>LR812541.1:3918761-4161261 GCA_903798195.1 Danio kyathit | reverse complement strand
TAAACGACAATATTGCAAACTGCGATGTTTGTAGAAAGTCTATTCGATACTGTGGCAACACTACAAGTCTACACAAACACATAAAACAATGCAAGCTGCAAAAAAAGGCGAGAAGAGGAGGCAAATTCTCCAGATAGACCCCCAGCAGTGCCAGCCCTGAGACAGAGGTCAGTGGCCGAGTCGTTTCGGAGAGGCAATGAATATCCAGGTAGCTAGCTACTGTGGAGAAAATAATATTTGAGTTATATAGGACATTCAGTATTAGTTACTGCCAATTTGTCAGCGCCAATAGCCTAGTGGTTAAGTGTGCCGACATATAGCACCATGGTGCTCACGGCGACCCGAGTTCGATTCCCGGCTCGAGGTTCTTCGCCGACCCTTCCCCTCTCTCTGCTCCCAATACTTTCCTGTCTGTAACCTTCACTGTCCTGTCCAAATTAAAGGTGAAAAACCCCTAAAAAATTATTATAAAAAATAAAAAAACCGTACATGTACCTTGAGAACGGTATAACGGAACATTTTAGCGGTATCGAAACCATGCCAAGGTGACGCAGTGGCGCAGTAGGTAGTGCTGTCGCCTCACAGCAAGAAGGTCGCTGGTTCGAGCCTCGGCTGGGTCAGTTGGCGTTTCTGTGTGGAGTTTGCATGTTCTCCCCGCGTTCGCGTGGGTTTCCTCCAGGTGCTCCGGTTTCCCCCGCAGTCCACAGACATGCAGTACAGGTGAATTGGGCAGGCTAAATTGTCCGTAGTGTATGAGTGTGAGTGAGTGTGTATGGATGTTTCTCAGAGATGGGTTGCGGCTGGAAGGGCATCCACTGCGTAAAAACGTGCTGGATAAGTTGGCGGTTCATTGCGCTGTGGCGACCCCGGATTAATAAAGGGACTAAGCCGAAAAGAAAATGAATGAATGAATGAATATTATTAGCCCCTTTAAGCTATATTTGTTTTGGATTGTCTACAAACCATCCTTATACAATAACTGGCCTAATTACCCTAACCTTAACCTAATTAACCTAGTCTTTAAATGTCTTTAAATGTCACTTTAAGCTGTATAGAAGTGTCTTGAAGAATATCTAGTCAAATATTATTTACTGTCATCATGGCAAAGATAAAATAAATCAGTTATTAGAGACGAGTTATTAAAACTATTATGATTAGAAATGTGCTGAAGGAATCTTCTCTCCGTTAAACAGAAACTGGGGAAACAATTCAGCGGGAGCTAATAATTCTGACTCCAAATCTGTCAGATTTTTGCAATATGGTGCAGCTCTACTGTCCTGCTGTACCTTAGCTTCAGATGTCATGGTGACCTCTCGGATCTTCATCACCCAGTCCTTCAGCTCCTCCTGAGAGCTCGCTGCGATGTCCAGCACGGGACCGGTGCGAGGAGATGCCACGGGCACCAGAGAGAAGACGAACTGACGGCTGCCTTTCCCTTCAGGTCTGACCACTGTAGGAGGCACACACACACGCACGCACGCAAACAAACAAACACACACTCGAGTATTATCGAGGTATCTGGAGATTTCTGAGCGTTATACTGAAGACTTGAAGACCTTTTTAATGTCCACTTGAAATCAAAACCGTATGATTTTGTGAGCTCACATTGCTAGTTCTGTAGTGAACAGTTCATCTGAGCAGGTCATTAAGAGGAAAATAGTCTGCTTTTGTAATCTTTAACTGAAATCTGGAAATGCACTTCCTGTTTGTTTTCAGTTAAATTCTCAGATTAGGTCAGTCTGAGGTATTGGGCGTGGCTAACACTTAACCACGCCCCTCCAGCTGTCAGTTTTGACAACAAACAAAAATGGTGAGCAGGAGGAGTCTGTTAGGCTGTAATAACTCTCCCCAAACCCTTTTCCAGATCTTTCTGAATGAAATGCCTACTTTACTACATCCAATCAGCTCGCAGGAGAAAAAACAAGCCACGCCCACTGTTTTCTCATTTAACATTCCATTTCTCTAGGAACACACACACACGCGCTGTCCCATACACATACGCACGCACACACACGGATATACTCACCGATCTGACAGGAAGACACGTCCACACTTCCTCTCAGGAGATCTCCCAGAGGACTGTTCTCTGAGGCCTGCAGAGCGCACGTGTGGACACACAGAGGGAGAATAAAGGTCAGAGCACAGCCGCACAACAACAACACTGCACAATACACACAACAACACAACACATCACAGGACAGGACAAGACAGGACAAGACAAGACAAGACAAGACAAGACAACACAAGACCACACAGGACAACACAAGATCTGTAATCGGGCCATAAAAGTTAGGCCTGATAGGACCCGAGCCCGACAGAATTTGGCCCGAGCCCGACAAGTACATTTTGATTGACAGCTTTTTAAAAGCCCGAACCCGTTTACAGCCGACATTATTCAAATGTGCACATGCACACAGCTCTCTTGCCTCTTTTCATGAATGAGTCGTTTCTCCGTGTTGTTACAATTTATTCATAAAAAACGTAGGTTATAACTAGGCCCACACGGAATCTGTGCACGCAGAATTCTGCAGATTTGTAGCCCATCATTAATTCTGTTTATTTACTTGAGTAAATGTGTGTAAATCTAAATTTATTCAGTTTTTAATTTACAGTTTCAATTCCAATTTTAATTACAGTAATATTATTGACTAATATGAAAATGTTCATCTGATTTATGTACAATGCAGTTTGTGAAGTAATATTTTCTGTCTTTTGGTAGAACTATTATATAGGAGACTTGCTTTGTTTACCAAATAAAGTGAATCAAATTGGATTTGCATTTTAAACATTAAATAAAAGTTAAAAAGGTATTATTTTTTATTTCACATATTAAGGTTTTAGTTATGAGACTCCCAAAATAATTCCGCAGAAATTTCAAAAAACGTCCGCAGATTCCGTCTGGCCCTAGTTATAGGCCACTTGGAAGTTGGAACAAAGAAATAAAATAAGTCCTCTGTAACATCTCAGCACTCTAAATAGACCTAGGCCTACACTTAGCCTTTAAATTGGCCAACACACCAATAAAATAAGTCTTTCCTAACAAATTAAATTCAAATAAATTCTAAATTATGACAGGTATTTGGCAATAACGAAATTAAGATAAAGGCTGAGCGGGATTTGTTTCGCCACTTCTCTTCACAATCTGGCATTAAGACGACGGTGAAGCTGTATATTAAAATAATAATGCCATCATTAGCCTGTATACTCTGTCTACGTTATGGTTTTATGGTTTAATTAATACTTAGTGATAATTTATTTGAAAATCCTTTATTCACCAAGATTAGGCTACGTGTTTTCGTGGAGGAACCTTATTGAATCCGCTGTAAATGGCTTTAGCGCAGTTCTGCGCTTACTGAGCAGCACTGAACACCCTTTCACTGCTGCTGCCACTGGCCGGGAGACATACTGTTCTGGCTAATTTAGCATGGGTAGGATTGTTTGTTCATCTTTCACCAGCCAAACATCCATTTCATTTTCCATGACCACAGTTTCAATGTAGCGAGTGACCTCGTCATCTTCCCTGTCAGCTTGCTGTACGTTGCTGATTAGTTCTCTACCGTAATACGCAGTGTATGAGTGACCGCCGAAATATCTTGGTGGCTAGAATGACCGTTCTTTTTGGACTGGCGGCTGGCCTGACCGCAGTCAAAATTCACTCTTTTTAACTTCTCCATCATCATTTGTTTCACCTTTGCAGGGCTGGATTTTAATGTTGTAACAAACGATTTAATTACTTTCTCACGCTAATCAAAATGCATCACATGACTATTCATTTACTGCACAAGCCCAAGCCCAAGAAAATAATAGAAATTAAGCCCAAACCTACCCGGGTTCGGGCAAAGATCTTCAGCTCTACACAACACAAGACCAGACCAGACAACACAACACAACACAACACAACACAACACAAGACCAGACCAGACAACACAACACAACACAACACAACACAACGCAACACAAGACCAGACCAGACAACACAACACAACACAACACAATACAACACAACACAACACAACACAACACAACACAAGACCAGACCAGACAACACAACACAACACAACGCAACACAAGACCAGACCAGACAACACAACACAACACAACACAACGCAACACAAGACCAGACCAGACAACACAACACAACACAACACAACACAACACAATACAACACAATACAACACAACACAAGACCAGACCAGACAACACAACACACTCACAGATCTGTCAGGCTCCACCGCTGTCGGGCTGATCTCCTCCACATAATTGGCCGGGAACCACAGTTGCTTCTTTCCACCACAGTCGCCCTTCCACCTGTGCGGAAAACACACACACACACACTTTCAGCTCTCTGGTGTGCTCCTGAACTCATTTAAGAGAAACGGCCAGTGAGTTCAAAACACACAAAGCACAGATGATAATAACATTTAGGCAAGTAAAGGAGACTTTTGGCTAGTTAGATAGTACTGCTTTCAAAATGTAAACAGTGTGAGGTGTAGATAGTGTGTGTCTGTGTGTATCAGTGTGTGTGTGTGTCTGTAGTTATTTATAGAGGAAAAATAGCAATGTGTTCAACAATACTGGCCTACAGCCAGCATAAAGGCCTGTTCACACAAAAACAACACAGCAGTAACTGTTAGCAAGTTAGCATATATAACACCAGGCAATATCTGTATTTCCTATTTAACACTGAAGCCCATTAAAGTAGCTGGACTCCAACTGTCTGTCAATATTTTCATCATTCATCTTTGCATTATTAAAATGCCCAAGGGTTAATGCTTGTTGTTGGTCTCCTACAAAGACTCTTCATACATCCAATGTCAGAAACACTTTGGGTTTCTCACAAAATTCATAGCAGACTGAAATCATCGCTTCTGATTGGTCAGATGACTCTACCTTTCTCTGATTAGTCAGATTGTTTAACTCTGCTCTGATTGGTCAGATAGCTCTACCCTACAATGATTGGTCAGATGGAGCTTACTTTCTCTGATTGGTCAGATTGCTTTAGGGGCCGATCACACTGAACACGCTTCTTGCATTGAGACGTGGCTTTTTTGAATGATTTACTAATTGGCGCGAGTGTTTTAACCGCCTGCTGCACCTCGCGTTTTTGCTGTGCACGCTGTGTGTGCGCAGTTGAAAAAAGTTCACGTTACGTCAGTCGTGTCTGTTTCATTCTCTAATCAAACGATAGCAGAGGCGGGGTTTCTGTTGAGGTGACAGCAGAGTTTGTGTTGTCAAGACGACTACGGAGACATTTGAAGGTGGAGGAGAGACTAGTGGTTGCTGTTTTGAGTTATTCGGAGCTGTATGAATCTCACTAATCTTAAATATCACAATTGTATTAAATATTAAAATGAAACCAATATCAACAGAAACACTCGCAACACAATACAACATAAAAAAGTGCACCATGCTTTTTTTCTTCTTGTCAACAAAAAAGGCAGTGTGGTGAGGCTCGCATTTTTGGAACGTAAAAGCGCGTTCAGTGTGATCGGAGATGGCTCTACCCTATAATGATTGGTCAGATGGCTCTACCTTTCTCTGATTAGTCAGATTGCTTTGCTCTGATTGGTCAGACTGCTCTACAATGATTGGTCAGATGGCTCTACCTTTCTCTGATTGGTCAGATGGCTCTACCCTACAATGATTGGTCAGATTGCTTTAATCTGCTCTGATTGGTCAGATGGCTCTACTCTACAATGATTGGTCAGATTGCTTTAATCTGTTCTGATTGGTCAGATGGCTCTACTCTACAATGATTGGTCAGATGGCTCTACCCTTTTCTGATTGGTCAGATGGCTCTACCTTTCTCTGATTGGTCAGATTGCTTTGCTCTGATTGGTCAGACTGCTCTACAATGATTGGTCAGATGGCTCTACCTTTCTCTGATTGGTCAGATGGCTCTAACCTACAATGATTGGTCAGATTGCTTTAATCTGCTCTGATTGGTCAGATGGCTCTACTCTACAATGATTGGTCAGATGGCTCTACTCTACAATGATTGGTCAGATGGCTCTACCATTCTTTGATTCGTCAGACTTCTTTACTCTGCTCTGATTGGTCAGATGGCTCTACCTTTCTTTGATTTGCCAGATGGCTCTACATTTCTCTGATTGAAAAGATGGCTCTACCTTTTCTGATTGGTCAGTTTGCTTCACTATGCTCTGATTGGTCAGATGACTCCAACCTAAAATTATTGGTCAGATTGCTTTAATCTGCTCTGATTGGTCAGATTTCTCAACTCTGCTATGATTAGTCATATGGCTATACTTTTCTCTGATTGGTCAGAATGCTTTACTATGTCCTGATTGGTCAAAAATAATGTCTATTAAAACATTTAAAACTATAATACATTTCACTAAAAATCAATCAGGATGGAGTCATTTTCACTATATAATTTCAAGTACAAGTCTCATTTTTTTGGAAATGCCTATAAAGTGTATTTGCTTTTGCAGCAGAGAAAACAACACTCTGTTGTCAAGACAATAACACAAACTATAATCTTCCCATCTCAGCTACAACTACAATGTTTGATGGTCAAACCAGCAGACAGGGACGAGCAAACACTTTAAATCTGCCCTAAACTGACTAGAAAGTAAATAATCTGGTTTGTGCAAGAAGACTGAACAACTGATGAGCAGTTACATACAGTTCAGATTCACTTCTTTATTTTTAAATACAATAACTCCATTTACCTGCACTCTGATATCAAATATTTGACATTCAGCTACAATAAACACAACATGACATGGTATATCTGAATGAGCCAAATAAAACTTTATATTTAAAGCCAACAGAGATCAGGTCTTTAGTCAGCTTTTATTTGTCTTTCGGTTAGACCTTTTCCACTTTAGTGAGCCGATTTAGGACAGTGAGAGTTTCAGTTCTGTGTTATTTTGTTATTCGGGCACTTTGTGGAACAGGTCTGCCACTATATATTTATAAACTGCTACCTGTTTCTGTTCTCAGAAGGGAATTTAAAACTTCACACTTACATCAATGTGATATTGTTGACAACAGATATCAAATCTGCCACATCCTCTGTGGCTAGTCAGAATGTGAAAAAACATTATTAATATAAGTCCGTTTAACTTGTTAAACTCCTAAATTTGTCCTATTTGTCTTTAAAACTACTCAACAACAGTCATTCTTGTCTTAGGATAATTTAGAAAATCCTTCAAACTTTGAATCAGTGAATTGAATCAGTGAATTGTTAACTGGACATTCGCTCTGACTGAATCATTTGAATCAGTGAATCATTACCTGGACACTCGCTCTGACTGAATCATTTCAATCAGTGAATCAATCAAGCAATCAATCAATCAATCAATCACTGGACATTCCCTCTGACTGGATTATTTTAATCAATTAATCGCTGGACACTCGCTGATTGAATCATTTGAATCATTGGAGCATTAACTGGACACTCACTCTGACTGAATTATTTGAATCATTAACTGGACACTCACTCTGACTGAATTATTTGAATCATTAACTGGACACTCACTCTGATTGAATCATTTGAATCAGTGTACTATTAACTGGACACTCACTCTGACTGAATTATTTGAATCATTAACTGGACACTCACTCTGATTGAATCATTTGAATCAGTGTACTATTAACTGGACACTCGCTCTGACTGAACCATTTAAATCAGCGAATCGTTAATTGGACACTCGTTTTTACTGATTAATTTGAATCAGAGGATCATTAAATGGACATTCACTCTGACTGAATCATTCCAATCAGTGAATCAATCAATCAATCAATCACTGGACACTCCAGTTACTGATTCACTGATTCAAATGATCCGGTCAGAGTGAGTGTCCAGTTAATCCTCCAATGATTCAAATGATTCAGTCAGCGAGTGTCCAGTTTATGATTCACTGATTCAAATGATACAGACACTCGCTCTGACTGAATCATTTGAATCAGTGGATCACTGGACACTCGCTCTGAATAATTTGAATGAGTGTACTATTAACTGGACACTCGCTCTGACTGAATCATTTGAATCAGCCAATCGTTAATTGGACACTGATTTTTACTGAATAATTTGAATCAGTGAATGATGAACTGGACACTCGCTGACTGAATCATTTGATTCATTGGAGCATTAACTGGACACTTACTCTGACTGAATCATTTGAATCATTAACTGGACACTTGCTCTGACTGAATCATTTGAATCAGTGAATCAGTTACTGTAGAGCTACTCTGTATCATTTGAATCAACAAATTTTTAACTGGACACTCACTCTGACTGAATCAATTGAATCAGAGTGCTGTTAACTGGACACTCGCTCTGACTGAATCATGTGAATCAGTGTACTGCTAACTGGACACTCGCTCTGACCGAATCATTTGAATCAGTCGATCATTAACTGGACATTCAGTGTGACTGAACAATTTGAATTAGTTAATAATTAATTGGACACTCACTCTGATTGGATCATTTGAATCAGTGAATTGTAAACTAGAGAGTCACTGTGACTGAATAATTTGAATCAGCGAATCTTTGACTGGAGAGTCACTCTGCATCATTTGAATCAGCGAATCGTTAACTGGAGAGTCACTCTGCATCATTTGAATCAGCGAATCGTTAACTGGAGAGTCACTCTGCATCATTTGAATCAGCGACTCGTTAGCTGGAGAGTCACTCTGTATCATTTGAATCAGCGAATCGTTAGCTGGAGAGTCACTCTGCATCATTTGAATCAATGAATCTTTAGCTGGAGAGTCATTCAGTATTACTTGAATCAGCAAATCGTTAACTGGAGAGTCACTCTGCATCATTTGAATCAGCGAATCGTTAGCTGGAGAGTCACTCTGCATCATTTGAATCAGCGAATCGTTAGCTGGAGAGACACTCTATATCATTTGAATCAGTGAATCTTTAGCTGGAGAGTCATTCTGTATTACATGAATCAGCAAATCGTTAACTGGAGAGACACACTATATCATTTGAATCAGTGAATCATGAACTGGACACTAGCTCTGACCAAATCATTTGAATCAGTGAATTATTACCTGAACACTCTGACTGAATCTACTGAATCAGTGAAACATTAACTGGACACTTACTCTGACTGATTTATTTAAACCAGTGAAGTGTTTAGTGAATAGTGAATAATTTGCTTTGGAAGACAAGTGAGGTAAAGGTTTGTCAGAGTAAAATGGTGTGGTAAAGTGAGTTACTGTGGTACTCACCAGCCTCCCTCCTGTTTGTCCACGTTACTAATGATGGCGTTCTTGATGAAGGAGAGCTCATCATCCCGCTGGGCTTTATATTCATACATGGCTTTTACAGTGCACTGCACACACACACAGACAGACAGAATGAGCACACACACACACACACTGTACAGAGTCTAAGGCCGTACTCACACTATGTACAGTTGCCTTGAATCGGGCCAAAGCACGCTTGTCCCCCCTCCCGTCTCCCCCGACGGCCCGCACTCACATTACATTCGGGCCTGGGCGCGCTTCCGTCATCGATGACGCGCTGCTCAGTAAGCGCTCTCGCTCAGCACAGTGGAGATTTCTTTAGTTATATCGTTTAAGTCATGTGGTGACATGCTGTCTAATATTTCGCCGAACAGATCAGCCACTTTTGACGCTCATAAACAATCATAAAGTCCTCGTGCTGCAGGAATTAGGAGGTTTGCTGAAGGCGCAGCTGACGTGCAGTGAGGGGTTTGCGTCTTTAATAATCTACGACAGTTTGCGTTCATTGAACAGTACGAATGATTAATTAATCCATATCAAACAGTCCCTTAAAAGTCACGTCTCTCTTTCAGTTTCGGGCTCAGGCACGCTTTGCACTCACACTGTAAGCGTACCGCGCCTGAGCCCAAGTGAACCGCGCTCTGGCCCACCTCTTCCAACCGGGCCAGGGCCACCCAAGTGTACCGTGCCTGAGCCCGATTCAGAGCTCTTACACTTCTCAAACGATCCGGGAAACGGGCCTGGGCACCGTTCGGATAGCATAGTGTGAGTAGGCCCTAAGAAACTGTTTGTTATGTGAATGGAGAGCAGATATACCTTAAACGTGGGCATCTGATTGGCTTCCACATAGAATCCTGGGTTTCGTCCCTCATACAGAGACCCATAATCAGGCTCCTGCACAAACACACACATTCAGACAAACACCTTCATTAGAGACCAAACTATTAACAAGTAGAGCTGCAGGATACTGGAAAAATACACCATGTTGGTTGTTGAGTATTGCGATATTTCTTACCATATACAGCTGAAGTCAGAATTATTCGCTCCCTATGAATTTTTTTTCATTTTTAAATATTTACCAAATGATGTTTAACAGAGCAAGGACATTTTCACAGTATGTCTGATAATGTTTTGTCTTTCTGAAAAAGTCTCATTTGTTTTATTTCGGCTAGAATAAAAGCAGTTTTAAATTTTTTTTAAACCATTTTGAGGTTAAAATTATTAGCCCCTTTAAAGGGCCACGAAACCCCCTGTCTCAGCAGGGTGTTTTCACACCTCTGTTTTGAAAAAAGTCAGGAAAGTTGGGCGTGTCCATCTCTGGGAGTGTGGGAGTGTCGGGGAAGGGAAAGAGGATAAGATTTTGCATAGAAGGGAGTTAACATTTGGGCACGCGCTAAGTTTGACAGGAAAAACAAACACACAGAGGCTGATTTGATACGGCGAATAAGAGAAAAAAATCCTCCGCATTTCTCTGTAACTTATGTACTCGGTAGGTAGCGTCAGAAAGCCGTGTGTGTATAGACTATCCTGTCACAAATTGCAGCGAAAATCCTGCACGACGGGAATAGTTTGTGTTTACAGGTTTACACTCGGAGAGCAGCATTTAAACAAAGGGCAGTCCACTGCAAACACTTACCAAATCTGTAGACAGACAATCAAACTGGAGCTGTGTCTTTTTATTAAAAGTAGACGAGCGGCATCGATCCGGATTTCACCATTTCCAGATGAGAAAAAGCTCTCGGGTAAAAATGTTCCCTACAAACGCGTTTCTGTCGAGTGTCGCTTGTGAGTCCAGCTGCTCTCGTGAGTCCAGCTGCTCTCTCATAGAGGGAAAATGAAAACAAAACCTTCGTTGCAACACGCTAATAACACCTACGACTCTTGTCTTGAAATTCTTGTACTTTCACTTGTTTTGGCAACACAACGTGCCGTCTCTCTGCCGTCTGAACAGTGTAAACTGGTAAACAGTCTCCGGAGCTATCATGCATATTAATGAAGTTTCGCGTCATACACAATAGAGCTCGCTGATTGGTTTGAAGCACGTCTTTCTCATGAATTAATACCGCACACTCAGATACGTAAGAACGTCCTAGAAAAGACAGACAGCCACTCTCCAGGCTGGATTTACACCTAAGTATCTCATGGCCGTGACGCAGCTTCAAAAATTCGTTTCAAACTGGAAGAACGAATTTGCTCAAAATAACGCAAAAACAACCAATTTTCACTTTTTAGTGCAATATATGTGTCCTAATAGTGTTTATAGCAGCGTGGGACACAGATATGACTGTCAACAGCTCAAAAAATGTGTTTTGGTGTTTCGTGACCCTTTAAGCTATTTATTTTTTCAATAGTCTACAGAACAAACCATCGTTATACAATAACTTGCCTAATTACCAGGGCTTTACATTAACACCCACCAACCCGCCAAATGCGGGTAGATTTTAGCTGTGGCGGGTTAGGCGGACACCTCCACTAGCCACTTTGGCTGGTTGAAAATCATTTTTAAATTGTAGTTTTATTAAAAGCAGAGTTCGACAATAAGGATGGCCCAATATTGGTGCAAATGTGATCTTAGAATCGAGAAGCAGCACGACTGACAAATATAATCGTGTTCGTGTCAGCAAAAGAAAGCAGGTTGATTACCGAATGAGAGGATAATCACTCGCGCCAACAGCGACTGTTTAAAACACATGCACGCTCCCGATTTCTTGCTTGAAACAACCGTGCATGGAAACACAACTGGTGTGATCGGTTCCGTTTCAAATAGACTAGACAAAAAGATATGCTCATCCCCTCACAGCCCTGCTGCTTTCAAGAGCTCCATATTGGTCTTTTTGTAAGCAGCACTGGTTGCTTTCGCTTTAACCATTATTCAAACAGGATATAGGATATTATCTTCCCATTTATGTGTAGGTAACTGGTGTTAACGTTTTTTTTTTAAGAAATGTTTTGTTAAATAAAATGTATAGTATACAGCTATATTTAGCTTGTTTTGACACATTATTTAAAATTTGTGGCTAAGAAATAGGGGTGTCAAAATTAATCGTTTCTTCGATGCACCGCGATGCAGATGGGGATCGATATCGGTTCAGTAATAGATCATAACCGGTTATTACGCACTGACGTCATTTATCCCCTATGCGCGATGTCGCGGTAGAATACTATGGCGAAGGAGGCGAGGGTGAGTAAAATAAAACACTCCTACTATTTAAAAAGCAGATCTTTCACTGACACTGAGGTATGGTAAAGCACGAGCCGCTATTTCACTACTAGGGAGAAATGCTGTAAAACTAACTCTCTCTCTCTCCCCCTACACACACACACTTTGGGCATTTGACCCGCTGGCATGTTCGTGAGGTAAATTTCCCTCCTCTCGGCTGTTTGTGGATCGAGACACAAGCATGCCTGTGATGCGAGTTTATTGTATTGTATTTATTCTATTACGGATTACCTGATAACCGCGTGTTATGTGCATATAGACTGACCCGCGGCTGTTTTTCCCGCGTCACTCATGGGTGAACAGCGCTTTCGTTTCTAAAGCCAAGTGCAGCCCTTTCTGTTGAGCGGGTGAAGACAATGACCAATCATAGGGGTGTAAGATCCTGCCAGCGCTCAAAAAGCAATAATATTTACATTAGTTTATTTGTTATGAAACTGTTATGAATTGCTCGTGCTGTCTTCTGAGCATGTATTGGAGTTTTCATTCACAAAGAGGTACAGTTCATATATCTGACTGCTTGTATTAAAGGACAAAATTGTATCACAAGTAATATCTAAATATAAACATATTTATAGATTTTAAAACAATTTTTTTTCTTGTGTTGTAAAGAAAAAAATCTAATTATGTATGGAAAGCATCGTCAATGCACCGTGATATCGAATTGAACCGAATCGATGGCATGATAATCGTAACCGAACCGAACCGTGAGACCAGTGTAGGTTCACACCCCTACTAAGAAATAATAATTTTTTTATTTTTAGTGTGGTTAGAGATAAATTTGGTAAATCCTTTCGAGCTCCGAAAATCATGTGAAATAAAAACTAATTGTAAAACAACATTAAAAAAACAATGACCCATGTGCTCATGCACACTGAGCAAGCTCATACACAACACACACACAAAGTTAAATGAATGAGGAGGCATGTGGACATTCCACAAAATCTAAATCAAGTCATTTTAGCATGTCAAAGTCATATTTATGCATATAAAATATATTGTAAATTATATTTAGTGGCTAGTAATGTTGGAAAACTACTAGCCACAGTGGCTGGTGATCAAAAAAGATAATGTTAAGCCCTGCTAATTCCCCTAACCTGCCTAGTTAACCTAATTAACCTAGTTAAGTCTTTAAATGTCACTTTAAGCTGTATGAAGTGTCTTGAAAAATATCTAGTCAAATATTATTTACTGTCATCATGGCAAAGATAAAACAACAATAATGACAGTAAATAATATTTGACTAGATGTTTTTTAAGACACTTCTATACAGCTTAAAGTGACATTTAAAGGCTTAACTAAGCTACGTTAGGGTAATTAGGCAAGTTATTGTATAATGATGGTTTGTTCTGTAGACAATTCAAAACAAATATTGTTTAAGGGGGCTAATAATAGTGACTTTAAGATGGTTTAAAAAGATTCAAAACTGCTTTTATTCTAGCCAAAATAAAACAAATAAGACTTTCTCCAGAAGAAAAAATATTATAGGAAATACTGCGAAAAATGTCTTAAAATTCACTGGAGAGGGCATAATTTAACCTAAACTGTATAAAAAACAAATCAGCCAATCCGCTGATCATGCACTGATCATCAACCAATGGCTGCTGCTGATTTCAGGCAGATCATGTGATTTCAGTGGTCAGTGTTCATCACAGCAGGCCTACGGTTTCTCTCCACACACTAATAATAGAGTAAACGCTGGAGCTCATTCTGAGGAACTGCTGAATATCTGCCACAACAAACAGATATAGGAAGTAGACTAAAGTGAGCTCATGGAAACACCTATTCAAACACAGCCCACACTGACACACACACGTCAATGTTTCAGTCTGCATGCCGTCAAACTGCCTACAGTATCCTGATCATCATTTACACGAGCGCTTCAGTGCTTTTAAAGGCCCCATGAAATGAAAATAAAGTTTTTTAGATGTCAGCATCAGTATTGTTCATTTTTAGGATATCTATAAGCTAGTACGCACCAAAACAGGGACAAAAAATTCATATTTAGAATATATAAAACATGTAAGGCTTGTAGTTTGTCACTTCCACCAAAATAATACCTGTCAACATTTGTCTCTGAAAGGGGGGAGTGGTGGGGCTGTCTAGGTGTCGGGGGTGAGGTGTCTGAATAACCCAGCTAAGTTATTCTCTCCCTCATTAGCATAGGACGTTAGACTTGTTTTTGAATCTACCACTATGCTGACACACTGGCAGCTGTAGCTCCGCCCTCCTTTGCAAAGAGCACCATCTCATTTGAATTTAAAGGGCCACGAAACCCCCGACTCAGCATGGTGTTTTCACACCTCTAGTTTGAAAAAAGTGGGCGTGTCCAGCTCTGGGAGTGTGGGAGTGTCGGGGGAGGGAAAGAGGGAAGGACTTGCAAAGAAATGAGTTTCCATTTGGGCACGCGCTGATTTCACAGGCAAAACATACACACAGACGCAGTATGTTTGATACCGCACGGCTAGTGGGAGAAAAAAATCCTCCGCATTTCTCTGTAACTTATGTACTCATAGGTAGCGTCAGAAAGCCGTGTGTGTAGACTATCCTGTCACAAAATGCGGCGAAAATCCTGCACGACGGGAATAGTTTGTGTTTACTTTCGGAGAGCAGCATTTACAGCGGATCTTTCAGTCTATAATATTGTACTGTAATATTGCAGTGATATTAATACTGTAAACTGAGTAACTAAATCATTTTGACTGAGGTATGTCTTTAAAAACTGAAAGAGCACTGCTGACGATACAAACTAACTTTGCAATCTCGGTTAAACAAAGGGCACTGATCACACAAGCTTACCAAATCTGTAGACAGATAAACAAACTGGAGCTGTCTTTTTTAAAAGGAGACGAGCGGCAAATCCGGATTTCATCATTTCCAGATGAGAAAAAGCTCTCGGGTAAAAATGTTCCTTGCAAACGCATTTTTGTCGTGTGTCGCATGCACTGTAATCCACACGTGAGTCCAGCTGCTCTCTTATAAATGGGAAAATGAAAACAAAACCTTCGTTGCAGCACACAAATAAATGCAACACCGACCACCCATGTCTACAAATTCTAGTTCTTTCACTTGTTTTGGCAACACAACGTGGCGTCTCTCTGCCTTCTGAACGCTGTAAACAGGTAAACAGTCTCCGGAGCTATCATGCATATTAATGAAGATTCACGTCATACACAATAGAGCGCGCTGATTGGTTTGAAGCACGTCTTTGTCATGAATAAATACTGCACACTCAGATACATCAGAACGTCCTAGAAAAGACAGACAGCCACTCTCCAGCTGGATTTACACCTAAGTATCTCATGGCCGTGACGCAGCTTCAAAAATTCGTTTCAAACCGGAAGAACGAATTTGCTCAAAATAACGCAAAAACAACCAATTTTCACTTTTTAGTGCAATATATGTGTCCTAATAGTGTTTATAGCAGTGTGGGACACAGATATGACTGTCAACAGCTCAAAAAATGTGTTTTGGTGTTTCGTGACCCTTTAAAGCGACAGTCACCAAAACAGCCCAATTAGGATCAAAGCCTAAAAAGGGTCAGTTTCAGAGTTGTAAAGGTTATTTGTGTGCTATTTTGAGCAGAAACTTCACATACACACTCTAGAGCACTGATCATCAACTGGCGGCCCGCGGGCCAAATCCGGCCTGCTGAGCCGTTCAATCCGGCCCGCGACTTGATTCCAAAATTGTGAGTATCAAAAAGAAAATAGAGGTCCACACTATTAAAGCAACTAAAAATAACAACAACTGAGTCTCTTGTCAGAATAACCACCATTAATGACTATATTTAGGCTACACTTTGAAATGAGGACAGACTCAGACAGACTATGCGGCGTTCAGCATTTATTGTTTCAAACAGGTTTTAGCGTAAGTGAAGACCAGGGTGGGGTGTAGGCGGAGTGCACGCAACGTGTGTGTGATAAAGAGCAAGGAGGGATGCGGTAGAGAGTGGTGCGGGACGTATATGAGAAGCGGGAGGAAGACGCACTATTTCCGGGAGTTTATCATTCGTTTGCGGGCATACGGGAGTCTCTATGCATTTGCGGGAGACTAACAGAACTTCCGGGAGACTTAGGATGTCTGCCTCAGGACTAAAAAAAGGAGGAAAAACAATCTGGCACAACTTAAAATAGCATGGTAAATAAATAACCTGGTACCAGAACAAAACAGGTCACAAATAATGTTCGCACATCAAATGAAACGTTAAGTGGGCTTGAATTCAAATCACAATGCTGAAACGGGCTCCTCACAGTGCTTAATCAATGGCTAAAGTTACATTTCCCCTTGTTGACTGAGCCTAATTGAGTTGAGGCAAAATATCTCTCACTCCTAGTGGTTGACTGTGGTATAGGTGATGGGAGCCTGAATCAAATGCCTTCAGTTTTGTAATGAAATTGAAAAAGTATAAACATTAAACAAAATGTGAAGCCAAAATGAGATTTTTATTTGATTTTCTTCTAGGGGGTCCGACTGTCTAGTAAAACTCTGGCCCTCTGACAAATATAGTTGATGACCCCTGCTCTAGAGCAAAGATGCCCAAACTAGGGCCTGTGGGCCAAAACTGGCCCATGGTATCCTTTGATTTGGCCCATCCCATCTGAGAAGAAACTGATTTCAAGATTGTCAATTCAGATTTTATGTAACCCTCTGCTTGTTTACTGTTAAAAGCTAACTGAAAATAATGCTCCAATTACAATTGTATAAATGAATCATATTTTGTTTAAAATGTACACACTGTCACCCGACGATGCAGAGACTTTGGTGAACGAATAAAGACAAAAACAGATTCTGCTTGACCTGTGTATTCAGCATTGAACTCCACTGTGTTAGAAATGCAATTGTTTGATTTTTTGCATTAACTTCCCATTTATGTGTAGTTAACTGTTTAAGAAATGTTTTGTTAAATAAAATGTATAGTATACAGCTATATTTTGCTTGTTTTGACACATTATTTAAAATTTGTGGCTAAGAAATAATAATTTTTTTATTTTTAGTGTGGTTAGAGATAAATTTGGTAAATCCTTTCGAGCTCCGAAAAGTCATGTGAAATAAAAACTAATTGTAATACAACATTACGAAACAATGACCCATGTGCTCATGCTCACTGAGCAAGCTCATACACAACACACACACAAAGTTAAATGAATGAGGAGGCATGTGGACATTCCACAAAATCTAAATCAAGTCATTTTAGCATGTCAAAGTCATATTTATGCATATAAAATATATTGAAAATTATATTTAGTGGCTAGTAATGTTGGAAAACTACTAGCCACAGTGGCTGGTGATCAAAAAAGTTAATGTTAAGCCCTGCTAATTCCCCTAACCTGCCTAGTTAACCTAATTAACCTAGTTAAGTCTTTAAATGTCACTTTGAGCTGTATGAAGTGTCTTGAAAATTATCTAGTCTAATATTATTTACTGTCATCATGACAAAGACATAATAGCACATAATATTTGACTAGATGTTTTTCAAGACACTTCTATCCACCTTAAAGTGACATTTAAAGGCTTCACTAAGCTACGTTAGGGTAATTAGGCAAGTCACTGTATAACAGTGGTTTGTTCTGTAGACAATTCAAAACAAATATTGTTTAAGGGGGCTAATAATAGTGACTTTAAGATGGTTTAAAAAGATTCAAAACTGCTTTTATTCTAGCCAAAATAAAACTTTCTCCAGAAGAAAAAATATTATAGGAAATACTGTGAAAAATGTCTTAAAATTCATTGGAGAGGGCATAATTTAACCTAAACTGTATAAAAAACAAATCAGTAAATGCAATTGTTTGATTTATTGCATTAAGTTATCATTTAAAATGTTATACTGCATTAGTTAATACCATTTAAAGTAATGTTTTCTATTATTAATATTATGGATTAAATCAGGAAATTTCCCATGGCAACTTTAATGTATTATAGTTCAGTATATTCATCTTCGACCCACGACTCGAAAAAGATATTTGGTTTTTGGCCCTTCATACTAAACAGTTTGTGCACCCATGCTCTAAAGCAGAGGTGGGCAAACTGCGGCCCTCTAAAGTCTTTCATCCGGCCCGCGAAGGAGTTTTTAAAATGCTGCTTCTGAGTAACAGTTTGGTTTCAGAATTAGTAAATTAATGATGCATTACAAATGAACGCCATTTGATGGCAGTATTGCACACGGTACAGTTAGCGCAACCAGTAAAGTTAGAACACACTCTCGGATATTAAAATGTACTCGACCGTTAATGACTGAAAATGAGTCAGGCAAAAAAAAGAAAAATTGACTCTGAATGTCGTGTGTTTAAGGAAGAATGGACAGCAAAACCAATATCGGACAGAAGGCGGTATGTCTAATATGCCAAGAAAGTGTTGCATTTTTCATGCAAACATTCAAATAATTTTTAATGTGTTAATATAAGATTTTTTCTATCAGACAATATCTTTTCTATTCTTCACTGTAAAAAATTATTACATTATTATTATTATATTTTATAGGGCTTGTAAATATGACTCAATAATAACTATTAAAAAAATGTGTGTTAATGTGACACGTTGCTGTCCGATATTACACGTTCCATGCATACTGCCACTATAAATAAAAGTAATTTTTTGAAGGATTTGACATGTGGCCCTTCACTTGTTTGCAAAACTTGATGTGGCCCTCGGGTCTAAAAAGTTTGCCCACCACTGATCTAGAGACATCAGAGACTTATTGTACATCTTGTATAATAGGTCCTCTTTAAATATTAGTGTGAGCTGTGTCTTTAAGCACAGCTTATGTACAGCAGAACTCACAGCAGTGCCGATCTTCTCCAGTGTTTCCTCGTTGATGGGGTAGCGCAGCTTCATCTTGCGGTACAGTGGATGTTTCTCATAGTAACTGATTAAATCGACTAAACTGTCGAACTCGGAGGTTCCCAAAACCACGGTCTGTCCCTCCTGCTGGACACGGCAGTGCTTGATCTTTCCTTCAGCCCTGGCAGAGCAAAGCAGAAGAGATGAGTAAAACTACAGCAACAAAGGCACAAAGATAATAAAAATATAAAATATAAAATCTGACATAATATTAGGGGCTCGTCCGGGATCATTTACAAACATCGTTTGATTGGTTGTTGCAATGGTTTCAGATATTTTTGGATTTGAATATACACTCACTGGCCACTTTATTAGGTACACCGTACTTGTACCGGGTTGGACCCCCTTTTGCCTTCAGAACTGCCTTAATCCTTCGTGGCAGATTCAACAAGGTACTAGAAATATTCCTCAGAGATTTTGCTCCATGTTGACATGACAGCATCACGCAGTTGCTGCAGATGATGCGAATCTCCCGTTCCACCACATCCCAAGGGTGCTCTATTAGATTGAGTTCTGGTGACTGTGGAGGCCATTAGAGTACAGTGAACTCAAGAAAGCAGTCTGAGATGATTGGCGCTTTATGACATGGAGCGTTATCCTGCTGGAAGTAGCCTTCAGAAGATGGGTACACTGTGGTCATAAAGAGTTGGACATGGTCAGCAACAATACTCAGGTAGGCTGTGGTGTTGACACGATGCTCAATTGGTACTAATGGACCCAAAGTGTGCCAAGAAAATCTCCCCCACACCGTTACACCACCAGCAAAACCCTGAACCATTGATGCATGGCAGGATGGATCCATGCTTTTATCTTGTTGATGCCAAATTCTAAGCAGACCATCCAAATGTTGCAGCAGAAATGGAGACTCATCAGACCAGGCAACGTTTCTCCAATCTTCTATTGTCCAGTTTTGGTGAGCCTGTGTGAATTGTAGCCTCAGTTTCCTGTTCTTAGCTGACAGGAGTGGCACCCGGTGTGGTCTTCTGCTGCTGTAGCACATCTGCCTCAAGGTTGGACGTGTTGTGTGTTCAGAGATGCTCTTCTGCAGACCTCAGTTGTAACGAGTGGTTTGTTGAGTGTTGCCTTTCTACCTGCTCGAACTAGTCTGGCCATTCTCCTCTGACCTCCGGCATCAACAAGGCATTTGCGCCCACAGAACTGCCGCTCACTGGATATTTTCTCTTATTCGGACCATTCTCTGTAAACCCTAGAGATGGTTGTGCGTAAAAATCCCAGTAGATCAGCAGTTTTTGTAATACTCAGACCAGCCCGTCTGACACCAACAACCATGCAACGTTCAGAGTCACTTAAATCCCCTTTCTTCCTCATTCTGATGCCCAGTTTGAACTGCAGCAGATCGTCTTGTCCATGTCTACATGCCTAAATGCATTAAGTTGCTGCCATGAGATTGGCTGATTAGATATGTGCGTTAACTAGCAGTTGGACAGGTGTACCTAATAAAGTGGCCGGTGAGTGCATGTTTCTTTAGGGAAGCATTTGACCTCCTATTATAATACATATTTGTATTTTGTCATCTTTTGTACTGCATGTTTTTTCCATGTTTACATTTTAAGATGTGAATTGGATTTATGCACAAAACTGGAATATCGCATAAAACATTTGCAAATAAAGCAGCGTTTCCATTCAAGGAGTCAAAGAGAACAAAATGATCACTTCTTGATGAACTGGTGGACAATTTATTGCGGTAGGAGAAGCCACTGTGGGCCTTTTTTATTTATAATAAATGAGTTGCGTCTCAGAAGACAAAACGCATAGAACGCTTTTGGAGGCCTGAGACGCTCTCTAGGAGAGTAGACAGACACTCAAGACAGTTTTGGAGGTGATAATATTATAATAGTAATAATACTGTGGTGGCAGACGTTGGCTGAGGCTTTAGAAAGACCAAAACAACATTTCAGGTGCTTCACAATGTGCTCGCTCTGCTGGTTTGTCCATTAATGCCACATTATCATCACATGACCTGTTAAAACAGAATCACATGACTTTTTTCAATGCACATGCTGAAATGTATTCGGTAAATGTGTTTCTACTGTAGTTCATGACCATTTATTCTTATTGGATATTTCATCTATCCTGCTCAGTTGTGCACTTACATTTTTTTTGTGCATTTTCTAAATTTATGCACATCTTAGCGTTTCCATCTAGCATGTTTTTAATGCGATATTCCAAAATGCCATTAAAAATGGCTCAAAGCCAATGGCAAAGCAGCAGTGTGGAGTTTACCTGAAGGAAATGGCGAAAGAGTTGAATTCAGTTCTCTTCCTAACAAGGAAAGCGCCGTCACGCGGGACCCTCATCAACATGTTTTCAGCCTGACTGCGGGACAGGCACGCGTGGTACCACCTGCAACCAAAATAACAAACAGACACACACACACACACACACACACACACACACACACACACACACACACACACAAACAACAAAACATGCTGAAATTAGACTGGAAAACATAAAAGCAACAGGAAACTGCACACACTCCCCCACGAGATCCACACTGCCAGACAAGAGTGTGTGGACAGAACAACCTTTAAAAGAATTGAGTGTTAGTAATGTTTAATAAGACTGATATTTATAAAACACACTGTTGACTGTCCTCAATGTATACAGCTGAAGTCAGAATTATTCGCCCCCCTGTTTATATTTCCCCCAATTTCTGTTTAATGGAGAGAAGAGTTTTTTTTTAACACATTTCTAAACTTAATAGTTTTAATAACTCATCTCTAATAACTGATTTATTTTATCTTTGCCATGATGACAGTAAATAATTATTATTATTTTTTTATTTATTTTGAGTTTTCAAAAGAAAATACATATGTAGCTTACATAATCTCTCATACAGAAAGAGAATTACAGATCTTGTATATGCTTTGTATTTTCTTCCCTTTAACAACAACTATAAACAGTAAAACATGGGGAGCTACAAATCCTTTAAACGATTTTCTTTAAAGAAGAAAAGATACTTATTTAGACACATAATATTACATTTAAAAGTTATAATTCAAGAAAGATTTGGGCATATTGGTGAAATATACTCAATCCATTCACTCCAAATTAGAAAAAATATTCAGTCTGTGTTCTTAATGAAAAAGATGACATATATAGTGTGCACTGTATCAATCCATTCTTCAACTGTAGGTGACTCTAATTTTAACCATTTGTTTTGTAATTACTTTTTTACTAGCTGCCAGAAGGACAGTAAATAATATTTGACTAGATATTGTTCAAGACACTTCTATACAGCTTAAAGTGACATTTAAAGGCTTAACTAGGTTAATTAGGTTAACTAGGCAGGTTAAATAAAGGCAGGTTATTGTATAACGATGATTTGTAGACTATTGAAAACAAAAATAGCTTAAAGGGGTTAATAATTTTGTCCTTAAAATGGTGTTTAAAAAAATTAAAAACTGCTTTTATTCTAGCCGAAATAAAACAAATAAAACTTTCTCCAGAAG
Organism: Danio kyathit; assembly: GCA_903798195.1. NCBI lineage: Eukaryota > Metazoa > Chordata > Actinopteri > Cypriniformes > Danionidae > Danio > Danio kyathit. Next base: position 4,138,500 of record LR812541.1, on the reverse strand, counting down.
AAAAAATATTATTAGACACACTGTGAAAATGTCCTTGCTCTGTTAAACATCATTTGGGAAATATTTAATAAAAAGAAAAAAAATCAAAGGCGGGCAAATAATTCTGACTTCAACTGTATATATCCCCACCGATGGGGTGCTTCAGGTGCTGATGATAGCCTCAGCATCAACTGCACTGTACTTGGCACCTATATTTATTAGTCTTTGGGCCACTTGGAGGAATCCCTTGCCAGAGACAACATCGAAAGAGTATATATCAAGGCAGCAGAAATTGGGGAAAAAATCAGGGGGGCTAATAATTCAGGGGGGCTAATAATTCTGACTTCAACTATATATATATATATATATATATATATATATATATATATATATATATATAATTATTACTATTAATTTTTTTTTTTTTTACGTTATAAGGAGCTAAGCCCCCCTAAAATGAAAATCCTAAAACCGCCCCTGCATTCTGAAGAAACTGAGACACTGGAAGCTTTGCATTACATGAAATAATTACATTATAAATAAATTTGAGTGGATATAAAAGCAGTATTGAGTCAATTATTACTGGATTTTACCAACCTTTTTATGGTGTCAATAAGATTAATTATTTGGAATATTTATATCAAATATATTAGCTTAAATGTCTAGTTAAAGGGCTATTTCATGCAAAAATTAAACTCACAAATTTACTCATGCTGCCCTCATGTAGTTTTCAAACCTGTTTGAGTCTTTTTCTGTTACTAAACGCTAAAGATATTTTGAAGAATGCGATGGATGTCAACGGTTTCCCTCTTTCTTCACAAACATCTTATATTGTGTTCAACAGAAGAAAATAAACTCAAACAGGTTGAACTGTCCCTTAAAATAACAAATAACCAAATATCAGTATTTAGACAAAAAGGCAAATCCAAATAAGGACAGAAAAACTTTAACAGGTAAAAACATCATAAACATTCAACATACTATTTACAAAGGACTGATTTGATACTAGGCTGTGGCTCTGAACCAGCACTCAAACTGCCTTAAAAGTATGCGAGAGTTTAGATCCGTCAGCTGTGTAGGTGGACGTGAGACTCACTCTTTGCTCTCGTGAGCGTTGGTTTGCGGCACTGGCTCAGTCAGCTTCATCTCGAACTCGTTGCAGCGCAGAGGAACCTGCTGGTAATGAGTGATGAGCGCAAACAGAGTGTCGAACACCAGGTTATCCGTCAGGTAGAACTTGGGACTTCCTGCTTCCTGTCGAGAGTGAATCCTGCAGTGTTGGACCCGGCCAGAGCGCCTGAGGAGAGCAAACACACAACAAAACACCATGACCAGAGAGAGGTGGAGAAGAGTAGTAGTAGTAGAGAATACCAGAATACCAAAAAAGATAAGGTGTAATAAAGGGAGGAGTAGAGGTGTAGTTACCAGAAGGAGAGGTGTAGTTACCAAGAGAGGGTGTAGTAGAGGTGTAGTAATGGGTGGAGTAGAGGTGTAGTTACCAGAAGGAGAGGGTGTAGTAGAGGGTGGAGCAGAGGTGTAGTTACCAAGAGAGGGTGTAGTAGAGGTGTAGTAATGGGTGGAGTAGAGGTGTAGTTACCAGAAGGAGAGGGTGTAGAAGAGGGTGGAGCAGAGGTGTAGTTACCAAGAGAGGGTGTAGTAGAGGTGTAGTAATGGGTGGAGTAGAGGTGTAGTTACCAGAAGGAGAGGGTGTAGTAAAGCGTGCTGTTACCAGAACGATAGGGTGTAGTAAAGGGGTGAAGTACACTGAAATAGAGGTCTAGTTACCAGAAGGAGAGGGTGTAGTAGAGGTATAGAAAAAGGGTGTAGTGGAGTTATAGAAAAGGGTGCAGAAGTATAAATACCAGAAGGTGAGGGTGTAGTACAGGTGTAGTAAAGGCTGTAGTAGAGGTGTAGTTACCAGAAGGAGAGGGTGTAGTGCAGTTGTATGAAAAGGGTGCAGTAGAGTTATAGAAAAGGGTGTAGAAGTATAAATATCAGAAGGTGAGGGTGTAGTAGAGGTGTAGTAAAGGCTGTAGTAGAGGTGTAGTTACCAGAAGGAGAGGGTGTAGTGCAGTTGTAGAAAAAAGGGTGTAGTAGAGCTATAGAAAATGGTGCAGAAGTATAAATACCAGAAGGTGAGGGTGTAGTAGAGGTGTAGTAAAGGCTGCAGTAGAGGTGTAGTTACCAGAAGGAGAGGGTGTAGTGCAACTGCAGAAAAAGAGTGTAGTAGAGCTATAGATACCAGGAGAAGGTCTAGTGGATATGTAGTAAAGGGTCCAGTAGAGTGTGGAGCAGAGGTGCAGTTCCCAGAAGGAGAGGGTGTAGTAAAGGGTGCAGTTGTAGAAAAAAGGTATAGTTGAGCTACAGATACCAGGAGAAGGTGTAGTGGATGTGTAGTAAAGGGTGCAGTAGAGGTGTAGTTACCAGAAAAAGGGTGTAGAAGAGGTGAAGTAAAGGGTATAGTAAAGGTGTAATTACCAGAAGCAGAGGGTGTAGTAAAGGTGTAGTTACCAAAAGGAGAGGGTGTAGTAGATGTGTAGTAAATGATGTTGTAGAGGTGTAGTTACAGGAAAATATGGTGTAGTATAGTTGTAGTAAAGGGTGTAGTAGATATGTTGTTACCAGAAGGAGAGGGTGCAGTAAAGGTGTAGTTACCAGAAGGAGAGGGCGCAGTAGAGTTGCAGTGAAGGGCATAGCCGGTGTACTAATCAGAAGGAGAGGTGTAGTAGATGTGTACTTACAAGAGGAGGATTAAGTAAAGGTGTAGTAAAGAGTGTAGTAGAAGTGTAGTTACCAGAAGCAGAGGTGTAGAAAAGGCTGTACTAGAGGTGTAGTTACTAGAAGGTGAGGGTGTAGTAAAAGATGTAGTAGATGTGTAGTTAACAGAAGAGGAAGTAGTAAAGGTGTAGTAAAGGGTGTAGTTACCAAAAGGAGGGTGTAGTAGAGGTGTTATAACCAGAAAGAGAAGGTGTAGTAAAGGTGTAGTTGAGGCTGTAATAGAGGTGTAGTTACCAGAAGAAGAGGGTGTAGTAAAATTGTAGTAGATGTGTAGTTACCAGAAGTGGATGTAGTAAAGGCGTGGTAAAGGGTGTAGTAGAGGTGTAGTTACCAGAAGTAGGGTGTAGTAGATGTGTTGTAAACAGAAAGAGAGGGTGTAGTAGAGGGTTGAGTAGAGGTGTAGTAGAAGGTAGAGTAGAGGTGTAGTTACCAGAAAGAGAGTGTAGTAGAGGTGTAGTAAAGGGTGTAGTAGAGGTGTTGTAACCACAAAGAGAGGGTGTAGTAGAGGTGTAGTTGAGGCTGTAGTAGAGGTGTAGTTACCAGAAGAAGATGTAGTAAAGGTGTAGTAGAGGTGTAGTTACCAGAAGGAGACGGTGTAGTAAAGGGTGTAGTAGAGGTGTAGTTACCAGAAGGAGAGGGTATAGTAAAGAGTGTAGTAGAGATGTAGTTACCAGAAGGAGAGGGTGTAGTAAAGAGTGTAGTAGAGGTGTAGTTACCAGAAGGAGAGGGTGTAGTAAAGAGTGTAGTAGAGGTGTAGTTACCAGAAGGAGAGGGTGTAGTAAAGAGTGTAGTAGAGGTGTAGTTACCAGAAGGAGAGGGTGTAGTAAAGAGTGTAGTAGAGGTGTAGTTACCAGAAGGAGAGGGTGTAGTAAAGAGTGTAGTAGAGGTGTAGTTACCAGAAGGAGAGGGTGTAGTAAAGAGTGTAGTAGAGGTGTAGTTACCAGAAGGAGAGGGTGTAGAAGAGGTGTATTTACCAGAAGGAGAGGGTGTAGTAGAGGTGTAGTGAGGGCATAGTAAAGGTGTAGCTACCAGAAGGAGAGGGTGTAGTAAAGGGTGTAGTAGAGGTGTAGTTACCAGAAGGAGAGGGTGTAGTAAAGGGTGTAGTAGAGGTGTAGTAGAAGGTAGAGTAGAGGTGTAGTTACCAGAAAGAGAGTGTAGTAGAGGTGTAGTAAAGGGTGTAGTAGAGGTGTTGTAACCACAAAGAGAGGGTGTAGTAGAGGTGTAGTTGAGGCTGTAGTAGAGGTGTAGTTACCAGAAGAAGATGTAGTAAAGGTGTAGTAGAGGTGTAGTTACCAGAAGGAGAGGGTGTAGTAGAGGTGTAGTTACCAGAAGGAGATGGTGTAGTAAAGGGTGTAGTAGAGGTGTAGTTACCAGAAGGAGAGGGTATAGTAAAGAGTGTAGTAGAGATGTAGTTACCAGAAGGAGAGGGTGTAGTAAAGAGTGTAGTAGAGGTGTAGTTACCAGAAGGAGAGGGTGTAGTAAAGAGTGTAGTAGAGGTGTAGTTACCAGAAGGAGAGGGTGTAGTAAAGAGTGTAGTAGAGGTGTAGTTACCAGAAGGAGAGGGTGTAGAAGAGGTGTATTTACCAGAAGGAGAGGGTGTAGTAGAGGTGTAGTGAGGGCATAGTAAAGGTGTAGCTACCAGAAGGAGAGGGTGTAGTAAAGGGTGTAGTAGAGGTGTAGTTACCAGAAGGAGAGGGTGTAGTAGAGGTGTAGTGAGGGCATAGTAAAGGTGTAGCTACCAGAAGGAGAAGGTGTAGTAAAGGGTGTAGTAGAGGTGTAGTTACCAGAAGGAGAGGGTGTAGTAAAGGGTGTAGTAGAGGTGTAGTTACCAGAAGGAGAGGGTGTAGTAGAGGTGTAGTGAGGGCGTAGTAAAGGTGTAGTTACCAGAAGGAGAGGGTGTAGTCTCCCACAAAGGTCTCGCTCTCCCGCACCAGGAAGGATCCGTCTGGAGCTCCAGTCTCCACGCAGTACTCAGACAGCAGGCGCTCTGCGATCTGACGGCCGTCACGACCTGCACCCAGTTTACCATGAAACCACTTCTCCGTCACATGCTGGTCCATACCGTTGCAGATCTGAGGAGCAGGAGCAGAGAAACACACTGAGGGACAGACAGACATGATCAATAAACCAGATCAAGATGTGTTACAGCGGATCGTCTGCTACTCTGATGACCAACTCAAGTATAACAGAGGAAGACAGCGAGGGATGATGATTTAGTACACTTGAACATCAGACTGCAGCTGTGCTCCACTCTACTTTTAGACAAACACTTGCAAACTTCCCTTCCCTTGTTCCCTCAAGGTAATCCTCACTGCCACATTTAAGTGCATCAAATGATTAAAAGGGGAAAAAAGAAAAATAGAATAAATAAATGTACTTTTCCATTAGACACACATCTGATGCTTGTATTTACAGCAGCTCCACGTCCACAACTTCATGCATTGGGTTAAATTAGGCTGTTTAGTCTCCGTTTTCAGTCCATTACTACCACTGTATCTGTTCAGCTGAGGGAATGGAACCAACCCCGTGACGTCAGACACAGCGACATTCCAAGATGGCGGCGCCCTCTGTCTAAAATCTATAGTAAAACATGCCGTTTTCTGCTAAATAGTTACGTTAATCGAGTTTGAAATATACATTTCCATTAAAGTGGAATCCAATGTACAAAATAATGTAAACTTGGCTGAGTGCTTCATTTCCCCTTTAATGTACGACCCTGCTGAAAAATCCAGCTTAAACCAGCCTAGGCTGGTTGGCTGGTTTTAGCTGGTTGCCCAGCCTGGTTTTAGAGGGGTTTTGGCCATTTCCAGCCTGGTCTTAGTTGGTCAGGCTGGAAAATGACCAGCTAAATCCAGCTAAAACCAGATTGACCAGCCTGGCTTGGCTAGTCAAGCTGGTTTTAGCTGGTCATCTCCCAGCCTGACCAGCAAAGACCAGGCTGGAAATGGCTGGAAACCAGCCTGGAAACGGCCAAAACCTCTCTAAAACCAGGCTGGTTGACCAGCTAAAACCACCCAACGAGCCTAGGCTGGTGTAAGCTGTTTTTTCAGTAGGGAAGTAGCTAAAACTTGCTCATTTTGAGGCAGGAACCGGCGGACGTGCAACAACTTTAATAAAAGGGTAACCACAAAACAAAACTTTCCATCTGGAGCTCCTCCACAGGACTCGACACTTGTGAACAATCGCTCCATTGGGTTCCCGTGGCCCCACTCTCATCAGCGCTACCAAGCAGAGCAATCACAGAGCTTGTGCTATACGTCGATACGTCGTGTAGTTACATTTTTTGAGAGGTGCACGACATCGTTGGCTACGGCGGGGGCTATGCAAAGGCTGCGCCGGAGCACACGCGTGCGCTTGATGCAGAAGTATAAACCAGCCTTAAGGGTATTCAATTTAAACCCAATAAGATGCTTCTCCAGTAGAGGACAGTTGTGAAACAATCAATGATGTACATTTGAGTGAAGGAGACGGAGGGAAGTTTGCGAGTGAAGAGCATAAAAAAAATTGACTGCGTTTTCCTCACCTCTCGGTGCTCCTCCTCATCCTCGTTCCCTTGATTACTGGACGTCTCTTCAGAGTAATAGATCTTATTGCTGGTCAGAACAAAGAAGTGTGGATACCACTCCTGTGAGGAAAACAAAAACACAGTGAACACTAACTACGTGTCTGAAAACAAACAGGAAGTGCATTTACAGATTTCAATTAAAGATTACAAGTGCAAACTATTGTTTTCTTAATGACATGCACAGATGAATTATTCACCACAGAACTAGCATTGTGAGCTAACAAAATCAATATGGTTAGATTTGATTTCATGTGTACTTTAAAGGAATTACCTTTGTTGGGGGAACCAAACAAGATCACTCTGAGAACATATACATATATCATGGCTATTCTGGCATTTAAAGAGCCCCTATTATGGGTTTTTGAGAATGACCTTCCATGTAGTGTGTAACACAGCTCTAGGTGAAGTGAAATATCCAGCTAAAGCTTAAATCTGAAAGTGGACAGTGTTTAAAACTATTAATTCATTTATAAAAGAGTCGACTCATAGTGCTTCAAATGAATCGTCTTGATAATGAGTCTATAGCTGTTTCGGCGTGACGTGGATACGAAACTTAAGCCCCGCCTAATTGTTGCACGTGCAAACCTGGGAAAATTTAAACCTGGGGCCCCGCCCACAAACAATGTAGCAGATCCCATTTGAATCAATTCATGAAGACGCTGTGCTCAGCTGCATATTATTGGAAGTGTGAGGGGTAAGTTAGTGTTATTTTTTCTACCCAAAGATGAAACTGTGAAGAGTCAGTGGTTGAGGTTTATTTTTGCAAACATACCTCAGCATTACTGTATAGCCCAACCTTGTGCAGTCCCCGTCATTTTTCTGACGAGTGTTTCTGTAATCTACACGCTTACAACGTAGGATTCGCTGGCTGTTTTTTTAACGGAAGGATCAGAATAGACTATTGATGTAAGGGACTTTGTCAGAGCTTGACAGGAACTTTATCAGTACATGGATCAGTGGATCATGGATCAGTTTCTTCCTCCATTTCACAAGTGTAAGTGCGATTAAAATGACCTCCTTGTTTTCTCTAGCTTGCAAATTATGTATTTAATTGCGTTTTGTTACTTGTAACAGCTTGTACTGTATCTGGTGAACTCTATATTCTCATGTCGCGTCTAATGCCATTTAGAAAACGTGACGCGTGCCGCGTTGTTTACGGATTTAAATGCGTTTGTGAGCTCGCGTTGCACTGCCGTTTGTCATTGCTATGGCCACCGTCAGCTGTTCCAACACACGTGCAGTGGTCAAGTATCAGAATAGTTCAGCTTTTGCCGCTGTGTGGATTAATACTGAATGTGTGTCATAGTTAAGAACAGAGCAATATGCTGGTGTGTAACTGCACTGCTTTAATGCACTCTCCTGCATTGGGCTCACATGAAGCCTGTTTCGGGCAGCCGCTGCAATTGGATCCTATACCAATGTTGGCGACCCAGTGGGGGTTTGTTTGGGGGGGGGGGTTGGTTGAAATTACGGGAGTTTTCCGGGATAAATAACAAAATGGGAGGGTGGCCGGAGATGGGTCTGAAAAACGGGAGACTTCTGGGAAAAACAGGAGTGTTGGCAGGTATGCTCACACATACACTATGACTACATCAATATTGTTGATATTGACAATATATTTCACTCTGTCTCGCGCTGAACGCTGTCGACCAATCGCAACAGGCTGTCATCGGTCTAATCAGCGCAGATTAGCTTCGCACTAAGGAGGGGTTTGGGAACAAATGAATCGCTAAACGATTCATATGGGAGTCGCTGGAATAATTGTTTAAAAACAAATGCATATTATAGGACAATCAAAGTGTTTTTGACAATGCATGCATATCAGCATGTTGTTGGAGACCCTTACAACCAAAATATGACCCTTTTTAATGTATAATAGGGGCTCTTTAAAGCCATAAAATATCCTCCCTAGAATGCTACTGGAATGTTTTTGTGATAACATAAAGAGTACATGTACTAAACATGTTTCTTTTAACATTTCCATGTGGTTATGGTATAAAGAAGATGAAGAGAGGCTCACGTGGTTGATGGGGTCCTCCAGGTACAGGATGCCGTTCTTGATGGAGTTGCTGATATCGTTCTCTGAGTAGGGTGTTGAGGACGACACCTCCTCGTACGCACTGCCCTCCGCTAACTTCTTGTGCTGAACACATCAATGCAACAATGAAGTAGCTTTTAACGCATTACTAATGCATCATTAAAATCCAAAGTTGTGCTTGTTAACATTAATTAACATGAACGAACACTAACATTTAACTTAAACTACATTAACCAACGTTAACGAAGATGAATAAATACAGTAATAACTGTATTACTAAGTGTTTGCTTATGTTAGTAAATGCATTACCAAATGGACCATTATTTTAGGGCATAGGTCTCAAACTGGATTCCTGCAGGGTCGCAGCTCTGCAGCTTTGCTCCAACCCTAATCAAACACAGCTGATCCAACTAATCAAGGTGTTCAAGACTACTAGAGACTATTAAGCAGGTGTGAGTTGGAGGTGGTTGGAGCTGTGGCACTCCAGGAATTAAGACCATTGTTTTAAAGTGTTTTCAATAACCTTTACAGAACTTTCCTACAGGCTTCAGTTACATGGTGAAGCCAAAACAAGCTCTGAAAATGAGTGTTTTAGCAGTATCTCTTCATAAGCCGTTAGCACAGAGACTCCTCCTGACCTTGATGAGGATCTTCCTCTTGAGCTGGTGTGGCGAGGGCAGGCCGTCTGCTGAAATGTCCACCGCTTTGGTCAGCAGCATCTCCCCAAACACTTTCCTGAAGAAAGTGGCCATGTTCCTCTGCTGGACGATGCTGCAGTGGTCCTCGATGGAGAGGATGATGGGATAGCTAAACGCACACACACAAACGGGACATCACAGAAACAATGCATGACATGTGCGTTAGTGAAAATGATCTCTATACACTGCAATAAAGTGTGATTTCTGTGTCTTGTTTCTAGTCCAAATATTAAGAAGCGTTTTCTAGACAAGCAAAAAACATTGTCTTGTTTTCAGAAATAATAGGTCAAAGGGCACCTATGATGAAAGCTTTTCCTCAAAATTTTAGATTAACTTTTGTAAGCTGTTTGGACAGAACTGTGTAGGTACAGTGTGTCCACGGTCATATTGGGGTGATATAAAGGCAACAAGTCTCTTTATTTAAATTTCCTGACGTTAAACTAGGACCCAAATCTCAGTGATTTTGAAGCCGAGCCCAACGTGACGTAGGAGTGTGGTTTTCCCAGCCACCGAATTAATTGACAGGCACATATTAACATGTCTTCATAGTATAATCATATCAACAAGACAGGATTTGCAGAGAAACTGGGATTAAAGATCTGTTTGGCTCTCTGTGATCATCTGCAGCTCATGATTAAGTTATACAAGATTGAAACGGTTTTGGCGATGCAGTGGCGCAGTAGGTAGTGCTGTTGCCTCACAGCAAGAACGTCGCTGGGTCGCAGGTTCGAACCTCGGCTGGGCTGGGTCAGTTGGCGTTTCTGTGTGGAGTTTGCATGTTCTCCTTGCATTCGCGTGGGTTTCCTCCGGGTGCTCCGGTTTCCCCCACAGTCCAATGACATGCGGTACAGGTGAATTGGGTAGGCTAAATTGTCCGTAGTGTATGAGTGTGAATGAGTGTGTGGATGTTTCCCAGAGATGGGTTGCGGCTGGAAGGGCATCCGCTGCGTAAAATCGTGCTGGATAAGTTGGCGTTTCATTCCGCTGTGGCGACCCCGGATTAATAAAGGGACTAAGCCGACAAGAGAATGAATGAATGAAACGGTTTTAAAACAGTTCAGCTTTTAATAACGACATAGAGGCTATACGAGGATGCTTCAATTAGACGTGCAAAAACAGTGCAAAGTTAAACGCGTGTGTGTGTGTACTGTGAACTTTGTAATGGCATTTGTGTGTGACTCATCGTTGTAAAAAACGATGCATGGTTTGCTTGAATAAACTCCACCACAGATCAAATACAGACACCAAAGGCTTATTTTACATCTTGTAAAAGGGGTCAAACAGGAGCGCTTTAAGAGAGATTTTCCTTAAAGGGCACCTATTTTACCACTTTTACAAGATAAGCCTTTGGTGTCTCCAGAATGTGTCTGTAAAGTTTCAGCTCAAAACACCCAACAGATCATTTATTATAGCCTCCAGAATCTGCTCAATTTGGTGTCTGAGTACAGTGTAGCTGTATTTGTAGCCTGTGGATTTAATTGCAAATGAGCTGCTTCTCCCCGCCCACCGTTCCCACGTGTGTGTCTGCTTCTCATCATGCGTTACGTCAGATAAACTGCAGTCAGTGATAGAGACAGACTCAGATGAAGCTGAAATACAGCTCATTAGTAGGCCCACACGGAATCTGCGCGCGCAAAATTCCGCAGATTTTTAGCCCATCATTAATTCTGTTTATTTACTTGAGTAAATGTGTGTAAATCTGAATTTATTCAGTTTTTAAATTACACATATTTCATATATTAAGGTTTTAGTTATGATACTAATTCCGCAGAAATCCGCAGATTTTTACCAAAATTCTCCGCAGAAATTGCAAAAAATGTCCACAGATTCCGTCTGGCCCTACTCATTAGTCAAAAAAACCAAGTTTATTTGATGTATTTGTGGTGGCGTTTATTCAAGGCTTTCTGCAATGATGAGTCACGCACAAATGCTGTTTGTACCACACACACACATATTATCGTTTAATGACACCATGCGGCCATGTTGATTACAGTAGTTAAGAATTACAGAGCGATTTAATTTATTACAGACACGCTCTGTTTTAAAAACATTCTAAACTTCAAATCTAAGAGAGTTGGAACAGATATTTCAATCCTGGTTTATTTGTGAAAAAAATGTTCTGTGGACGTGTGTGTACATGTTATTATACATGCATGGCACCGGTCAATCAATTCAGTGCCAATCAATTTTAACGTTAGTAAAAAAAAAATTTAAAAAGAGACTAAGGCCTAATCCCAATACTACCCTTAACCCTTTCCCTAAAGAGAATCTCCCAATTCTCTTTAGCTTGAAGGCGTAGGGTTAAGGGGAAGGGCTAGACAGCCCTTGAAACTGAGATTTTTTAGGACCATACTCTAAACCAAGGGGGTATAAAAATTTCCCAGAATGCACCATCTACAACGGCAGCATGGCTGCACACGGAAGTCAGGAGATGCACAAATTAGTATTTTTTGTTAATATTACAAATTTTCACAACAAACAAACACACGTTTTAATATATTCATAACAGTGTTTATGTTTTAAGGTCATGCTTTTAAAAAACAGCTAAATTTAGCTATCTATAATCCATAATAATAACTCCTGTATAGCAGTCCAACAACATACTCTCACATCTGATGCATACCTGTCAACATTGGGATGTGAAAATAAGGGATATGCCGACCATAACCACAGTAATGAATCTCTCATTTATTTAGATTTTTCGTTTGATTACATTAAATAACAGGTGTCACTTTATAAATGCACACATCTAATGTTATAAAGGAAGCATTCGATTGCTTTCCTAATGTGTTTGAAAAAAAACCCCCCACCAAGATCGACATCTTTAGATGTTATTATTATTAATTATGTGTATATGTCTGTTCAAACACGCACCCAAAACCCAGACTTTCACTCCGCTTCAAACTGCATGTACAGAATCAGTTTGGGAAAAAGCGTCTATTTATCACTATGGAGCACGTCAGCTGACAGTCACGCACCGCTATATAACTGTTTTGAGGATTGCATAGGAGGGGCGACAGCACCTGTAATGAAAAGGAAAGGGAATCCCGCCGGTTTTATATTTATTTCAAAGTGTTTTCATGCCTAAATAAAACAAAAGCACAGAACAGACTCACATTTAAGAGCAAAGGGCGGCCCCTGGTGGTTCGGCGGTATGATATGATACATATGATATATAATGTGCATATTATTTCCACCCCAAGATTGAAAATACGGGAGAAATACTGGAAAATACCTTTACGGGATGATAGCGGGATAGAACTGTAAAATACGGGAGAATCCCGGGAAAAACAGGAGAGTTGACAGATGACACTCAAATCCCCTGTCAGAAAAGTCTAGTGGCTGGGAATGAGCTTTTCACAGTGTCTGCTATAATGTTAATGCTGTTTTTGGTGTGTTTACATAGATGAATATGGCCACAGTAATGCACAGTACAGTTATGAGCTTATTGCCACATTATGACGTTATGATAACACGATATCATTGCCTTCGGTGATTTCCTGAAGATAAATACCAAAATATAACACAACTGGAATAACTACAGCGGTCACACAGTCCTGTCCAAACAGCTTACAAAAGATGATTTTCATCATAGGTGCACTTTAAACAAGCTAAATAATCTGCCAACGGGGTTACAAAATCTTGTTTTTCCTTTTGTCACAAGATTATTTTTCTTGCTTATTTTTGACTCATTATTTCGCAAAACAAGTCTGTTTTTTTGCGTGTCTAGAAAATGCTTCTCGATTTAAGAATTTTCAGATATTTGGTCTAGAAACAAGACAAAAACTCCAAGAAAGATAAGCATAACTTGAAGTGTATCAGAACATCAGACAGAGCGAGTGTGTGTGTGCGAGACACTCACTCAGACGTGACGAATGCATGCTCTTTGATGGTGTTGAGCACATCACTGAACTTGATCTTGGTGGTGAGGGTGTGACCGTGGTAGATGACAGGCATCCCGTCAGGACCGTCCCAGCAGTCCACTGCACACACACACAGAAACACACACACACGCACACACACACGATGAGAAAACCAGATGTTAGTCTAGTCCACGACACAGAAAGTTGTAGTCTATCTACATAAACAAACCTCAGACCCTAAAATAAATAAATAAAACAATATCACACAAACTATTAAATGTTTGCTTTTACTTTATTTTAGTCACTGCGCGTTAATAGTAGATTTAGAAAAATGACAAAAACCAACAGAACGAAAATAAAACTGAAGACAAAAGATAAAAGGCAAGATAAAAAGAAACCAAACCATCAATAAAACAAACTGAATGAAAAAGGACGACAAACAAATCAAGCAAAATAAATAAATTAAAACAAAATTAAAGAAACCAAATTATAGAAAGAAGAAAAGAAAAAACAAAGGAAACCAAATAGAGAAAAAATAATAAACAACAACACGCAAAGAAAACAGAAATTGAAAAGAAGCAAAAACAAATGAAAGAACCAAAATAAATAAACCACATTAAAAAGAAAAGGTCATTTCATTTTTGTTTATTTTATTTCTAGAAACAATAAAAGGAAAACATAACGACAAAACAAGTATAGAACTATATGAAGCTAACACGGAAGTAACTGAAACTGCAATTCATTGAAATTCCACTAGGCTTGGCTCTAAAATAGAGCACATTTCTATTGAGCCCTGTGGTAAAATGGCCGACTTTACAGCAGAATAACAAGTGTTTACAGCCTGGTACAAAAACGATTTTGGTTTATATAGCTAATATTACACTTCATGACAACTGTGAGGGGGTGAATTTTTTCATAACTCATCCATTTCATTTATATTAAGTCTGCATAATTAAGGGCGTGGCCACTTGAGTGACAGCTAGGTCTCGCTAGTCACCGTCACTTCACCTCAGCTGATTCCGGCTGATTAGCCACTGAGCTCTGCATATACATCATATTTTTGTGTTGCTTTATGTGGCTTTATACAGACAGTTGCCTTTGGGAAGGCAACAATTAATTGTGCTCACAAACCATTTAAGTGACCTTCATTTCCCAGGTGAGTGAAATTTTTATATACTTATCATCTCTATAAATGTATTTGTTTTATTTAAGATCATTTATCATTTTTCTTTAGACCTGTAATGCACTCCAGAATCTGACAGAGTGATTAGCTGTAGGCTCTAGAACGGTCATCTGAAGCGTTGTCATACAGTGTTATGCCTGGATTGCATCAATAGCCTTGCATCTACTAACACAGTCTATATCTGAAGTATTTGGAAGTGATTCACGTTGTAGAAAAACATCATAAGAGCCATGCTGAGCGGCTTGATGTATTACAGCAGTGTTTTTAAAATTCTAAATACTTTATTGATATAGTGTACAACCAAGCACATGTGGTCAGAACACAAACGAGTCGCAGGTGATGAAGAATGAAGCATTTCTCCCATAGGAAAGCCAGGTCTAAGCAAAATGCCAGCAGGCATCTGTAGCTCCACCTCTTTTCGCTTTTTCGGTTACCCCTGGTCGGCGTGATGACACGCTCACTTGTAGCTTTATTTGCACTCTTGAGAAACCTATGGGTAGGCCCACACGGAATCTGCGCGCGCAGAATTACGGAGATTTTTAGCCCATCAATAATTCTGTTCATTTACTTGAGTAAATGTGTGTAAATCTGAATTTATTCAGTTTTTAAATTACACATATTTCACAAATTAAGGTTTTAGTTATGAGACTCCCAAAATAATTCCGCAGAAATCCGCAGATTTTTACCAAAATTCTCCGCAGAAATTGCAAAAAACGTCCGCAGATTCCGTCTGGCCCTACCTATGGGTGACGTCACGGACACTACGTCCATATCTTTTAGAGCAGGGGTGTCCAAACTCGGTCCTGGAGGGCCGGTGTCCTGCTGAGTTTAGCTCCAACTTGCTTCAACACACCTGCAGGAAGTTTCCAGTATATCTAGTAAAAGCTTGATTAGCTGCTTCAAGTGTGTTTGATTAGGGTTGGAGCTAAACTCTCCAGGACTCCGGCCCTCCAGGACCGAGTTTGGACACCCCTGTTTAAGAGTCTACGTATAGAACCAAGAAAATAAATACATTTTTGTTTTGTTTAAACTAAATAAAACCAATCAAATCAAAAACAAACAAAAGACAATGAAAAAATAAACCTAAAAAAATAAAACAACAAATGAAAGAAACCAAATAAACAAAAGAACCCAACTGGAAAAAATAAGGAAAAATAGAGGACAGAAAATGTAAAAACTAAAAATGTAAATAAATGCAGAAAACGTGTGTAAATGTGGTCTGCTAGTTTTAATACTTGGTGGCCCAAGTGAAAAAATACAGTGTATTCAGCTCTATACAGAATTACAAAGGCCTTTATCAGCATCAACAGTGCTGGGTTCCACACAATCCCTTCATGTCGTCCCAACGCAAATCGATTAAGTTAACTTGATGGTTTTACAATTTTAAGTTGGTTAAACATCAAATAATTAAGCTGTCCAAAAAAAAAAAAAACAACTCAATAATTGTGTTAATTCAGCTCATTTTAAATAAGTAGCTTAAACAAGCAGCAGAAATATTTGTGGAGTGAAGCTACTATTTTAAAAACTGCAGTATTATATCATGTTTGTCCACATACAGCAGCAGCATGTGTGTGTGTGTGACTCCACTAATGTGTGTTGTGTTGAGTCTTACACTCGATGCATCTGCAGCCCATGCGCAGACAGCGGGCGTACGCCTCCAGAGACGACTCGCTGGAAAACTGGTCCCCCGTCAGATAGCTAAAACACACACACACACACACACGCACGCACGCACGTCAGGGCCTGACAATCCACACCTTTATTAAAGCCCAGACACGCAAATAACCTTTACAAACACCTTCAGGAATTCTACTCGGTCGGACTTTACCTGCTTCTGTCTGAAGCACACAACAGCAACAAGACACACCGGTTAAACACACATACACACACACCTTAACTGTTTAAGTCATGCAAGAGACAACAATCAGCATAAAAGAGGCATTTAAAAATTCATTATGAACTGAAAGTACAATGCAGGTTAGGTTGATGTATTCAACCCTTAGTGTGCTGTTGGGGATGTTTTCATCCACTCTGGGCTGATTTTGAGTCTTAATTTGGCCACAACTCTCACGGTGTTCCAGCTAATGGAGTGATTTTTGGCAACAAATCTTATTTTGAAACATATTTTGTGAAAATGCTTTGAACAACTTCATAAACTCAATACATTCTGGACAAATTGACTAGCCTTTCCTTATGTTGGTGGCTGTTTTGCCCCATTGACTTCCATTATAATGGCATTTATTGATTACAAAGTCATACACTACCTGACAACAGTCTTGTCATGGATCTCAGTTGTAAGAGCAACACATAATAACTTGACTTCTAGTTGATCATTTGGAAAAGTGTCAGAAGGTGGCTTTTTCTGATGAATCATCTGTTAAGCTGCATCCCAATCATCACAAATACAGCAGAAGACCTACTGGAACCCGCATGCACCCAAGATTCTCACTGAAATCAGTCAAGCTTGGTGAAGGAAAAGTCATGGTTTGGGGTTGCATTTAGTATGGGGGCGTGTGAGAGATCTGCAGAGTGGATGATCAACATCAACAGCCTGAGGTATCAAGACATTTGTGCTGCCCATTACATTACAAACCACAAGAGAGGGGCAATTCTTCAGCAGGATAGCGCTCCTTCTCATACTTCAGCCTCCACATCAAACTCCTCAAAGGAAAGAAGGTCAAGGTGC
Source organism: Danio kyathit (assembly GCA_903798195.1). Taxonomy (NCBI): domain Eukaryota; kingdom Metazoa; phylum Chordata; class Actinopteri; order Cypriniformes; family Danionidae; genus Danio; species Danio kyathit. The sequence continues at coordinate 4,121,710 of LR812541.1, read as the reverse complement.
TCCAGGATTGGCCAGCCCAGTCACCAGACATGAACATTATTGAGCATGTCTGGGGTAAGAGGAAGGAGGAGGTGTTGAAGATAAATCCAAAGAATCTTGATGAGCTCTGGGAGTCCTGCAAGAACGCTTTCTTTGCCATTCCAGATGACTTTACTAATAAGTGATTTGAGTCATTGCAGAGATGTATGGATGCAGTCCTCCAAGCTCATGATGGAGTCAGACACAATATTCATTCTGTTTCCACTGCAGCATGACTTTTTATTCTATACTGGACATTATTTCTGTTCAGTGACAAGACTTTTGTCTAAGCAAAGTCAGACCTTACTGTCCTAATGATATAATTAAACAGCAAGGCATGATCATATTTTATTTTGGTAAAAATAAGCGTAATCTAGAGGCCTTTGCCTTTCATATAAACCACTTTGGATACCAAATGATCAACTAGAAGTCAAGTTATTATTATTTGTTTTTCCTAAAAGAGGCGACAAGACTTTTGTCAGGTAGTGTATCATCATGCATTCTTGGTTGTTGGTGGTTTTCCCGGTTGGGAAGTGATCAAATTTGTAATACTTACTGTTGATCATGCAAATAAAGCTTAGTATCTGGCTTAAAATGATATGGATATTTGGACTATAGTGTGTGTGTGTGTGACCTTTGTGCTCTTACCTTTAAAAAGAATAAGCAGCTCAGCTCTCAGAACATAGTAAACATAGTAAGTGTATTTCTGCACACACACTATAATCTGCAGTTTTACACCACTGAACTCCATATAAAACCCAGAAACTGTTAGTTAATGCTGTCAACCAATGCTCAACAGCTTACTAAATGTTACCTCTTCCCAACAGAGAAAAAAAAACCAGCAATCAAGTATGCATGATTATATACTGTCATGGCTTTGCAATCAAAAAATGTGGTTGTAATGAAGTCAATGGGGCAAAAACAGCCACCAACATAACCAAAGAGGAGTCAATTTGAACCGTACACACGAGTCAATGACAAAATTGTATACATGAAGGAAAAGTGAAAGTGTTGATGGAAAGCATCATCAATGTATCGTCATATAAAACTCAACCAAATCGAAGACATGATGATAATTGCGGAAATATAAATGTATATGATCTACTGTAGTTTCAAATTAACAGTGATATACCTGCATATATATATATATATATATATATATTATATATATATATATATATATATATATATATATATATATATATATATATATATATATATATATATGCATAATAGCAGAATAATGAGAGAGATATTTTTTGAGAAATTGTTATAACTTTTCTTGAAAGTCAAGTTTACATACAATAAGATTATTATGCCTCTGAAAAAGCTCAGATGATGGTGTCGAGGTTTTGGAGGTTTCTGATTGGCTATTTGACAACATTTGAGTTATTTGGAGGCACAAATGTAGAGTAGTATTTAAGGGAAACTTCAAACACACTGCTTCCTTGTGTGACAACATGGGAAAATCAACAAGCCAGAATCAACAAAAAAGCCAGATTACAATTTGCTAAATTACACTGGGAAAAGAGACATGGAGACATGTCCTGTGGTCTGATGGAACTAAGATTGAACTGTTTGGCCATAATGACCAGAGTTACATTTGGAGGACAACGGGGAAAGCTTACAAGCCTAGGAACACCATCCCTACTGTGAAGTATGGGGGCGGCAGCATCATGTTGTGGGGCTGTTTTGCTGCAGGAGGGACTGGTCCACTTCACAGCATAGATGGCATCATGAAGAAAGAACATTATGTAGAAATACTGAAGCAACATCTCAAGACATCAGCCAGGAAATTAAAACTTGCCCACAAATGGGTCTTCCAAACAGACCGTGACCCTAAGCATACTGCCAAATTAGTTCAAATGTGCTTTAAGGACAACAGAGTGAATGTTTTGGAATGGCCATCACAAAGCCCTGAACTCAATCCTATAGAAAATTTGTGGGCAGAGTTGAAAAAGCTTCTGCGAGTAAAACAGCCAACAAATCTGACTCAGTTGCACCAATTCTGTCAGGAGGAATGGGACAAAATTCCTGCAAACTATTGTGAGAAGCTTGTGGAAGGATACCCAAAACATTTGACCAAAGTTATACAGTTTAAAAGCAAAGCTAAAAAAATACCAAGGAAATGTGTGTAAAATTTTGACTGTTTAGAAATTAATAAGAAAATTTTCCAAAAAAATAATGCTCTCGTTATTCTGGCATTTAGCAAATGTAAATGTTTTAGGTAATCCTAACGGACCTAAAATAGTAAACGTTTAGTATGATTTACCATGAGACATTTTTTTTTAAATGGTTATGTTGCTTTTTTTAGAGTGTATGTAAACTTCTGGTTTTATCTGTATATACTTTTGAGGTACCAATATGGACCCTTTAAGCACAAATGTGTATCTTTTGAAAATGTACCACCCCAGTGACAGCTCACATACCTTTATTTCTGAGGGTGTACTAACCAACACACACACTAACCAACAATTCTTTAACAAATATCTAATACTGTGGTTGTCTGAGGTTGGATTGTTTTTTAATACTCCAACAACAAACTAACCGACTGACAAACCAAAGAACAACCCAGCTAACCCAATCATCAATCGTTTTTGGTTCTTTCAGGAAGTGTAACAGCATACAAACTAACCAATAAACCATCCAGCTCTTTTTCCTTTATCTAATATTACCAAACAATGATAACACTTTAGTTTAAGTAACAATTCACACCATTTACTACTGGATAATACCTGCCTATTACTAGGATATGAACTGTTTATTAGCACTTATAAAGTATGATCTTTTTTTACATCCCTAACCCAGCCCCTAAACCCAACTACTCCTCTACGAACTATTAATAAGCAGCTAATAAGTCGTTTATTGAGCTAAAGTCTTAGTTAATGGTTTGTTAATAGCATAGATTGTACATTAAAGGGCACCTATGGTGAAAAATCTACTTTTAAAGCTGTTTGTACAGACATATGTGTAGGTATAGTGTATAGACCGTCATATTGGGGTGATATAAACACACCCAGTCCTTTTTTCAATTTAACAACATAAAAACGGTGGACCAATTGGAGCGGTTTTGAGACCGACCGCAACTTGACGTAGGAGTGTGGTCCCTCCGCCCACCAATATTGATTGACATGCGCGCAATACCACATCCTCAGTCTGTTGTTTCACGTCCGCCATTTTCAGCATGTGAGTCAAAGCGATGTCACCAAAGAAACACCCTTGCTCAAATTTTAGATGTAAGGCTCATTGGGCTCAACACAAGATCAACATTCACCACATGATCGCTCTCATCAGCGCCATTGTTTGTAACTTTAGGTGGGTTTGCAAACATGTGTACTTTTCATTGCGTCTTCCTTAAACTTCAGCCGTTTGCATTTCCTGCGGTCACAGAAGCTCCTTGTCATCTCAACTAGGTGCAGCTGGAAGGTGCGAGCGCGTTGCCTAACGTGCGCATTCCTCCATTGGAAATAATGAACTTGCCTTAAGCAGGGCGCACACCATAAGCGCCGCTTGGCGACGTGCAGCGCCATGCATTTTAGAATTCTAAACATAGGTTTCTATCAGGGTACCCTACTGAAAAAAACAGCTTAAACCAGCCTAAGCTGGTTGGCTGGTTTTAGCTGGTCAACCAGCCTGGTTTTAGAGGGGTTTTGGCCATTTCCAGGCTGGTTTGCAGCCATTTCCAGCCTGGTCTTAGCGGGTCAGGCTGGGAGATGACCAGCTAAAACCAGCTTGACCAGCCTAGCCAGGCTGGGAGCCCAGCCAAAACCAGCTATGTCCAGCTTAAACCAGGCTGGTCAAGCTGGTTTTAGATGGGATTTAGCTGGTCATTTTCTGACCAGCTAAGACCAGGCTGGAAATGGCTGGAAACTAGCCTGGAAATGGCCAAAACCCCTCTAAAACCAGGCTGGTCGACCAGCTAAAACCAACCAACCAACCTAGGCTGGTTTAAGCTGGATTTTTCAGCAGGGTACACATAACTGCGCCGCAAGTTTGCGGCTGTCCACAGCACCCAGCCACTACTCAGGACACTGTTCATATTTCTGCCGCGCCACAGAGCGTTATCTGAATAGTTTCATTTTAAATAACATGTGAATGTGCGCGTCCGGTGTGACGCCCTTTAGTTATAGCCTCAGTCAAAGTTAATACGGTGTGCGTGGTTATTAGTCTCAGTGTACAAGCTCGGAATTTTAAATTAGCACACAGTTAGAGTCGTACATGTACGGCTGAATGCTGGTCCTCTCACTCATCTTGCTTCTCTCTGTCTGCCTGTCTGTTGCCATACACAAAGCAGGGGAGCTCTTGGCTCCGCCCCCTTGTTAAGTTGTTCGGGAAGTCGAAACTAATTTTCAGGTGAAGCAACACACCCCTAAAACAACGACCTGTGTACAGGCCCCCAAAATGACACTTTAACACATTATAATTAATAAATCTGAACTGTGTTTTGAGATGAACCTAAACTGGCACACTCAGAAGAACCATAATATTCATATTAAATCTTAAAAAAGGGGTAAAATAGGTGCCCTTTATTGACCAAACAAGCAAATCATTTTATACACTAAACTACCAACAAACCAACCAACCAACCAACCAACCAACCAATAAAAGCTATGATTCTGGCTCTTTGAGGAGGATTAGTGTTATATTTAACCTAAAGCCTAGTTTCCGCTGAGCGCTAAAGTTCACATCACCCTCATCAGGCTTGTGTTTCCACTGCCAACAAACGCTGTCATCTTTAACTCATCCTTCAGTTGTTCAAAACCGGTTTGACTTTCTTTCGTCTGCTGAACACAAAAGAAGATATTTTGAAGAAACTCTAAACCCGACTTCCACACTCATTTGCTTTTCCTGCCCTTGATGTCAATGTGAGCCAGCTGTCAGCACTCCTCACAATCTCCTCTTTAATGTTCAGCAGAATAAAGAAATGCATAAAGGTTTAAAATCACACGAGGGAGAGAAAATGATGATCGTATTTTAAGTGAACGGTCCCTTTAAGTCCAATTTATTTATTTACATACACTGTCTTGTTTTGGCTCAGCTTTACACACACACACACCTGAAGCTCCAGACCAACACACTGAACACACTTCTACTGATCATCAGTTCAGGCCTTCGATTAGCATCGCCTGACTTACTTCTGTTAACCAGAGAGCAGTGATAAATGTGTGTATTACAGTTATTTGCTAAAGTTTATTATGGTTAGTTCATAAGTTAGTTAATTAACTTTATTTTGTACGCTTTTCACATTTCTGGGTTTCTCAAAAGCAGAAGTTGTCATAGTAAACGATGTACAACAAATAATTTACAATCCTATTTGCTAACTCAGTAAAAGAAAAACTCAGTGATGGTGTTATCAAGACTTTCAGAAAGAGGCGACACGGTGGCGCAGTCGCCTCACAGCTAGAAGGTCGCTGGTTCGAGCCTCAGCTGGGTCAGTTGGCGTTTCTGTGTGGAGTTTGCATGTTCTCCCCGCGTTTGTGTGTGTTTCCTCCAGATGCTCCGGTTTCCCCCACAGTCCACAGACATGCGGCACAGGTGGATTGGGTAGGCTAAATTGTCTGTAGTGTATGTGTGTGAATGAGCATGTATGGATGTGTCCCAGTGATGGGTTGCAGCTGGAAGGGCATCCGCTGCGTAAAACACATGCTGGATAAGTTGGCGGTTCATTCCGCTGTGGTGACCCCAGATTAATAAGGGACTAAGCCGAAAAGAAGAAGTCTTGTGAAAAGGCTCCATCAGTTACTATGTGTTTTATTAGTTACTATTTACCCAGAGAGCAGTAATAAACATGTATGTAGTGGAGTTTGAAATAAGCATGGGCTAGTTTTAGCAGTGTGGTCCACTCACGTGTTGTGGGACGAGGAGATCCAGTAGTGGGACAGGGGGTTGTTCATGTCCTCGGGCCGCACCTGATCCAGCTGAGCGTCCCAGATGGTGTTCTCTTTGGAGAACAGATAGGTGAGGAACTGAGAAACATAACACACATAACATAACATGTTAATTAACACAAATAATTCATTAAAACTGACAAACAACCAGGCTTTTGTCAGTAGGATTTTTTTTCTTCTGATTAATTGCTGAATGTTTTAAAGATGACCTATCATAATCCTTTTTACAAGGTGTAAAATAAGTCTCTGGTGTCCCTACAGTGCGAATGCAAAGTTTCAGCTCTAAATACACCCCAAAAAATGTGTTATAACTCTTTGAAACTGACCCTTTTTGTGGTGTTTTGGTGACTGTCGCTTTAAATGCAAATGAGATTGTGCTCCTTTTAGGAGAGGGCGGAGCTACAAATGCCTGCATGCCAGCATAGTGGCAGATTCAAAAACAAGACAACCGTCATATGCTAATGAGGGAGAGATGGTGACTAGTGGGCGGGGCTTTACAATGATGACACATACAAAGGGAGATTGTCAATCAAAGTGTTCCTGCAGACTGTTTTTATCAAGTCTGATTATAACAAATAAAATTAATACATTGTTTCCATTAGAAGCTGGATATATTCACACGACTGTGTTTAAACCCCTTATAAAAGTGATTTCTGCATAACAGGTGCCCTTTAATTAAAATCAAATCAAATGTATTTATTAAAAGAGATATATTTATCACGATATACAATATTATCACGATATTGACCTACTGTAAGCTGCAAAAAAACGTTTACTTTAATAGGTATTAAAATAAAACTAAAATACTTAAGTGTATTGCTTTACTGTATTTTTATGTTCAAAGTAAATACATGTTTCATTTTAAAATTATTTAAATATATCTTCAACGGGTAACACTTTACAATACACTCTCATGAGTAAACACCAGTTAACGAGTTCAAATCAGCAGTATGAATTAGACATGGTTACAGTTGAATAAAATATTTCCCAAATAATGTCTAACAGAGCAAGGACATTTTCACAGTATGTCTGATTTACTAAAAAACTAATTTTTTATTTCAGTAGTACATATTAATCAAGACCACTTAATATAAAGTGGGGCCTTGTTTTCTTCTGGAGAAAGTCTTATTTCGGCTAGAATAAAAGCAGTTTTACATTTTTTAAAACTCATTTTAAGGGCAATATTATTAGCCCCTTTCAGCGATTTCATTTTTGACTTTCTACAGAACAAACCATCATTATACAATAACTTACCTAATTACCCTAACCTGCCTAGTTAACCTAATTAACCTAGTTAAGCCTTTAAATGTCACTTTAAGCTGTATACTAGTGTCTTGAAAAATATCTAGTCTAATATTATTTACTGTCATCATGACAAAGATAAAATAAATCAGTTATTAGAAATGAGTTATTAAAACTATTATGATTAGAAATGTGTTGAAGAAATCTTCTCTCCGTTAAGCAGAAATTGGGGGAAAAAATAAACAGGGGGGCTAATAATTCTGACTTCAACTGCATATCCTAAAGTTAACTTTAAAAAAAAAATCATTGAACAGTATTAGTTATTAACTCCACTTAATAAAATGCATAATTATGGCGTTTACTAAGAAATTATCATCAGCTAAGATCAATAAATTATTTTGCAGTTGTCGTCACATTGACTTTAGTGTTAAATGTTAAACAAATGTAATCTAACTGTACAGAATTAACCAACAAAAGTCCTATAAATAGTCACAGAATGTTCAAAGTCATAGGCCAGAGTAACCTGAAGATTTTTAAAGTACACGTGAAATCAAATCCAACATATTGATGTTGTGAGCTCACATTGCTAGTTCTGTGGTGAACAATTCATCTGTGCAGGTCATTAAAGGGTCACGAAACACCAAAACACATGTTTTGAGCTGTTGACAGTCATATCTGTGTCCCACGCTGCTATAAACACTATCAGGACACATATATTGCACTAAAAAGTGAAAATTGGTTGTTTTTGCGTTATTTTGAGCAAATTCGTTCTTCCGGTTTGAAACGAATTTTTGAAGCTGCGTCACGGCCATGAGATACTTAGGTGTAAATCCAGCCGGAGAGTGGCTGTCTGTCTTTTCTAGGACGTTCTTACGTATCTGAGTGTGCTGCATTAATTCATGAGAAAGACGTGCTTCAAACCAATCAGCGCGCTCTATTGTGTATGACGTGAAACTTCATTAATATGCATGATAGCTCCGGAGACTGTTTACCTGTTTACAGCGTTCAGACGGCAGAGAGACGCCACGTTGTGTTGCTAAAACAAGTGAAAGTACAAGAATTTCAAGACAAAATTCGTAGGTGTTATTAGCGTGTTGCAACGAAGGTTTTGTTTTCATTTTCCCTCTATGAGAGAGCAGCTGGACTCACGTGTGGATTACAGTGCACGCGACAGAAACGCGTTTGTAAGGAACATTTTTACCCGAGAGCTTTTTCTCATCTGGAAATGGTGAAATCCGGATTTGCCGCTCGTCTCCTTTTAATAAAGAAACAGCTCCAGTTTGATTGTCTGTCTACAGATTTGGTAAGTGTTTGCAGTGGACTGCCCTTTGTTTAAATGCTGCTCTCCGAGTGTAAACATATAAACACAAACTATTCCCGTCGTGCAGGATTTTCGCTGCATTTTGTGACAGGATAGTCTATACACACACGGCTTTCTGACGCTACCTACCGAGTACAGAAGTTACAGAGAAATGCGGAGGATTTTTTTCTCTTATTCGCCGTATCAAATCAGCCTCTGTGTGTTTGTTTTGCCTGTCAAACTTAGCGCGTGCCCAAATGTTAACTCCCTTCTATGCAAAATCTTATCCTCTTTCCCTCCCCCGACACTCCCACACTCCCAGAGCTGGACACGCCCAACTTTCCTGACTTTTTTCAAAACAAAGGTGTGAAAACACCCTGCTGAGACAGGGGGTTTCGTGGCCCTTTAAGAGAAAAATAGTCTGCTTTTGTAATCTTTAACTGAAATCTGGAAATGCACTTCCTGTTTGTTTTCAGTTAAATTCTCAGATTAGGTCAGTCTGAGGTAGTGGGTGTGGTTAACACACATAACCACGCCCCTCCAGCTGTCAGTTTTGACAACAAACAGAAATGGTGAGCAGGTGGAGTCTGTTAGGCTGATATAACTCTCCCCAAACCCTTTTCCAGATCTTTCTGAATGAAACGCCTACTTTACTACATCCAATCAGCTTGCAGTAGACAGAACAAGCCACGCCCACTGTTTTCTCATTTAATATTCAGTTTCTCTAGGAACTGGGTCACAAAACAAAAAAACAAAAACAGTCGCAGCTTCTGGTTCATGTTGCTGTGATGAACAAACACAAACACAGTAATCTGAATATTCTTAAATATCTCTACACAGATCATTATTAAACAATTATTCAGATTACTTTGAAGAGTCCATATCATCAATACTGAGCGTGTTCATTATCACGATTTATGATAATTACTGTATATCGGCAGATCTGAGGTCATATGACACGACAGCAAGGAAGCAGGAAGTGGTGTTGTGGGTAAATAAAGCATGACACGCACGCACACACACACACACACACACACACACACACACACACACACACACACTGAATGAAGCATGTGCAGGGGATGGATGTTTGACCTCGTCCTGGTGAAAGTAGGGCTGCTCGATCTCTCTCAGAGGATCCTTCAGGTAGTGGAACATGAACTCCTGCACCTTATTACTGTCTGCAGCCCACAGCTCCTGAAACACACACACACACACACACACACACACACACACACCCACACACACATTAGCACACATAAACACACGTGTGCACACATAAACGCGCACACACACAAACACACGTGCGCACACACATATTAGCATGAACACACACACATACATATATATATATATATATATATATATATATATATATATATATATATATATATATATATATATATATATATATATATATATATATAATATATATATATATATATATATATATATTAGCGCGCGCACACACATAATTGCACAAACTCATATAAGCGCACAAACACACACTAGCACACACATTAACACACACACACACACACAAGCACATACAAGCACACATTAGCGAGCGCACACATAAGTGCACACTCACAAGCGCACACACAAACATTAACTTGCACACGTTTTAGCGCACACACACAAGCCCGCACACACACATACAATAGCGCACACACATACGCGCACACACACACACACACACACACACACACACACACACACACACACACACATTAACATGCACACACTTTAGCACACACATATAGCATGAACACACACACATACATAGCGCGCACACATACACACTAGCACACACACATTAGCACACACAAGCACGCACACACACAAGCACATATAAACACGTACGCACACACATTAGCATAAACACACACACACACACACATATATATATATATATTAGCGAGCGCACACACACAAATCACACAAACACATTAGCACACAAACACACACACTAGCATGCACACACACACATACACACAAGCACACCACATTAGTGCGCGCAAACAAACAAGTGCACACACACACATAAGCGCGCACACACACACAGGAGAGCGCACACACATATACATTAACATGCGCACGCTTTAGCGCACGCACACGCTTTAGCTCGCACACAAACACACATACAGCGCACACATACATTAGAGCACACACAAGCACACATACATTAGAGCACACACAAGTGCACACACACATTAGCACGCACGCACACACAATAGCGTGCACACACAAACGCGCGCACACACACAAATTAACATTAGCACACACATACACAAATAAACATTAGTACATGCTTGAGTGTGCACACACACACACACACACACACACACACACACAAATGAAACAAACAAACACACCTGCATAATACAACATACAACAGAAAATCAAATACACACAATCAAACGCACACAAACACAGAAAAAAAACACAAGCAAACACAGTCACACACACCCATATGAACCCAGAAATAAATGCACACACATTAAAATAAACACACATGCACAAAAACAAATACCCACACACACACACACACACACACACACACACACACACACACACAAGTAGTCACAAACGAATAACAACACGCACACACAATAACACACACAGAGCAGTTGTCATCACTCTGTAGACTCCACACCCCAGCACAAACTGAACTGTACACACACTCCTGCGTTTACAGTACACACACACACACACATCAGCTGCTGGTGTTAATCTGTGACAGAGGAATAAATAAATAAATAAACAAATAAACAACCTTCTGCTGTTCAATGAGGAAGTTCTGGAAGTCCTCCAGCGAGATCTTCTGCTCCGGTCTCTCGATAAACCTTCACGCGCACACGCACACGCACACACACACACACACACACACAAACACATTATCCATAAACCCTTATCCATTATTATCCGTATACATATAGGTGTGTGTGTGTGTGTGTGTGTGTGTGTGTGTGTGTGTGTGACCACTTCAGCTTGATGACTTGTGATGTAAAAGATGAATTGTGAAGTGAGTGTGTGAATACCTCTGCAGCAGTGGAATCTCCATCTACAACACACAGAAAAATAAACCATGTCGATCATGTGAAGAACAACAACAACAACACCTGAAACTGTGGACAACTCACTACAGCTACAGTTACACAGCATCAGACACTAATCAACCACATATTACACACACACACACAGCCTTAAGTGCAGGGGTTATCAGTGCCATGTGTCTGTCTGTCTCTCTTTGTGTGTGTGTGTGTGTGTGTGTGTGTCCTAATGGCTTTTAGCTGATGGATCTTGCGGCTTTTTAAAAGGGCCTGTATTGACGTGAAGGCCATTTGAGAAGCGGGGCAAACAGGGACGCTGATGGGGTTTAAGTGGCTCTGAGGAGCTTCACCTCCTGCCCTGCCGCGCACACACACACACACACACACACACACACACACACACACACACACACATATACACACATATACACACATATACACAAAGAGAAGCTCACCGATTTCTGTGCGTCGAACATCAGACTGCGGTACAGCTGAGCGAAATGACTGTACGACACGTCTCCGTTCCTCAGCTCGCCGTCCTGATAGACATTAATGCAGAAAATATTCACAATCACCATAAAATCAAAAGACGACAACAGTAAACAAGTTTGTTAAAAATAATAATAATACTAATAATAATAAATAAATAAAAAAATCGGCTAACTGCTTTTCAGCCCGTGTCCTCACTATATATATATTTGCCTTCAAAAACAAAAGGCTTGTACACACCAGGGGTCCGTTCTTCGTACCTCATCTAAATGATCTAAGATGATTTGGCAGATCCTGCATCTTTTAATCTTGATAGCTGATCTCTGGCTAATTTGGTTCTTCAAACAAGTTCGCGAATCAGATTGAAATGTCTGGATGAACTGATCTGAGATCTCTGCACGTGTTGTGAAGGACAGATCTATCGATCCTCAAAATCATGATCAGCAATGCAACGATTGGCTGACGGCACATCAGCGTGATGACATCATCTAATTAATATTCAATTATCCATGAGAGCAAATTTACATGAAATTCGTAGTAAACGGTTTGTTAATTATGATACGCGATAGCTTTACACCTTTGTTGTGGGCTGCAGGCTTTACACTTTCACGTGTCGAGAGTATTTAGCTAAGTTAATTATTTTTAGATTTAGAGCGGATTTTCTTTATTATAGTAGTCATAGTAGTTTTATAGTAGCTGGTTTTCTTAATCGGTGTAAAGAATAACTGGATGTTTAAATTAATTTTGCATCACAAAAGCATTTTGATATTGGTAAAGGTGTCTGCAACTTTTGTAAAGCATCAAATCACCGTCATATTAGCTGTCAAAACATGTTCATGACTGCATAATGTATTATTCCTTAAAAAGAACGTTGCATATTATCCATGTCTATTATCATACACGAGTACTAAAGCGAACTTTTTGTATCTAAAAAGTTCATATCAATAAATTCTCTCTTTGAACCACCAGGTGGCAGTCTTCGTACTTTTATTTCGAAATGCAGATTGTATAAGTTTTATTAATATATATTTTTTAACATATATATATATATATATATATATATATATTTACTATTTTCCCAAGTGTATATAACTACTACTGTAAGACAATATCAGCATTCTGTACATACTTTCAGTATTACCTTTGCTTGAACTGACCCGATCTAATCCTGTTTACATGAAATGAGCTGCTGCTCCCGAGCAGGTTTGAGCTACCAGAACGTTTGCTATGACAACAACTCTCGGACGAGTTTTGAAGAACAAAACGATCCTGGATCGTGTCAAATCGCCATTAAAGGGTCACGAAACCCCGTCTCAGCAGGGTGTTTTCACAACTCTGTTTTGAAAAAAGTCAGGAAAGTTGGGCGTGTCCAGCTCTGGGAGTGTGGGAGTGTCGGGGGAGGGAAAGAGGATAAGATTTTGCATAGAAGGGACGCGCTAAGTTTGACAGGAAAAACAAACACACAGAGGCTGATTTGATACGGCGAATAAGAGAAAAAAATCCTCCGCATTTCTCTGTAACTTATGTACTCGGTAGGTAGCGTCAGAAAGCCGTGTGTGTATAGACTATCCTGTCACAAAATGCGGCGAAAATCCTGCACGACGGGAATAGTTTGTGTTTACATGTTTACACTCGGAGAGCAGCATTTAAACAAAGGGCACTCCACTGCAAACACTTACCAAATCTGTAGACAGACAATCAAACTGGAGCTGTGTCTTTTTATTAAAAGTAGACGAGCGGCAAATCCGGATTTCACCATTTCCAGATGAGAAAAAGCTCTCGTGTAAAAATGTTCCTTACAAACGCGTTTCTGTCGCGTGCACTGTAATCCACACAGGAGTCCAGCAGCTCTCCCATAAAGGGAAAATGAAAACAAAACCTTCGTTGCAACACACTAATAACACCTACGAATTTTGTCTTGAAATTCTTGTACTTTCACTTGTTTTGGCAACACAACGTGGCGTCTCTCTGCCGTCTGAACAGTGTAAACTGGTAAACAGTCTCCGGAGCTATCATGCATATTAATGAAGTTTCGCGTCATACACAATAGAGCGCGCTGATTGGTTTGAAGCACGTCTTCTCATGAATTAATACTGCACACTCAGATACGTCAGAACGCCCTAGAAAAGACAGACAGCCACTGTACTGCTGGATTTACACCTAAGTATCTCATGGCCGTGACATAGCTTCAAAAATTCGTTTCAAACCGGAAGAACGAATTTGCTCAAAATAACGCAAAAACAACCAATTTTCACTTTTTAGTGCAATATATGTGTCCTGATAGTGTTTATAGCAGCGTGGGACACAGATATGACTGTCAACAGCTCAAAAAATGTGTTTTGGTGTTTCGTGACCCTTTAAACAAATCCAGCTAACTGAGTAATCCATGTACGAAGAACAGACCCCAGAACGCTTTTCGTTTGTGTTTATCGTCAGCGTTTTGAGTCGTTTTTCCGGATTCAAACCCAGGCGTCGAGCAGAAGAGTATGCAAAATCCCTCCTTGACGTTAGATGGCGCTACACAACTTTAAGCTTCTGACACCCGCTTGTAACACAGAAGAAGAAGACAGAAAGTTGAAACGCTTGTTGTTAAAGATACTGGCGATTCGAATGAGCATGGATGGTGCAAGTACGCAGCTCCAGCTCTAGCGATGAAGAAATGATTATTGTTCACCAGCGCAATAAGCAGCTCCACGTTCATATCTCCTCTGGACATCTTCTTCAATGTGCGCTCGCATCGACAGTTGTGCGCTTGAGCGCCCCCAAGTGCTGTTTACTGTAACTTCAGCAGCTCGGTGCACGTCAACAAAAGTGCCAATCTTGCGTCAAAACAAAAAAAAACGAGCATGAGGCGTTTCTTTAAAAATGACGCTTTTACATTTGGTGTGCACAATCACATTGGCGCCGTTTGTTTAGTCACGATGCGTTAAAAGTCGACGGAAAACACAAGCAAAAAGCATCCCGGTATGCACGGGCCTTTAGGCGGCATTTTTAGGAAGCGAAAACTTTTTTTTTTTTTTTACGTTTTTCAGGATTCAAACCCAAGCGATTTTCACTGGCATCGAGCAGAAGAGTATGCAAAATCACTCCTTGACGTTAGATGGCGCTACACAACTTTAAGCTTCTGACACCCGCTTGTAACACAGAAGAAGAAAACAGAAAGTCGACACGCTTGTTGTTAAAGTTACTGGCGATTCGAATGAGCATGGATGGTTCAAGTAGCAGCTCCAGCTCTAGCGATGAAGAAATGATTATTGTTCACCAGCACAATATGCAGCTCCACGTTCATATCGCCTCTAGAGATCTTCTTCAATGTGCGCTCGCATTAACAGTTTTGCGCTTGAGCGCCCTCAAGTGCTGTTTACTGTAACTTCAGCAGGTCCGTGCATGTGAACAAAAGTGCAAATCTTGCGTCAAAACAAACAAAAAAAACGAGCATGAGGCGTTTCTTTAAAAATGACGCTTTTACATTTGGTGTGCACAATCACATTGGCGCCCTTTATTTAGTCACGATGCGTTAAAAGTCGACGGAAAACACAAGCAAAAAGCGTCCCGGTATGCACGGGCCTTTAGGGAGCTTTTTAAGGAAGTGAAAACTTTTTTTTTTTTTTTTTTTACGTTTTTCCGGATTCAAACCCAATCGATTTTCACTGGCGTCGAGCAGAAGAGTATGCAAAATCACTCCTTGACGTTAGATGGCGCTACACAACTTTTTGGAATCCGATTGTGCGGAATAAAAATTATACAGACGGGTAGTGAAAATTTGGGGTGGTTTTGCAACGGCACGGGTAGCCTCCCCCTTTAATTAAGAAATTTAAAAATAATCTATCTGGATTAGTGCAGATGTAGCCATTTTTATATTGTGTAGTGAGGAGTCCAACTACAAAAAACTAAACACAATTAATGAAAAGTTCTAAAAACTGAGTTACTTGTGTTGTGATGTTTATTTTTTAAGTCATCTTATTACAGATGATGCAGTTATCCATTTTGCCAATCATCTCTTCTAACATTGCAAATAAACACTTCACAAACAAAACAGTTGAAAAAAAAAAAAAGAAGAAGAATTTCTGATGTTAAAGCCAAGATTATAAAAATAAAGGCCAATAATGATATTATTTGACGCCATTTTCCACATTATTATGTAATGTATGAGATTTCTAAAATGCTAGGTATAAATATGCAGATGAGGCATTGTTTAATGAAATGATTACACAGTGACTTGCATTTATTTTTATTTGTGTAATAAAATCTTGTATATAAGCAGGTGTGTTATTCATCCTCAAAATAAACACACACTTAAACTAAAATAGGGCTCTGCAAAGATAAATCGCAATTAAATCAAACCCAAAATATATAATTTCATTACAAGATGTATACATATGTATATATTTATATGGGGAAAAATTACATATATAAATATATACATACAGATGAAGTCAGAATTATTCGCCCCCCTTTTAACTTTTATTCTTTTTTAAATATTTCCCAAATGATGTTTAACAGAGCAAGGACATTTTCACAGTATGTCTGATAATATTAGTTCTTTCTGAAAAAGTCTTATTTGTTTTATTTAGGCTAGAAAAAAAAACTGTTTTTAATTTATGAACCATTTTAAGGTCAATATTATTAGCCCCTTTAAGCTAACTTTTTTCTCGATAGTCTTCGGAACAAACAATCGTTATACAATAACTTGCCTAATTACCCTAACCTGCCTAGTTAACCTAATTAACCTAGTTAAGCCTTTAAATGTCACTTCAAGCTGTATAGAAGTGTCTTAAAAATATCTAGTCTAATATTATTTACTGTCATCATGACAAAGATAAAATTAATCAGTTATTAGAGATGAGTTATTAAAACTGTTATGATTAGAAATGTGTTAAAAAAAAATTCTCTCTGTTAAACAGAAAAAAATTATTCAGGGAGGCTAATAATTCTGACTTCAACTACATGTGTGTGTGTGTATAATTTATATATTTATTATGTATAAATAATACACACTCATACAAAAAAGCAAAATAAGATATTTAAATTGATCTATAATTCATATCATATACATTCTATATCTACATAAAAATTCTCAATAAATATATATATATTGTAGATAGATGTAGATAAATGTACATACACGTGTATTATGTATACACAAACCTTTATTTTGGATGTAAATAATCTTTGATTAGCACTAAAATGAAGATGAAATTGTAAAGTGTGGCTGGGGAACCGCTTCATATTAAGTGGCCTTAACTACTATGTACATTAAAAAAACTAAATACAATAAAAAGGGCATTTTGGATTTTTTTTCTTCTAGATCACACACAAACAAATACGCAAAAGCTCAAAATCTTAAAGGTACAGTTAACCAAAATAAAATCGTGTGGTTTTAAAACTTGATGACTTTCTTCTGTTGAACACAAAAGAAGATATTTTGAAGAATGTCAATGGCATTCACTGACTTCTATAGCAATTGTTTCCTGCGATAAAAGTCAACATGTGCCAGCAACCAGCATTCTTCAAAATATCTTTTTTTGTGTTGCTCCTAAACTCTTAAAAGTTTAAAACCACCTGAGGGAGAGTAAATGAGGAGGTCATTTTTATTTCTGGGTCAACTATCTCTTTAAAACGGACTTACTGCATAAAAACAACAACAACAGCTTCAATAACACACTAGCGCAAGTGTCACCTGAAGCACTCGTATTAGACAGAGTGAGGTGTGTGTGTGTGTGTGTGATTACCGGAAGTTTCTCTCGGAGGAACTTCATGTTGGGCACTCTGTAGTTGACCTGACACAACATACTTTTCAGATCCTTACAGGAAATTCTGCAACAGAAGAGCACAGCGTTCAGGAATGTGCTTCTGAAAGACGTCAGCGCAGGTTCAGCAGGAAAGCCAACCGTTCCTCTCTGAGCATCATTAGCGGGCATTGCTAAACACACTTCTTCCAGAACTGCTACATGCGCCTATAATGTCTATACTGTAAAAAAAAAAAAAAGTTGACAACTCAAAATTGACTCAACTTTCCACCCAAGTACTACACTAGAAGTCAACTCAAAAATGTCCTGAAGCTGGTCGCCTTAAAATTAAGCTGTTTTTCTTTTACAGTGCACTGGCTTCCAGTATCCGTAGTTTCAGGTGCTGCACAGCTTGTATCTTCACACCATAGACAACAAAGCTAGTGGGGCCATTCTTCATCAATGGAATCCTCAAGGCCACTGGATGTTTGAAATTGCTACATGATGATGTGTTTCCCTCTTTATGCACTGAGACTGGCATGTTCCCTGTCGAATGGCCCCAAAGGTCTCCCGATCTGACCCCATTAGACTTTTATCTTTGGGGTCATCTGAAGGCAATTGTCTATGGTGTGAAGATACAAGATGTGCAGCACCTGAAACTATGGATACTGGAAGCCTGTACTGGCATTTCTCCTGCGGTGTTGCTATCAATGTGAGAGGAGTGGGAGAAGAGGGTTGCATTGACCATCCAACACAATGGGCAGCAAATTGAACACATTTTATAAGTAGTCAGAAACTTGTAAATAACTTGTGAAAAAATAAAGTTACGTTAAAACAAAGCACACCATTGTTTTTTTTTGTGAAATTCCCAATAAGTTTGATGTGTCACATGACCCTCTTCCTATTGAAAAAAAGAAAAGTTGGATCCAAGATGGCCGACTTCAAAATGGCCACCATGGTCACCGCCCATCTTGAAAGGTTTGCCCCCTCACATATACTAATGTGCCACAAACAGAACGTTAATATCACCAACTATTCCCATTTTATTAAGGTGTATCCATATAAATGGCCCACCATGTATATATGAAGAGTTTCGTTGCAAAACGAGATGTATCCATTTTGAGAAATGTTGGGTATTTGACATTATTATGTAAGACATCAACAGTCAAGTTCATTCCCAATTTTTGTACATTAAACTATTACTTGAGCTCAGTGAAGGCCAGGAACACATGTTCTTCAAATCCAGGATATTATTTATTCAGTTTTATGTCCATAAATAGTTCATAAATAAGTCAAAAACCATGCTGAAATGCAACATATTTATCTTAACATTGTCAAACATCTTAAATTGGTTAAAAAAAACAATAGATCATAAATATATGGAATAAAATATACAAAGATTGATTAATAATAATAAGATTGTGAGTTAGTTTTGGCCAGAACGTACACAACACAACATTACTTTTTTTTTTTTTTTTTGCAAAACACTATATATCCACCATAGGCTATATTCTACTACTGTAATACCGTTAAGAAAAGCTAGTGAATCAATGTTTTGTTTGATAAGTAAGATTAATCGATCACATTAGTTGCGTTTCCAGGCACAGCTTCATGTGTTTTAAACAGTCGCGCGCATCACATCAGCTTTTGGAGCGAGTGATCATCCTCTCATTCGGTATTCAGCTGCTCGCGCGAACACAGTTATCTTTGTCAGTCGTGCTGCTTCTCGATTCTAAGATCGCATTTGCTATCCTTATTGTCGAACCCTGCTTTTAAGAAAACTACATCGAAATCCATGACGTTATAGCTCGAATATGAAGCTTTGATTCCCTGACTGATAGACAGCAGCTGATCAGTGATGTAGTCTACGTGACTGACAGCTCGCCTACAGTATAAGCAATTAAATGGCAAACGTTTTTTAGTAAGCCTATTGAATCCTCTTTCTAAAAATATATGTTTTTTGTTTTGATATTATTGTTAAATCAATGAGCAAACTCAGAGCACTACACCAGCGGTGACTCTCTTCCCAGGAGATGATGAGCTCGCGCAGCATCCAGAACGTTCTATAACTAGGGCCGGAGCGTCCATAGAGGCAACCCAGGCGGCCGCCTAGGGCGGAAGAATAGGTGGCGTCTGCGACAATCTCCCCACCGCCCCAGTCCTCGCTGTCATACGCGCAATCACACTCGTCTCTCATTTTCGCTTTCAGTTTGAGGGTGGCATGATCATCTTTTACCCAGAGCTCCAGTTCAGTTTGCTCCGGCCCTGTCTATAACCGTTATGTCGCACTTTGTAAAGAAACTGGTCTGGCGGATATCGCGTTTTGTGAAAAAATACATTTTAAAGTAGCCCTAAAATGTACATTCTCCAATGTTATTAATGGCAGCAATTCACACATAGATTAAGGTACATCTGAACAGTGATTTACAATAATAAAATCCAAATGTCAAAAAATGGCGTTTATCGCGTTTTGCAACCAAACTCTTCATATATATATATATATATATATATATATAGTAATATAGATCAAACTAAATGTTCAGTATGCCAAGTCTTGTTTGCATAAAATGTGTGTCTATTGTGAATTTAGGGTCCATAAGTCTTTATAACAGATTGCATTCATCAAATACGCTCATTCGCTGTATACATCATGCATAGGTGTATACACACATATCTGCTGGCGACACACACACACACACACACACACACACACACACACACACACACACACACACACACACACACACACACACACACACACACACACACACACACACACACACACACACACACACACACACACATAAAAGGCAGACGGGCAACTTTCCATTGTTAGTGGAAAAGATTCATTTCTACGGCGTACGTCACTTGAAATCAAAATGTCATATTTCTCATCTCCGTACGACCACTATATCATCTGAACACAACACCTAACATAAGCTCCTGCGTCTTCATCCACACACACACACACACACACAAAGAGAGAGAGAGAGAGAGAGAGAGTCATGTTGTGAGCTTTGTTTCCTGTTGCAGGATGTGCCGTCTCTGAGCTCTATTTACCCAACAGGAGTGTGTGTGTGTGTGTGTGTTTAATGTGTGTGTGTCTGGGCAGATAAGGCCGGTACTTCTGAGTCAGCCATTTCTCCTCTTAAAGCATATAGCATAATACAGACGTGCTGACAGGAAGACGAGCTTTAAATAATGGAGATGACTGGAAAACGACTCCAACAAATGTTAAAGCAAATGATCACGTATGAGAGCAGTCCTGGATGAGAGATCTTTACATGTGGAGCGTTTGATCACATGGATGACGGTGACGTGAAACATACCTGTCCTCTCTGTTACGATCCACTGCGTAAAACTGCTTTCTCAGCCACCTGAGATCAAGAGAAGAAGAGAAGCAAACGTGGGATTAAAACGAGCAAGAGTTTGTTGATCTGGGCTTTATTAGATACAACATTAGACTGAGATTAATTCTGACTCCACATTGCAGCAATTACTCTGCTGTAGTTTATTCCTAAGGTCGAGAATCTTGGTTCTGGAGTCAGACCTGAGTTTCAGTAGTCATGTCAAAGCAGTAACTAAGGGTGCTTTCACACTTGGTTCAGTTGCCTGGACCGTACCCAAGTTCGATTGTCCCCCCTTGCCACCTTCTCGGTTGGTTTGTGTTCACACTGTCTTTTCTCCTTCTGAACCCCGGTACGCTTGCGTCATAGAGCTGCTGTTTTGTTTACGGCTGTTGCTAGGTGACAGTCACGAAAGCAAAGCGCCAAAATGGAGACTTCCGCACATCGCGGTCGATTAGCTTTTACTGAATCATAAGTTTTGGACATACAGAAAGCGACTCGCGTCTGTCTGCTGCAAAAATATTATAAACATTCAGAACATCACACAGTGACTGCAGAAGCTGTTTCTGGAGGAGACAAGCAGACATCACTGTGTATCACTGTGCTTGGCTCAGTCCCGCTAAAGGTACAATACGTGGCGCACATACACACACACACACACACACACACACACACACACACACACACGTTATGAAAACGATAGTTTGTTGTACAGTTCACTTCCGCTATTTGGTACGATTGCATTCATACCAGAAGTGAACCGTACCAGAGTTCGCATGAACCGTACCCCAGACCACCTCTTTCAGGCGGACTCGGGTACGGTTCACGGGTGCGCACCAGAGTTCAGAAGACACGTTCACACTAGCTAAATGTACCGTACTATGACGTCAAACGAACCCGGGTGCGGACCAAAAGTGCTAGTGTGAAAGCACCCTAAATCAGCATACTATTAGGGTTGGGCGATGTTGACCAATTTGGCATCGTACGATGTCTAATGTGAATCATCGCGATGGACGATGACATTGTCGTCGTAGGCGGGGGGGTGGTTGTTGTTAAATATCAATTAATTCATAACTAATTAATTAATTGTAGCCTACCATTTTCACTACCTGACCCTCATGGTCTTTGCTTTACCCATAACCAAACCATAAATAAATAAAGTTACACACAGATGACCACCTGTCAATCACTGTTTTCCGCGGGACTCTGGCATGAGTAGGCGGAGTGATCTGTGTCGTTATAATGGCTTTTTCCCACAGCTGATGGAGGAGACGAGAGTTGGTTTGGAGTTCACTGTCATTTGTGTTGTGAATGATGATAACTTCCTTATTTTATTATTATGATGAGGAAATAAAAACAAGTAAAGATGCTAGGGCTCGACCGTTTTGATCGCATATGCGCCCGAAATTTGGGGTCACACTTTATTCTGACGGCCTGTTTGTTGATTTTAAGCTACATTGCATCTACATGCCAACTAATTCTCATTAGATTATAAGTAGACTGTTAGGTTAGGGTTAGTGTGAGTTGACATGTACTTGCAAAGTTTCTTATAGTCAGCAGACAGTCTACTTACTGTACGTTCACACCGAAAGCGGCGAGAGCGTCAAAGTAGCCGGAAGTCATTCATTTTCAATGGGAGCCGGCGGCGATAAGCAGCGAGGAGCAGCGCGGCGCGTCTTCGCCAGTGTGGGCGTCGAGGAGAGTTGAAATCAAGTCAACTTTATGGTAATGAGCTATGACGTGGTTCGGCGGCAAGCAATCGGAATGTAGAAGTCCACCGCTTGAGAGGAGTCAGAGAACACAGTCACTGTGAACTTTGGTTCCGACCACAGTTGTTCCCAAGGGTTTAATTATTGCGGTCGCTGGATTTCCAATTATTTGCAATGTTTTCTTTACAGGAACGTAGATTAAAAAAAGTTACTGGCAAGTTACTAATGTGCATCAATGTTATATATATTTTATTTCTTAAAAAAAAAAGTGGGAATTTCATGCAACAATACAAAACAGTATTGCTGCTTCAGAATATTTCAGGCATATGGACACATATTGGAGCAAAGCCAAATGCAACTTGATCTTGCGTAGTTAAGTGAATTTGATAGTAAGTGTGCAACATCTTCATGATAGAAAGCATATTTTATGCGGGAATGTAACTGATATCATATGCAGCAACGGCTCCTTTAAGTACGAGATCAATGTGTAGCGAATTTTGACGCTCTCGCCGCCGGAGCTAAAGGCAGACAGCGTTGTTGCCAGGGCGGCCAGAGCGACCTTTGATGCTCTCGCAGCTTTTGGTGTGAACGCACAGTAATACTCAAATGGACCATCAAAATAAAGTGTTAACGAAAATGGTGCGGTGTATGAGGAGCTCAAACTTTACAAGCCATGAAAACTTATTATACCATCTAATAGAGCAACATAGGACAAAGAAAAAAAAGAGGACAAAAAGGACAGATAATACAACTGTTAAAAAGAGACTAGAAAATCATTTTAAATCTTTTAAAATCATGCAATTTATTTATTAGCATACTGTAGGGTATTATTTAATGTAATAATACATATTTAAACAAACAACCCAAAATCAGAGCTATTTTTTCGCGATTCCGCGATCACTGAATCCAACGCAAAATCAACAAAAAGTCGAAAAGTTTTGCGATCCTGCAAAATTCCTAATTTAAACGCAAAATAAACGTCAATAATTTCATAAAACATCAAATTCCAAACCATATAAATCAAAATATCCTAAAGATCTGAGTGATCTGTTTATATTCAGTGAGCATATCTGTAATGTATTGAGCTCCTACACTGCAAAAAAATGTTTTCTTACTTAGATTTTTGTCTTGTTTCTAGTCCAAATATCTAAAAATTCTTAAATCAAGAAACATTTTCTTGGCAAGCTAAATATAATGTCTTGTTTTCAGAAATAATATGCTAATATTAAGTCAGTTTTTCCTTAAAACAAGCAAAATAATCTGCCAATGGGGTCAGCAAAATAATCTTGTTTTTCCTTTTGACATAAGATTATTTTGCTTACGCCATTTGCAGATTATTATGTTCTTTTTTTTAAAGAAAAACTGTACTAGAAGGCGGTCTTTATTCGCCATATAGCGATCAACGATTGGCTCGTGTACTAGAAGGCGGGCTTTATTAGCCATATTGACCGTTACACTTTTCTCCATTCAAAACAATACGAGTGACATGTCTTGTGTATTCTAGAGTCTTTGACTACTTGATGCACATTCCTGCATATCAGTGTTGTAGTACTGTGACGCAACACACACTGTTAACCCACTGTGGATCAGTCAGATTATAACTGACTGAGGGCACTTTTACACTTGTTACGGATTCTTTATTTATTTATTATTATTAATATTATTGTTATGGGCGTTGTGTTGTTTTGGAGTTTATTATTAATTGATGTTTCTTTTCTTTGAGGGTAACTCCGCCTTGCACCTGACGCAAATCAGGAGTGTCGGCTTTATAAGCGGAAGCTGGGTGTGCGTCTTGGTGGCTCTTTGTTTTCCAGCGCGTGTCTGACTGATCCTCCCGATCTTGGCTCTATTAAGAGTATGACCTGTACTTGTTGAGAATCTCTATGTATCTTGTCCTGATGAAGGTCCGAGAAGTCTGCTTGTGCAGCCGCTGCTGAGGAGCCATGCTGGTGTTGTTGCTGTTTATTCAAGTCTATGTTGATCTATGGTTTTTATGTTTGATCTATGTGTAATTTGTTTCCTGTATTTCGAAGTAGTTATTTTGATTGAGTTATATTGTTTAATAATTTATATTTCTGTTGCCATTCTATTTTGATAAGGACATGCATTTTTCTTGGTCTCTAAGGCCCCGTTTACACTAATGCGTTTTAGTTTTAAAACGCATAAGTTTTGCTACGGTTATGCCATCCGTCCACACTACGCCGGAGTTTTCGAGCCCCGAAAACGGAGCGTTTTTAAAACACTGAAGAGCCCGTTTTCATTCTGAAACGCTGCTGCTCCGTCTCAGTGTGGATGGGGGAAAACGGAGACATCTGAAAACAGAGGCGTGGCTGCTGAGATTCGCTACCTGATTGGGGCTTTTGGGTCATTGCGTATCCTTCCCTTATTTGTCAAGCCCCTATCACATGACTATAACACTACCGGAAGACGGCAGACCAGCCTTCACTGTAAACAACATCATGGACACAGAAATGGGAGCGTTGTTTGCACTATTGTCCGTTTTAGGCGCCATTGTGCAGTTAAACTCTGCCTTTTTTACTACAGCAGCTGCATATATTCGCAAGAGGCAAGCTATTGTTCGAGCACTCGCTAATCGCTCGCGTTCATCGTTCAACCAGCGTTTGTTGACTAACAATAACCAAATGCCGAGCGAGACGCATGCTTCCTGTTTATACTTGAACGCGCATGCCCAGAGTGCGCGAATGGTCATGTGATATACGTTTTTGGTGGAGTGGTGTGGATGGAGATATGTTTAGAAACGCTAGTGTGGACGCGGATCGTTTTTGATAAAAAACGCCGTTTTAAAACGGAAACGCATTAGTGTAAACGGGGCCTAAATAAATAGAGAATTGGATTTGTCTGAGTTGCATGTCCTTTTATGTTGCTAACCCCTCCCTAGTTGAGCCTTTAAAAATTGGGGTTCGTAACACACTTGATGACTCATTCACACTAGTAACGACTTTGTAGCTGCCTGTCGCACTGGGTGGCGACCTACGTCTACAACATGAATACAACCGGCCTATGAGCGAGCTGAGAGAGCTCTACTGGTGCTCCTATTGGCTGTCGCTCAGGAAAGTCGCTCTTCATTTGCATAGTTGAAGGATTCTCAACTGTCACGTCGCTCGACATGCTGACCTGGTCGCTGTCGCTCACGTTCACGGAGGTTGCCGGAAGTCGCTCACTCTCCTTTGAAATGAGCGGCCGCTTGTTGCTTTGCCGCTGCGAGTCGCTCGTAGTGTGAATAAGGCTTGACCCATGGTGAGGCCAGAGCATAATGTCTCTATTGGTCAGTATGTGTGTGGTGCAGTGCACACAGGGGTCAGAAGTCACCTTTCAATCTGCAGCGGTGTGGAGGAGCCCAGCGTATCGGACATCAGCCACGTCAGACCCTTCACCCACATCACCATCTCCTCGTCTGAGGTCGCTGCGCACACACATACACACAAACAGCATGAGCAGATGGATGATAATAATGGTTTGGCTGAGAGACCCAAGCTTTCGTTCGTTCATTCATTCATTCATTCATTCATTCATTCATTCATTCATTCATTCATTTTTTTGTCATTCACACATTCATTCATTTTTTCATTCATTCATTTATTTCTATTTAATTCATTCACTTTTCATTCATTTATTTATTCGCTCACATTTTCATTCAACCATTCACTCGTATTTCATTCATTTGTTCACATATTCATTCATTCACATTTTCATTCAACCATTCATTCGTATTTCATTCATTTGTTCACATATTCATTCATTCACATTTTCATACAACCATTCATTCAGACTTCATAATTTTTTTCATTAAATCACATTTTCATTCATTCATTCGCTCATTTTCATTCAACCATTCATTCATATTTCTTCAATTTGCTCACATTTTCATTCATTCACATTTTGTCAATTCATTCGGATTTCATTATTTGTTCACATTTTCATTCATTCATTCATTCATTCATTTCATTAATTTGTTCACATTTTCATTCCTTCACATTTTCATTCGACCATTTACTCGCATTTCATTAATTCATTCACATTTTCATTCAACCATTCATACTTCATAAATGTTTTCATTAATTAGCTCACATTTTCAATCATCCATTTGTTTATTTCACAAATTTTTTCCTTCATTCATTCACATTTTTTATTAATTCATTCATTCACTCACATTTTAATTCAACCAT
This sequence comes from Danio kyathit, assembly GCA_903798195.1. Classification (NCBI taxonomy): domain Eukaryota; kingdom Metazoa; phylum Chordata; class Actinopteri; order Cypriniformes; family Danionidae; genus Danio; species Danio kyathit. Next base: position 4,094,748 of record LR812541.1, on the reverse strand, counting down.
TCATTCATATTTCATTAATTTTTTAATTCATTCACATTTTCAATCAATCATTCATTCGCTCAGATTTTCATTCATCCATTAACTCGTATTTCTTTCATTCACATTTTCATTCATCCATTCATTCAAATTTCATTTTATTTTCATTCACATTTTCATTCATCCATTCATTCATATTCAATTAATTCATTCATTCACATTTTCATTCATCCATTCATTCATATTTCATTATTTCTTTCATTTATTTTCATTCATACATTCATTCATATTTCATTATTTTTTCATTCACATTTTCATTCAACCATTCATTCAGACTTCATAATTTATTTCATTAAATCACATTTTCATTCATTCATTCGCTCATATTTTCATTCAACCATTCATTCATATTTCATCAATTTGCTCACATTTTCATTCATTCACATTTTGTCAATTCATTCGTATTTCATTATTTGTTCACATTTTCATTCATTCATTAATTTCATTAATTTGTTCACATTTTCATTCCTTCACATTTTCATTCAACCATTTATTCGCACTTCATTAATTCATTCACATTTTCATTCAACCATTCACACTTCATAAATTTTTCATTAATTAGCTCACATTTTCAATCATCCATTTGTTTATTTCACTAATTTTTTCATTCATTCATTCACATTTTTTATTAATTCATTCATTCATACACATTTTAATTCAACTATTCATTCATATTTTATTAACTCATATTTCATTAATTTTTTAATTCATTCACATTTTCAATCAATCATTCATTCGCTCACATTTTCATTAATCTATTAACTCGTATTTCTTTCATTCACATTTTCATTCATCCATTCATTCATATTCAATTAATTTTCATTCACATTTTCATTCATCCATTCATTCAAATTTCATTTTCTTTTCATTCACATTTTCATTCATCCATTCATTCATATTCAATTAATTCTTTCACATTTTCATTCATCCATTCATTCATATTTCATTATTTTTTTCTTCATTTTCATTAATTCGTTTTTCATTCTTTCATTCAAATTTTTATTCATCCATTCATTCGTATTTCATCATTTCTTTAATTCACATTTTCATTCATCCATTTATTCATATTTCTTTATTTCTTTCATTTATTTTCATTCATACATTCATTCGTATTTCATTATTTTTTCATCACATTTTCATTCATCCATTCATTCCTATGTCATTAATTTTTGCATTTATTCATTCATTTATTCATTCATTCATTCACATTTTAGTCATTCACATTCAATCAATCATTCACTTGCATTATCATTCAACCATTCATTTATGTTTAATTAATTTATTCATTCATTCATTCACTCACTCACATTTGACCCAATAAAAAAAAACGTGAAATAGTGAAAAAATAAAATAATAATCAATCACATTTCCTTAACAAAAATGTTCACCCCACACAAGTAACTTCACACAACTGAAAGCCTTTACACATAAATTGGAAGACTATGACAGACTGAGCAGTAGAAGATTATGATATAAAACAGCAGTCACACACACACACACACACACTAGCTAATACAGTACACTCTTTAATTAAATCAGTTGTCATGCACATCTCTCAAAATAAAACTGGATGTCTATAAGCTAGTGTGCTTCAAAGTTTAGGAGATATAAACATTCAAAGCTTGAAGTCACTTACGCCTGAATGGTTCAATGATTTCTATGACATCACCTCATACTTCAGCTCCCCATCAAATATTCTGACCAATCAAATGCTCTCTAGTGTCTGACATGCCCCGCCCCCTCTTTAAGACACTTCTCATTCGCTTTTTTGATGCACTTGAGCTCAACCACTCGCAATGACAGAGCTGTGAGAAAAACAAAATGCTATTGGCTGTTTTTAAAAAAGGGGAGGGGCTACACTATGTCCCGCCAAGTTTCCATCAGTGTTTCCCACCAACAGTACATATTTTGGATGTCTCCCTTGACTGACCCCTTCATTTCAGGTTTTGATGCCGCTTCTAATGTTCTGATGAGTTGATTCAAGTGTGTTAGAATAGGGAGAGGTTGAAAATGTGTAGTGTTGGTGTGTCTTCAGGAACAGGGTTGGGAAACACTGGTCTTCATGTTTCACTTGAAATCACATCACACATTAAACACCCATTTCAAAGCAGTTCATGAGACGTTTAAAGCATACAGGTGCGTCACTCATATGATGCTCATTTACCTGCCAGACTGAGGGATTTGAGGCGAAACTCAGTGCCATAGAGGATGACGAAGCAGTGGGCCTGGTCCGGCCGGGCCGTGGCGTCCTCCACATATCGCTCAAAGTCCCGAGACTTCTGTCCCGTCCGGATCTCCTTAATCTCCCGGATATCAACTGAAAGAGACACAGGACACAGACTTGTCAGCGTTTCCTGTGGTCTTTACACGTAAGAACGTTTTTAATCAGAACAGGAAAGAAAAAACATATAGATCTTTATCAATCTAGGTCTAGCTAGACGTGTGAATCTCTGGTTTGAGGGGGAAGTGATCTTCAAAAGCAGTGTTAATTAAGTTAATCTCAACGAGATTCTGGACAAGCATATTTGACTGGTACTCAAGGCTTTATAGCAGAGCTTTTCTACCAGATGCTGAAACTGCCATCTTTGGCTTCCCACAAAACACATCTTCTCTCCCTCTAACAATGCAAGAGTCTTTAATGCAAGGCATGGTGGTGGCTAAAAGACTAGTGCTTAACAATTGGAAATCACCTTTACCCATACCTGCCAACACTCCCGTTTTTCCCGGGAGTCTCCCGTATTTCAGACCCGTCTCCCGTATTGGTCTGTCTCCCGGTAAACTCCCGGAATTCCCCCGCCCCCCGCTCCTCAGCATTTTGGTACAGTCCGGGCTGAAACTTGGTGCTTGTGCTCTTCCGGTCGCGCGCTACAGTTCGCGCGCCCCCCATTTCCCTAAACCTCTCACTCCTCCCGCTCCCCGCTCTTCAGTTTGCGCCAGTGTTGCCAACTTAGCGACACATTTTCAAAAAAGCGACTAGCGACAAATCTAGCGACTTTTTTGTGTGTTACTGGCGATTTTTATAGACTGTCGTTTGTCCATTACTGTGCCGTCCCTACTCTTCTCAACGAGCCTCCCCTGCAGCCTGAGAGCAGAGCGCCTCTCTGCGTACCGACGGCAAATGATTTAGAACAGGTGGCAGTTTGAAGGTATTTCCCTTGTACAGTCAACCCAATCTGCTTCTCCTTTATTGTAACAATTTAATTTGACCGTTTATTCTTGTTGCACAATCAGAGATGTTTTAAGTGAAATTTTCAGAACTTGTCTGAGTATATTACGTCTGAGAGATTACTGCAAATTCCCTACTCATCTATAATGATATACTGTATTCAAACAGCAATACATTTAGTTAAATTGACAAGCTTACATAAAGCGTAGTGCAAATATAAATACCCCATTTATTTACCATAGGCTGTTAAACAAACAGAAATGGTAGAACGCGATGACGTCAGTAATATGCAAATTAGCGTATGACGTATTTATTTGACAAATCTTTATCTCAAGAGCAATCCAGTGACCCCTCTGAGGTTTAAGTTATATACCCTCTCTGGTTTTGATTGTATGTTTTGTGACTATGATGTGTGTGTGTGTGTTTTGTCTCTTTTCTTTTTTGGTTTCCTTTATATTGTCTTTTGTATGTCTACAGTACGAGTCAATGTTTGTTCTTGTTCTGTGTGTGTGTGTGTGTGTACAGTGCATCCGGAAAGTATTCATATCGCTTCACTTTTTCCACATATTTTATGTTACACTCTTATTCCAAAATGGATTAACTTCATGTATTTCCTCGACATTCTACACACAATCCCCCATAATGACAACGTGAAAAAAAGAGTTTTTGAAATTGTTGCAAATTTATTAAAAATAATAAACCTGTAAAATCAGATGTACATCAGTATTCACAGCCTTTGCTCAATACTTTGTTGATGCACCTTTGGCAGCGATTACAGCCTCAAGTCTTTTTGAATATGATGCCACAAGCTTGGCACACCTGTCTTTGGGAATTTTTGTCCATTCCTCTTCGCAGTACCTCTCAAGCTCTATCAGGTTGGATGGGAAGCGGCGGTGTACAGCCATTTTCAGATCTCTCCAGAGATGTTCAATAGCATTTAGGTCTGGACTCTGGCCGGGCCACTCAAGAACATTCACTGAGCTGTTGTGAAGCCACTCCATTGATATTTTGGTGGTGTGCTTTGGGTCATTGTCCTGCTGGAAGATCCGTTGCCTCAGTCTGTGTCAAGAGCACTTTGAAGCAGGTCTTCATTCAGGATGTCTCTGTACGTTGCTGCATTCATCTTTCCCTCTATCCTGACTAGTCTTCCAGTTCCTGCTGCTGAAAAACATCCCCACAGCATGATGCTGCCACCACTATGCTTTACTGTAGGGATGGTATTAGCCTGGTGATGAGCGCTGCCTGGTTTTCTCCAATTGTAACGCCTGGCATTCACTCTAAAGAGTTCAATTTTAGTCTCATCAGACCAGAGAGTTTAGTTTCTTATGGTCTGAGAGTCCTTCAGATGCCTTTTGGCAAATTCCAGGCGGGGAGTGTCTTCCGTCTGGCCACTCTACCATACAGGCCTGATTGGTGGATTGCTGCACAGCTGGTTGTCCTTCTGTAAGGTTCTCCTCTCTCCACAGAAGAACACTGGAGCTCAGACAGAGAGACCATCGGGTTATTGATCACCTCCCTGACTAAGGCTCTTCTCCCCCGATCACTCAGCTTAGATGGCCGGCCAGCTCTAGGAAGAGTCCTGGTGGTTCAAACATCAAACATCTTCCACTTACGGATGATGGAGGCCGCTGTGCTCATTGGAGCTTTCAGAGCAGCAGAAATGTTTCTGTAACCTTCCCCAGCCTTGTGCCTCGAGACAATTCCTTTGTCTTCATGCTTGGTTTGTGCTTTGACGTGTGTTTGTGAGAGAGAATTATTGTATTTGTGCATGTGTTTGTGTACGAGTCTATATGTGTGTGTTGGTAGTGTGTGTGTGTGAGAGAGAGAGCGCGATTGTGCTGAGCGTGTATATACGTGTGTGTGAGCTTATATGTGTGTTTGTATTATCTGTTTGTGCGAGAGAGTGTTGTATATATGTGAGTGTGTTTGTATTATGTGTTTGTGAGAAAGAGTGTGTTTTGTGCACATACATATGTGTATTTGTGCATGTGTTTGTGTACGAGTGTATATGTGTGCGTTGGTAGTGTGCGTTTGTGTGAGAGAGCGTAAGTGTGCTGAGTGTGTGTATATACACGTGTGTGTGTGTGTGTGAGTTTGTGTGTGTTTGTGTGGGAGTGTGTTTTGTGCATATGCATGTACGTGTGTTTGTACGTCTGTTTGTATGTGAGAGAGCACGAGTTTGTTGTGTGTGTGTGTGTGTGTGTGTGTGTGTGTGTGTGTGTCTATTTGGGCATGTGTGTTAGTGTACGAGTGAGGATTGGTAGTGTGCGTCTTTGAGAGTGAGTTAGTTTGTATATACGTGTGTGTGTTCTCCTGTTCCTCCTCTCTCTCTGTAACCGCACTCATCCTGTGCACGTCTCTCAGACAGACACACAGGTGTGATTAATAACACTCAACACTCACTCAATCAAGCTCTTCAGTAACACACAAACACACTCGATGCTGACGAGCGGTACAGTTAAATCATCTCCCATCTCTCTGAAAGCTCCTTTAACTCTTGCGTTTGGGTTTCTCATGTTCTGATAGTTTATTTTAATTTTAAATAGTAAAAAAAATAATGAATCTACTTTAAAAAACACAATAAAAAGCAGGTTTGTAAAGTTGTACAATAACCTCTCATTTATAATAACAAATACATTTTTAAAAGCTTAAGCAAACTTTGATTTCTCATGCCGTGTCTTGGCCCACACAGAATCTGCACACACACACACAAGTCTGAAGATCTCTACAGATTTCACAACCCATCATTCAATCCATTTATTTACTCTAGTAAATGTGTGATATCTATATATATATACATACATACATACATATACACATATATATACATACATATACACATATATATACATACATACATACATATACACATATATATACATACATACATACATATACACATATATATACATACATATACACATATATATATATATATACATATACACATATATATACATACATATACACATATATATACATACATATACACATATATATACATACATATACACATATATATACATACATATACACATATATATACATACATATACACATATATATACATACATATACACATATATACACATACATATACACATATATATACATACATATACACATATATATACATACATATACACATATATATACATACATATACACATATATATACATACATATACACATATATATACATACATATACACATATATATACATACATATACACATATATACACATACATATACACATATATATACATACAATATACACATATTATACTACACATTACATATACACATTATATATACATAATACATATTTACATAAATTAATACTACTACCATTCTTATACATACATATACACCATATATATACATACATATACACAGTATATATAACATAATATACACTAATACTACATATACTACCATATACTATCATACATAACCCCTCTATATACACATACATATTACACATATATATACATACAATTACACTATAATATACACTATACATAATACTACAATCATATATTACATACATATACACATTATAATATATACATACAATCATACACATATATATACATACATATACACATATATATTACATACATATACACATATATATACATTACATATACACATATATATACCCATTACATTATACACATATATATACATAAATATACACATATAATATATATATACATACATATACCATATATATACATACATATACACATATATATACATACATATACACATATATATACATACATATACACATATATATACACATACATATACACATATATATACATACATATACACATATATATATATATACATACATATACACATATATATACATACATATACACATATATATACATACATATACACATATATATACATACATATACACATATATATACATACATATACACATATATATACACATACATATACACATATATATACATACATATACACATATATATATATATATATACATACATATACACATATATATACATACATATACACATATATATACATACATATACACATATATATACATACATATACACATATATATACACATACATATACACATATATATACATACATATACACATATACATATATATACATACATATACACATATATATACATACATATACACATATATATACATACATATACACATATATATACACACACACACACACACATATACACATACACACACGTGTATGTATGTATATACATATATATAAACATATATCCTCTAGGATTTTTTCCAGCTGTGGCGGCAGGACTTTTACACGGATGTACCAACTACCTATGGGTGTTATTTCAATGACACATGTTGTGAGCGCATTTATGTAATACGAGCATGCGAATCTCTGCTTGCGCGCTGATTTCCTCTGTTCGTGCACAACTTCACACCCTGAAATAAACGCTGCTCAAGTGCGATTTAGTGCGTTTATGTGACGAGAACATCTCCAACATATATTAGATTTGCTAGGAATATTTATGAATGTCTCCGGTAGACCGACAGAGCGGCATTAATGCGTCCTGAAGTAAAGTGAAACAGCTGAAGTAGCTGAACAGTCCTGAGGTAAAGTGAAACCGCTATAAATTCCAGCCAGATAAAGTCATTGTATGCAGAACCATAGACCTTTATCTATACAGTATAATTATGGAAACTGTGTTCATCTTAACTGAAAGCTACGCCGTGTTTGCTGGTCTCACGTCTCACGCATGCACCTGTCAGTCAGTCAGCATGTCACCGTAAAGGGTTAAACAAACAACGCACAGCACTACTACGGTTAAAGAAAAGTCTTCTCTGTTATAATTCACTTACCTTTTAATACGTTTAGGTGCGATTATAACCTGCTATTAAAAACAACAACAACAATGACTGAATGTTTTGAATGGGAAGCTCAGCTGTAATATAGCCGTGGCGGGATGAATTTTGGTGTGGCGCCCCGCCCCGCCCGATCGCGCCAGTAGTTCAGATTTTTACTTGCCCTCCCAAAAAAAAAAAATTATAGCTACTTCTTAGCCACATACAGTCAGGCCGATCGGGCCAGTAGAAAAAATCCTTAGCGTTGAACCCTGTAGTGTGAGTACACCCTTAGATTAGGGCTGCATGATACTGTGAAAATATGCGTTGTTGTTGAGTGTCATGATAACATCATTTCTTAATATGACTAACTTTAAAAACACTTTATCAGTGATTAAAATAATCTATTACTGTAATGATCACACTAAAATAACTGAGTATCAGTTTTCTGAGCTGATTAAATCTAAAAACAAACAGTAATCATTATTGACTGTCGTCATTTCTCCCAGCACTAGTGTTTATTTGAGCTCTAGGTTGAGCTATCAGCAGCTACTGGAGATGAAGATAGTGAAGGCCTCCTCTGATTGGTCAGATTTAGATCAACATGCAGCACACAAACGCTGGGCACATCAAATGAATAGTGTTTACTGCTCTTCTCTGTGATATGGGGATATTACATGTACTTTCATCACTGTAATGGTCACTTTTAGATATATTGCACAGGCCTAATTTGGATGTAACTTATGATCAAATCAACTGACAAGAATTTAGCAGAAGGCGGCAGTGCTGGAATAATAATAACAGGCAGAATATGAGCTGGGCACGACTGAACGCTGCTGTCTGGACGGACTCCATCTGATTCTTCTTACACAAGAAAGACGAAGAGTACAAACACTACAGTCCTGCCGAGGAAGACCCTCACACACACACGCACACAAACACATGCATACGGAGAGACAGGCACAAAGTCATACACACACAGCGACAAGCACATGCAAAGACACGCGCACAAACAAACACGCACACAGACATACACACACAAGACAAAGGCGGGCGCTGTGATTGGAGCTCAGACTGGGTGCAGGAGAATCGCTTGACAATTCCAAACAGGGCAGCAGGAAACAGAAGACTGAACAGCACAACCAAGAGTCTTCCTGCCTCACAAACACACACACACACACCTTACAGAGAGCCCTGCCACAATCACATCCAGAAAACACATCAAAACAAACTCCCCAAGCTCTCACACACATACACACTTCAGCGTTCTTAGATTTTGAGTCCAATTTAAGCCCTTTTTAGGTGCATTTGCGAACTTCTCCAACACTTTACTCGATCACATTAAGGTTAGGGTTATTGTCTTCCGGAATGTACAGATATTATAAACCACAACACAACTTTAACTACATGATAGAAGAAATGCAAAAAAAAAAAAAAAACATTGATGACGACTCCTGAGTAACAACACTGTGTCCTGCCCTAGCTAACACAAAACTCCTCCATACACACTAGGCATGGGCCGGTACAAAATTCTGATGGTGTGATGATAACCATGGGTAAAAATCTCACGGTTCTACGAGGTGACTACTGCTCTAAAAAGATGTTCTTTTTAAATGTCTGGGTAAAAAAACAACAACTTTTTCCCTCATTGAACATGGTATATAATGTTTTAACATTTAAAATATTATGAAACAATAAATGTCAGGCTAAATAATTTACAAAAGTCGGGACTTCTGCCGTCTTAATTAAGTTCAAAAACACAGATTTCTTTTCAACTTGAAAAGGCATCTTTGGATATCTTTCTTTTCTTTAGATATAAAGCAAGCCTCTGCACTATTCAGCTCTACAGCATGCGGGATGCTGGTTTATAAGAGATTTGTTTTTCAGATGTTTCCTGAATCATGGACTGACCAGTAGTGGTGGAAAGAGTACTGAAAAATCATACTCAAGTAAAAGTACTATTACTTGCCTAAAAATGTAGTGCGAGTAAAAGTATCTGCTGTAAATATTACTCAAAGTATGAGTAAAAAGTAGCCCTTTCAAAAGTACTCAAGAGTAGTGAGTGTTACGCTGTCAAAAGCTGATGTGTTTACATGTCATTTGTGCATGTGTGTGTAAACGTAACATTCTGTAGTGCATTTAGTTATTGCCCAGCAGGCACACAATATCATGAGACATTAATATTAGTTTAGATTTAGGTTGTGATGTCAGGTGACCAAAATTAAACATCAAACCAGCAGCTAAGCACAACGTTATTTTGATGTCCACTAATGACGTCAAATGACGTTGATATTTAGTTGATTTTAGGTTGTTAAAAAGTGACCAAAATCCAACGCTGAGCCAACATCTAAAACCAACGTCATATTGACGTCAAATACTGACATTTATTCATCAGGAACGACAACCAAAATTCAACGTCTGATAGACGTCATAGGGGTAACGTTCACACAATGTCAAGCTGTAACATCATTAAACGTTGATATTTGGTTGGTTTTAGGTTGGACATTGACGTCGGCCTGACGTTGAGTTCTGTTGTCTACCCGATTTTAATTTCCAAAAAAAAAAAAATGCAAAGTCCCCATGATGTTAGGGTTCAACGTCAATCAGACCTCATGCTGACGTCTCGTGCCTGCTGGGTGTTTAAGGCCATTTCAGTCATCATACAGTAAACATCCGTCATCTTCTCAGCAGTGACATGCATCTAAACAGTCTCTGGGTCAATGCGTGTAAAGATTTTGAACATCTTCATGGACACTTTTAATACTTCCAAACAGTTTGCTGCAATTATAAAGTGCACACGTCTTGAGGTAGTTCATTATGATGCTTCTACGGTATGTGCGATTTGATTGAACAGGAATCTCAGGACTGATTTTTATAATCCCCATAGACAAGAAAAATAAAGTATTGACTGCAGGTTAAAGGAAAGTAGTGGAGTAAAAGTACTGATAGTGCACTAAAAATGTACTCAAGGGAAAGTAAAAGTACACGTTTATAAAACTACTCAGTGAATTACAATTCCTGAGAAAAACTACTCAATTACAGTAATTTGAGTATTTGTAATTAGTTACTTTACACCACTGCTGACCAGTAACATGTGATGTGGAGGATCCTTTTTTTATTGTTGCCCTAAAAAAACTCAAAATAGTCATAAAAAACATGTATAAAATACCATACAAATACCTTAGGAACGGTATAACAGACAATTTTAACGGTTTTAAAACCTTGACTTTTCAAAATTGCGGTATACCTTAAAACCGGTTATCGTCCCATGCCTAACACACACACACAGATTTAACAAATTAATACCAAGCGTTGGGGAAAGTTACTTTTACATTAGTATATTAAGTTACTCCCCAAAAAAGAAACTAGTTGCGTTACGTAGTTACTTTTTATGGTAAGTGATGCGGTACATTACTTTTGTGTTACTTTTTCTGAGCTGGCTGAGGCTTGATCTCTTTCAGAACTTGTTTTTTTTTCTTTCTTTTTTTAATAGAAGAGCTCTGCAATTACCAACACACTGTATAACCTTTATTTACCTTTAAAAACACACCAAAATAATATTTGTTAACACTTTATTATAACTACACACTGTGAATCATTTATTAAGCATTATATAGTGAATTTATTATTTGTTAAGCATTAAAGCTACATTAATAAATGTTAGTAAGCAGTTTATAACTGCAGATACAAATGCTGTAATCTTGACTTATAACCACATTCAATTAAGCAATCCTTTATTCGTCACATATACTTCCATGTATTCACATACACTGACATATAGTGAAATTGGACCCCCCCCCCCCAACCATTAATAATGTGCTTAAAGGTGCAGTATGTAAGTTTGACACCCAGTGGTTGAACTAGGTATCGCACTCCTAGATCAAAATAAACACACGCGTGGGATGCCAGATTGAGTACAGGAGCGAGTGATTTAAACCGTGTTCTAAATAAAATCAACGACACGCGATAGAGGGAATATTTTCCATATTAAAAGGAGTTTTAGTTCTAACAAACACCTCGAATTGAGATATTAGAAACGGTTTCTATTTCTCACAGCTCAACATGTGAAACCTATGACAGTGCACCTCAGGTAAGCCTCGTGTGTTTTATTCAGTGCTAAATGCTAACAATGTGAGTTTGAATGGATTCTAAACCTTACCGTTTCGTGAGTGAGTGCATATTCTGTGCTTCTGAATGGCTGTATTTACATTTCTGTCATGTTTCGTCTGGTGCAAACAGCTAAACTGCTGTTTGCGTGTTGTTAGGACACGAGATTACAATGTAACCTGCTCACCTAATGTTTACGTTCGTAATGTTTATATCATTTGCTAAGTAATAACCTCATGTGGAACTGAATCTGTCTCATTTCGATGTCTGATACTGTCCATTTCGGTCACGGGCGCATGCTTTCAGAGCCTTTCTGAATGAATGAATGAAATGCGCTGTTTTCCAACAAGGCAACCCGGAGTGCTGAATTATAATTGGCTAAACTGGCATTGTGCAGGTTAAATTGACCTAAACAAAGACAGCGTTCCGGCACGAAAAAACCATTTTCAAAGCAGAATATCTGACTTCAGCATTGCTTTTCAGTTAAACAAGTATGTTCACTTGGGATGTTTCTTAAATACCTGCAAACATATTATGGTATTTTTATGCTTTAGAAGAGTCACAAACTTACATACAGCACCTTTAATAATTGTACTTTCATACTTTGTCAATGATTTATTTTTCATTACTAAATTAAGTATTGCATTATTTACAAACCAGTTAAGCGTAGTTAGTGGTTTTGGTAACACTTTATAATAACTACACACAATGAATCATTTATTAAGCATTAGCAAATAGTGAATTTATTATTTGTTAAGCATTAACTCTACATTAATAAATGTTAGTAAGCACTAAGCAGTTTACAACTGCAGCTACAAATGCTGTATTCTTGACTTACAAACACATCTATAATGTGCTTAATGAATGTTCTGTCATACTTTAGTTAATTTAGTAATGGAAAATAAGAAATTAACACTGCATTATTTACAAACCAGTAGTATTTAAGAGTAGTCAGAGGATTTTAAGATCATTCAGAATGAGCTAGTTTATTAATCATTTACAATTTAAATGAACATTTATACATCTTATTATTCAGCCATAAAGTAATTGTTACTATGCATGTTAATAAATGCTTTATTAACACAAATCTGCAGCAACTGTGTGATGTTATCATGTCAACATGGAGCAAAATCTCTAAGGAATATTTCCAGTAGCTTGTTGAATCTGCCACGAAGGATTAAGGCAGTTCTGAAGGCAAAAGAGGTCCAAACCGGTACTAGTAAGGTGTACCTAATGAAGCAGCCGGTGAGTGTATGTCAACATGAGCTCCTGGTCTGAGGGTGAGGCAGGTTGTGGGAAAGTTTTGGTGTACTTCCATGTTGGCTCACAGACCAAACATTCATAACATTTTATCAGAAGTGTTGATTATCAGGAGAACAGATTAGCACAATCGCTTCAGCTTAAAGAACAAACCAAGCGTGATATGCCAGTCCGGCTCCTCCACAGTGTGCTACACCTGACATTTCTACCTCCACTGGGACAAAACAAAACAAATGCTTGACGTGCTTGCAAATGATCCATAAAGTTGAACGGCATTCCTACACATCTCTCTATTTTTATATACACTTAAGCCTTGAATAAAGACGTGTTTTCTGAGAAGCCGTCATGTGTGCTCCTCACATTGTGTTGTAGAAAACATTACATGACGTCTGAGAGGATAAAAATAACTCAGAATAATAATAGATTAGGATGTCAAAGATGTAAAGTTTTTCAGATGTTAGCATCAGTATGTTAGTCTTAAGGATACCCATAAGCTAGTGTGCTCCAAAACAGTGGCAAAATTCGTGCTCAGAAGATATAAACACTTAAAGTTTGCAGTTTTTGTCACTTCAGCCTAAAAAGTCTGACAAATTTTTTTTTGATATCACAATCTTCTGACCAATCAAATGCTCTCTATTTTCCGACATGCCCCGCCCCCTTCTTATTTGCTTCTCATTTGATAAACTTGAGCTCAATCACTATCACTGGCAGAGTTGTGATTAAACAAAACGCTATTGGCTGTTTTATAAAAGGGGAGGAGCTACTCTATATCCCGCCCCCCTTCATGCTTCAGTTGAGATTACGTCAAACTTCGAATGCAAAAATGCACATTTCAAAGCACTTCACCTTTAAATCCGTATTATTTTTATGTGATACCAATGCACTGTAAACAAATGAGCCACAGTGGTAACCGTCACCAGGTTAACTGAAAAACATGCCAGTGCTTCCCACACGTACTTTAATTGGGCGGTCCGCACAGGTATATTAACGCTGGCCCAAATATATTTGGTGACATTTATTTTTAGCATTATCATCCTTTTACACAGGCGACGCAGTGGCGCAGTAGGTAGTGCTGTCGCCTCACAGCAAGAAGGTTGCTGATTTGAGCCTCGGCTGGGTCAGTTGGCGTTTCTGTGTGCATGTTCTCCCTCCGGGTGCTCCGGTTTCCCCCACAGTCCAAAGACATGCAGTACAGGTGAATTGGGTAAGCTAAATTGTCCGTAGTGTGTGAGTGTGAATGAGTGTGTATGGTTGTTTCCCAGAGATGGGTTGCGGCTGGCATCCGCTGCGTAAAACATGTGCTGGATAAGTTGGCGGTTCATTCCGCTGTGGTGACCCCAGAATAATAAAGAGACTAAGCCGAAAAGAAAACAAATGAATGACTAATCCTTTTACACTTTTTTTGTATCCGATCAATAGCCAAACATCCGTGATCGATTAGTGGAAAATCTCCTCTTGCCCTACACGTTTCCTACTTCTCTTTGTTTGTGTGCGCTAGAACTGTCAATCTCACCCAAATCTTACCCCAAAAACCAGCACATTTACATACACAGAGAAAACTAAGCAAGAGGGAAGAACATAGGTGAACATGTGCATCATAACACACAATTAAGCTCACTTAAAACCATATTTTACTTCAGAAAAGAGACAAAATCATTCACTCTAATGTGAAGTTTCTATTCCTTTTGAAATATTTCCCAATATGGAGGGAAGATTTTAACAAGACCTTTCTAAACATAATAGTTAATAACCCATTTCTAATAACTGATATCTTCTATCTTTGCCATGATGACAGCACATAATATTTGACAAGATATTTAAGATACTAGTATTCAGCTTAATGTGACATTTAAAGGCTTAACTAGGGTAAAGTCAGGGTAATTAGGAAAGTCATTGTATAACAGTGGCTTGATCTGTAGACAATAAAAACAAATAATGCTTAAAGGGGCTAATAACATTGACCTTAAAATGCTTTTAAAAGATTAAAAACTGCTTTTATTCTACCCGAAATAAAACTAAAAAAGACTTTCTCCAGAAGAAAAAATATTATAGGAAATACTGTGAAAAATTCCTGAATCTGTGTAAATGTTTCCCAGTGTTGGGTTGCGGCTGGAAGGGCATCCGCTGCGTAAAACATGTGCTGGATAAGTTGGCGGTTCATTCCGCTGTGGTGACCCCAGAACAATAAAGGGACTAAGCCGAAAAGAAAACGAATGAATTAATGATCCTGACTGCATTTCTCCCTCTCATTATACAAGAGCATATTGAATAAAATTGTTAGCATGTTAATTCAAAACAATTTTCAAGAAATGAGTAATATGCAGCTTGGTGTGAACCATGTACTGTTTACCGTAACTGATCTCCAGAAAACCTAAAAACAGGGACTCAGCAGCTGGTCTAAAACAGGATGAAGAGCAGATCAAATCAAATTCTATGTATTACCTAAAGACTAAAAGTAGAACAAAAATTATATGGGAGTGGTACAGGAGCGGGAGTCATTTTAACAGGAGCGGGATGGGACAGGATTATTTTTTTAACTTTGGTCTGGGAGTGGGACGGGACAAGATTTCTTTCTGTGGGAGTGGGACGGGACAGGAGTGAAAATCCTCTAATTCAGATTAAGGCAAATAATTCCATTACTGATGTCCATGTAAATGTAGTCAGTAGCTATGTTTTCATCCAACTATTTTTATGCACATCATAAAAAAAAAAACAATAGTTTTTTTAGAAACACCAAGATGCGCATACATTTTGAAAATGCGAATAAAAAACGCATGCGCATAACTGTACGATAAACTTTTATTCGATAAGAAAAGATGCGCATAAACTGCGATGGAAACACTTTTACCGAACAAATTCCAGTATGCGCATTGAAAAAGGTCATGTGATTTTCTTATAAGAGATCATGTGGTGATTAAAATGTGTGTGAATGGATAAACCAGCAGGCTGAGCACACTGTAAACCATCTGAAATGTTGTTTTGGTCATTCTAAAATGCCTTAACCGTTTCAATATTAGTGTTATTATATTATTAATGACCTCCAGAATCAAGAGTGTCTGTGCTCACCGTCTGATATCTTCAAATGCCACCGCACGTTCATTTGCATGTCGGCATCGTCTTCTGAGGTGCAGTTCATTTATTAAATGATGAAAAGATTCACGCAGCTTCTCCTACCGCAGTAAATTCTGCTTTTACTGTTGATATTTGGCACCAGATAATTAGGAAGTGACGATTTAGTTCACTTCGACTCGTTGGAAGGAAACGCTGCTTTATTCGCACGTCTTTTATGCGACAGTCCAGTTAAGCGGATAATTTTAATTTGCATTTTTGAATGGAAGCATAGCTAGTCACACTGAATCTCATTTTAGTCTTTGAAAAAAGTAGTATTAGGAAGAGAAAACAAGTGAAACAGGACACATTCTAACGTACAATAAAATAAAACAAAACTATGAAGTTGTTTTCAATTCTATCATTTCAATACTTGACAAACACATTATTAAAAATAAAGAGAGAGAAACCAATAGCTCTGATTATTAGTGAACTGATGGAGTACTTAAGAACCGCTTGCTAACCTTAAAATTTCCTATGATGCTGCAGAATTTTATCAGCTTCGTTTGTTTTTCAGAGCTGCAAGTCAGTTTTAAAACACTCAGCATTGGCAGGTTTTTCATGACCGTATCGAGCTTCTGCGTACCCCAAAAAAAACAGCACATTTACAGACACTGAGAAAACTAAGCAAGAGGGAAGAACATAGGTGAACACGTGCATCATAACACACAATTAAGCTCACTTAAAACCATATTTTACTTCAGAAAAGAGAAAAAATCATTCACTCTAATGTGAAGTTTCTATTCCTTTTGAAACATTTCCCAATATCTGTTTAACAGAGGGAAGATTTTAACAAGACCTTTCTAAACATAATAGTTAATAACCTATTTCTAGGCCCACACGGAATCTACGCGCGCAGGATTCCGCAGATTTTTAGCCCATCATTAATTCTGATTATTTACTTGAGTAAATGTGTGTAAATCTGAATTTATTCAGTTTTTAAATTACACACATTTCAGATATTAAGGTTTTAGTTATGAGACTCCCAAAATAATTCAGCAGAAATCCGCAGATTTTTACCAAAACTCTCCGCAGAAATTGCAAAAAACGTTCGCAGATTGCGTCTGGCCCTAGGCATCTCTAATAACTGATTTCTTCTATCTTTGCCATGATGACAGCACATAATATTTGACAAGATATTTAAGATACTAGTATTCAGCTTAAAGTGACATTTTAAAGGCTTAACTAGGGTAAAGTTAGGGTAATTAGGCAAGTCATTGTATAACAGTGGCTTGATCTGTAGACAATAAAAACAAATAATGCTTAAAGGGGCTAATAACATTGACCTTAAAATGGTTTTAAAAGATTAAAAACTGCTTTTATTCTACCTGAAATAAAACTAAAAAAGACTTTCTCCAGAAGAAAAAATATTATAGGAAATACTGTGAAAAATTCCTGAATCTGTTAAACATCATTTGGAAAATATTGGAAAAAGAAAGAAAAAAAACTTCACTGAAGGGCAAATCATTTTGATTTCAACTGTATATATATATATATTTATTTACTTATTTATTTATTATCCCAGCCCAGACTTAATCCAGAAGATCAATATAATAGAAAATACTATAAAAAAAATTGTTCTTGCTCGGTTAAGTCATCAAATATGTCAAAAAGAATTAATATTTCACATTAAAGCCAAAAATTTACACACAAACGCTCCATTATACTGCTACACACCCGTCTGTCCGACTGAACACCGCTTTAAGAAAGTCCTGCATAACTTCAGACACGCATTACAGCAGCGCGAGGCTCGTTGGGTGTTTTTTTTCTTCTGTTTAGTGTGGCTGGTGCATCCGGAGCAGAGCGCAGCTGTGTGTAAGACATCCCGCCGCAGGAAAACAGCAGCGCAGATGGGCCTGTCCTACAGTCAGCACTGCACACTACTGCCACATGCGTGTGTGTGTGTGTGTGTCTACACCAGCGGCACAACAACAAAACACACACACACTCAATCAGAGCAGCGCAATCCAGCCCGCCAGAAGAAAACCAACTTCACAAACAAACACACCTCACATGTGGACGTCAAACACGAGCACCGACAGACCAACCAGAGCGCTCACAAATCAGACTCTCGTTTTCCTCCAAGGAAATTCAAAACTAACATCTTAAGAAAGGGCGGCACGACTTTGGATAAATACGAGGATATTACGATATATTGTTTTGCTGCGATATGAATATAATTTCACCAGATGATTTAAATAGCTTTGGAAAGACTTCATTCAAGTGTTTTTCTATGCAGTGCATCTGCGTAAAATATAATAAATACAATCATATATAAAAATTCTTTAAACGAAATCGATCTTTTAACGAAAAGTGAAATAAACAGCACTTTATGGTTTATCTGGGGACTTGAACAGTATAGAAACTGAACCATCAAATGTAAAATAACTTGGTCATCACTGTATAAACAGTTGTATACAATACAAAAAATGCACTTAATAATAATATCTTTATCCTTTCATTTTTAATTCATAAATAATCATAAATTGATCGCCTCACAGCAAGAAGGCTGCTGGTTCGAGCCTCAGCTGGGTCAGTTGGCATTTTTCTGTGTGGAGCCTGCAAGATTAAGGGTGCTTTCACACTAGCTCTTTTGGTCCGCACCCGGGTTCGTTTGATGTCATAGTACGGTACGTTTAGCTAGTGTGAACGTGTCTTCTGAACTCGGGTGCGCACCCGTGAACCGTACCCGAGTCCGCCTGAAAGAGGTGGTCTGGGGTACGGTTCATGCGAACTCTGGTACGGTTCACTTCTGGTATGAATGCAATCGTACCAAATAGCGGAAGTGAACCGGCAACTGTACAACAAACTATCGTTTTCATAACGTTCATTAGTGTGTGTGTGTGTGTGTGTGTGTATGTGCGCCACGTATTGTACCTTTATCGGGACTGAGCCAAGCACAGTGATACACAGTGATGTCTGCTTGTCTCCTCCAGAAACAGCTTCTGCAGACACTGTGTGATGTTCTGAATGTTTATAATATTTTTGCGGCAGACAGACGCGAGTCGCTTTCTGTATGTCCAAAACTTATGATTCAGTGAAAGCAAATCGACCGCGATGTGCGGAAGTCTCCATTTTGGCGCTTTGCTTTCGTGACCGTCACCTAGCAACAGCCGTAAACAAAACAGCAGCTCTATGACGCAAGCGTACCGGGGTTCAGAAGGAAAAAAGACAGTGTGAACACAAACCAACCGAGAAGATGGCAAGGGGGGACAATCGAACTTGGGTACGGTCCAGGCAATTGAACCAAGTGTGAAAGCACCCTAAAAGTCATTGGAAAAAGAAAATAAGATCCCATAATGCAATTCAGAAGCAGAAATAAACAGTTGTAGAGTTAAATGCTGAGTTTAACCATTATTTAATCCATTCAGCCGATCTCCGGGTCTGGCAGAAGCACTTTTAGCATAGCTTAGCATAGATCATGGAATCGGATTAGACCATTAGCATCTCTCTCAAAAATGAGCAAAGATCATTTTCCTATTTAAAGCTTGACTCTTCTGTGGTTATATCGTGCACTAATACTCTCATTCTGGTGTAAAAACCAAGAAACGTTGCTGCATAGTTACAACAGGCGCGATGATATTACACATCACTGTTATATAGATGGGGACTATTTTCAGGCACTGGGTAACATCATTGCGCTGCTACAGTCAAGGTATGGCAGCAAACTTCCTCAATCATTACCCCAGAATGAGAGAATAGATCCTAGACGTATCATCTATCTCGAGAAAATCTTGAGAAGTGTTTGTGATTCGATTCTTGACCTAAATTAATCCTTACTGTTAAGCTGTGCAAATACATCTAATTGCATTTATCCAGAACTGAAGCTTGCATGCTTTTGTTAACGATCTGAATCTATGTATGACAGTACTGTCATCTTAAAGACGATTCATTTTATTAACAAAGTTATATTCAGTATGAACAAGCGCTGAATGAAACAGATGAATGCAACGTCAGACTACAAAGAGCAATTATAAAGAACAAACACTTCTTATTCTAAAAACAGAGCATTATTAAGTCTTATTTTTGTTCAAGGTTTCTGCAGGTTTAATTAAGCCAAATTTAAGACATTTTCAGACCCTTTTAAGTCAATTTTAGACTTATACAGGGCTAAACACTAATGATCATTTCTAATAGCCCAGTCAGTTGCCAAAAATAAAAATAATAATAATAATAATAATAATAATGTAATTACTTCTTAGCGACATATTTTAACATGTCAAAACAAGTACAACTCTAGCTGTATGCAATTTCTTTCAACATAATATTTATTTCTTTTGATTTATTGATCTGTTTAACATTGTTAAAAGTTTATTTATTATGGAGACAATGACATGAATAATCAGAAATACACATTTGCTGTCTCTTGGTCTGAATTGATTGAGTAATGTCTCATGTACAGTGATATGTTGCTCTGTTATTATCATGAGGAATTGTGTCATTGATTTTAAGTTTCTTTCCCTGATTAGTGAATTTAATTTGGAGAAACTGCTGTAATAAATGTTGTAAATCGCATCTCTTTACAGTTAAAAAACTTAAATATAAAAAAAGGTGTCATTTATATAGATTAGGGCTGCACGATATATCGTTTCAGCATCGATATCGCAATGTGATCATTCGCAAGTCACACCGCAAGGTATTATTTATAAGGATTGTTGGTTATTGGATGGATGTTGGCCTGATACGGCAGCTTTACTTGGACAGAGGATAATGAAGACCTGCTTATAATGATTTAAGACCTACAAGTTAATATTTCAGCGAATTTAAGCCCTAAAATTAGGTTTTTGAAATTTAAGACATTTTAAGACTTTTTAAGACCCTGGGAGGATCCTGATGTTGTTTGTTGATAAATTTTAAACAAGAAATGTCTTCAAAACTACAACATTTATTAAAATTAATTTTTAGCAATATATATCGCAGGATAAAGAAATATCGCAAAGTTAGATTATTGCAATATGGTGCAGTCCTAATATAGATGGTTGGTGATAGGATGGATGTTGGCCCGATACGGCAGCTTTACTTATACAGAGGAAAATTAAGACTTGTTTATAATGATTTAAGACCTACAAGACAATATTTCAGCGAATTTAAGACTTTTAAGACCTAAAATTTTGCTTTTGAAATTTAAAGTCATTTTCAGACACTTTTAAGACTATTATGAATTAAATTTTAGACTTATACAGGGCTAAACACTAATGATTATTTATTATGGCACGGTCGGTTGCCAAAAAATATATATATATATTTTATTGTATATTATATATACACACTAGGGATGCCACAATTCTCAATACAATATTAAACCGTTCGGTACGGCATCCACGGTTCAATACGCGCTTGTGAATTGCGGTTTTACGTTTAAATAATTTATGTGCGTTTTAATTCTCTCCGAATTGACTGTTTGTGTGTGCCTGTAAGTCTACGAGAGATGAGGAAACTCCTCCCCGCACGTAAATATTCAATCACTATGCTCTAAAGTTAGGGGGCGCTCCACCATCATTCCACACTTTAACATGGTGAGCGGCAGTGAAGTTGAGGCAGCAATACGAGGAAGCGCCGGCGTCTTTCAAATCCGTGGTGTGGGGACATTACGTTTACACGTATAGACTAATTGAACGGAAACACTTCCAACATGACTGCACATCTGCAGCGCCATCACCCAGCAATATCACTGTCTGAAGACAGAATAGCAGAGAAGGTAATAAAGACCTCAATAAAACAACAATCCCTCACTGAATTCTTCCAGCAAACAAACCCAACTGGTTCCAAAAGACACATAAAAATAAAGGCAGAGTTAAGTTGAATTAAGATAATTTATTCATATTTACTGAAGTACAAATATGTTTATTTGAAATGGTCAATTTATGTTTATTATCTTCACATGCATGTTTATTTTCAAAATGTAGGAATTTATGTTGTACATGAGCTACCAGCAGCCGGGAGATTTCAGTGTTCATTTTTTTATTATACAATATACTAGGAACTAGTGTACCTTTCTTGGCTTTGAAGTAAAATAAAGGAGTATTGCAATAAATCGATTTTATTTGTTTTTTTCTTTCTTACTGTTACTATTGCCTAAGCATAGAATAACAAAAAAAAAAAAACACTTATGTGTCAAGCCATCAGAACCGAACCGAAAACACTGTTAAAAAGCCGAGGTATGTATTGAACCGTAAGCTAACTGTATTGTTGCATCCCTAATATACACACAGTTGAGGTCAGAATTATTAACCCCCCTTTTAATTTTTTTTCTTCTGGAGAAAGTCTTATTTGTTTTATTTCAGCTAGAATAAAAGCAGTTTTTTATTTTTTTAAAATCATTTTAAGGTCAATATTATTAGCCCCTTTAAGCTATATATTTTTTTTCAATAGTTTACAGAATAAACCATTATTATACAATAACTTGCCTAATTAACCTTTTTTAATTGCCTAATTAATTTTGTTTTTTAAATTTGAGACATTTTAAGGCTTTTTAAGACCCTGGGAGGATCCTGATGTTGTTTGTTTTTAACCTTTTAAACAAGAAATGTCTTCAAAACTACAACGTTTTAATAAAATTTATATTTGGACATTACATTGGAATTGTTTTTAGTTCGGAGTCACTAGCGTTTAGTTACTGCACTCCCAAAAATCAGCATAAATCCACAGAGGATTTACAAAACCCTGCGCAGAAATAGCAAATAGATGTCAGCAAACTCAAAATATTAAGTTTGCTGCATGTTCAAGCTACTTATTTTAAATAAGCTGAATCATCACCATTCTTGAGGGTTTTTTTCAATCGTTTTATATTCAATCCACCTAAATTTCTGAAAACTAATGAGTTAACTTAATTCTTTCATGTCGTCCCAACACAAATTGATTGTGTGGACCACAGCATTTCTACAGTGCAGATTCTGTCTGGCCCTGCCCAGGAGTAAAGAAAGAAAAGAAACGGGGAGGGGGGCACATTTTGTATGTTTTGGTTCTAACATCTCCAGTCATGGACAACACAGCAAAAACGAGCACCAGAAAAGGTCACTTTGGAGCTTTAAACACTGTCGGTTTCTGAATCCAAACCCACAACGATTAGCATCAGAAACTTACTTTCGCCCTCGATTTTATCCGTTCCTCTGGTCCAGATAATCTGCCTGGTCTCGAGCTTGACTTGAAAAGTCCTTCTCTCGGGTCTCTGAGACTTTTTGGAGTAAAAGAGTGTGAGTACGGTGCCCAGCTCCAGATCCCGGTACAGATTGTTCACCTCGGTGTCGCTCAGAGCCCAGGGTACAGGTCCATTGGAGGAGAAGACCGCGCTCGCAGCCATTTCCCCTGTTTGTTCTTCAGTTCCTCTCAGAAAAGCTCACAGGACACCTAGCAAAAACAAGCATCAGAAACACCACATAAAGCAACTGTAAGGCATAAAGGAGAGCTCACACATACACACCAGCCATGAACACACACACACACACACACACACAGAGAGAGAGAGAGAGGCCTGCTGTACAATACATCCACATGTGTACATTCACACCTCACCTATATGCAAATTTTATACTTATTTATTTAAATATACAGTCATTAGCTGTGATGCATGTATTGATAATCAGTGCATAACGGATTATTATTATTATCATCATCATCACACACAAGAACAACAGATCTCAATCAAAGCTAATCATTAAATTCTAGCATGTTTAACTAGATTAAATTGAGTTGATCTGACGTATGATGCATGATTTGCTTCGATATAACCAATAACGTTTTATTTCGATGTGCAAACAACGAGAGTGAGAGAAAAAAAATCACAGATTCTGCTTTATTAATAAGAGGTCGTCGTCGCGGTTTTACTCCACAGATGAGAACAGGAAGGCTGTACGTGAAGATATGAAGGAGCGCCTATATTGTTTACAGTGCTGATGGTGGTGGTGGTGATGATAATAATACTACTAACAGTTACTAATAATAATAAGCCAGGTCTGTTATGCCTCACCGTGTCTGTATGCAGCAGCTCTGTGGACTCGCCGAAAGCAGAAACACACACGCAGACTGTCCGCAATCTCCGCAGGCTCATGTCGTCCGGTGCTCGGCCGTGTTGGCGGATCGGCGCGGTGATCGAGCCGACGGAGAGTTTCTTCTCTCCGCCATGAGCTGCTGAGTGAAGCCCTTCCCCCCACCAGCCGAGCCCTGCAGCCGGGGCAGAACACGGCCTCTTAAAGACACAGTGCGCACTTTCAGCACTCACTCGCACACTGCCACCTCAAGTGTGTATGGAAGCACAGCAAAATTCCAGTGTTGGGTAAGTTCTGAGTTCTTGAGTTCTTTTTGGCTCATTATTGGGTAAGTTACTTAAAAAAAAAGTCATTCCCCTGGTTTCACAAACTAGTCTTGGATTAAATTGCATGTTTGCCCTGCTGAAAAAACCAGCTTAAACCAGCCTAAGCTGGTTGGCTGGTTTTAGCTGGTCGACCAGCCTGGTTTTAGAGGGGTTTTGGCCATTTACAGGCTGGTTTCCAGCCATTTCCAGCCTGGTTTTAGCTGGTCAGGCTGGGAGTTGACCAGCTAAAACTAGCTATGTCCAGCTTAAACCAGGCTGGTCAAGCTGGTTTTAGCTGGTTTAAGCAGGTCATTTTCCAGCCTGACCAGCTAAGACCAGGCTGGAAATGGCTGGAAACCAGCCTGTAAATGGCCAAAACCCCTCTAAAACCAGGCTGGTCGACCAGCTAAAACCAGCCAACCAGCTTAGGCTGGTTTAAGCTGGATTTTTCAGCAGGGTGAGCTGTCTCAACTCAAAATAACTTGCAGTGAGATGTCTTAAAATACGTCAGTGTCATTTTTTTGTCTGCAGGTGCACACCAGTAATATATTTTTCTAAGGCCATTTTATAAATGTGGCTTATATAGCCTAATTTATCTAAGGCCTAGTCCTGGCTTAATCTAAGCGCTGTTTGTGAAACTGGGCCCCAAATGACTAATTAAGCAAATACCTTGGATAAAAAAAGTCACAGTTTCACTGTTGAAAAAACCAGCCTAAGCTCGTTGGCTGGTTTTAGCTGGTCGACCAGCCTGGTTTTAGAAGGGTTTTGGCCATTTCCAGGCTGGTTTCCAGCCATTTCCAGCCTGGTCTTAGCTGGCCAGGCTGGAAAATGACCAGCTTAAACCAGCTTGGTTTAAGCTGGACATAGTTGGTTTTGGCTGGTCAAGCTGATTTTAGCTGGTCAACTCCCAGCCTGACCAGCTAAGACCAGGCTGGAAATGGCTGGTAACCAGCCTGGTAATGGCCAAAACCAGGCTGGTCGACCAGCTAAAACCAGCCAACCATCTTAAGTGAAACTGCAATTCATCGAAATTCCGCTAGTCCTGGCTCCATAATAGAGCACATTTCTATTGACCCCACTGTTAAAATTGCCAACTTTACAGCAGAAAAAAAAACATGTTTACAGCCAGCTATGAAGAACGATTTTGGTTCATATAGCTATTATTACACTTCATGACAACTGTGAGGGGCCCAACAAACACACAACGTTGCCTCAACGTAGCTACCTTTCTACAACATTGTACCAACCTTGTAAAAATATTGAAGATCTACGTTGCTGAAGGTTGTCACAATGGTGTCATTAAGTTGCCATTTAAACGGCCGTTGCTTTAGGTTGTGCTAGGCAGCATTGATGACCACTGTCCAACATTTATTCGTCACAGCTGAATCAGTTTAAATTTCAACAGACCGCCGTCTCATTCAACGACAGAGGAGACGTGAGTATTGCTGCACTCCCCTGTCTGCTGTATTCTCCAGTCCAGAGCTTTGATGCCCAGTAAAAAATAGCTATAAAAAAAAATTAAAAATTAGCTATGTTCAAAAATAGTATGAATTATGGATGTTTAGGCAATTATTTCATGATGCAATAAATAGTGAATATTCTGTACACACTAACTGTTTGGAATCCTAAAACCTAGTTTATACTGCACAGTATGTACAGTGCACTGCCTAGTATGGTAAAGTTTAGAATTAGTATGTTGTATAGATGTTTAGAAAAGCATGAAATATTAGGATTATGATGATACAATAAATAGCATACTATACACAACTCAGTAAAACATATTACATTTCAAATTCAATACTTCGTAGTAATCAATACTTTTGCTTCGATACTATCGAGTATTGAAAAATGTCTTGTGATTTGGAACCAAATTTAGATCTAAAATAGATCACATGATCCAGTCCACATGTGTTTTGTAGACTTGGAGAAGGCATTCGACCGTGTCCCTCGTGGCATTCTGTGGAGGGTGCTCTGGGAGTATGGGGTCAGAGGCGCTCTGTTAAGGGCTGTCTCGTCCCTGTATGAACAGAGTAGGAGTTTGGTTCGCATTGCTGGCAATAAGTCAGACTTGTTTCCAGTGCAGGTTGGACTCCGGCAGGGCTGCCCTTTGTCACCAATTCTGTTCAGAATTTTTATGGACCGAATTTCAAAGTGCAGCCTTGGGCTGGAGGAGGTCCGGTTCAGCGACCACAGGATCTCATCTATGTTATTCACAGACGATGTTGTTTTGTTGGCTTCATCAAACATGGACCTTCAGCATGCACTGGTGCAGTTTGCTGCCGAGTGTGACTTGGCTGGATGAGAATCAGCACCTCCAACTACAAGCCATCTCCAGGTTAAAGGAAAGTCCTTATCCCAGGTGGAGGAGTTTAAATATCTTGGGGTTTTGTTCACGAGTGAGGGAAGGATGGAGCGTGAGATTGACAGGCAGATTGGTGCAGCGGCAGCAGTAACGCGGTCGATGTACCGGTCCGTTGTGGTAAAGAAGGAGCTGAGTCGAAAGGCAAAGCTCTCGTTTTACCGGTCAATCTATGTTCCTACTCTCACCTATGTTCATGAGCTTTGAGTCACGACTAAAAGGACAAGATCTTGGATACAAGCGGCCGAAATTTGTTTCCTTCACAGGGTGGCAAGGCGCACCCTTATAGATAGGGTGAGGAGTAGAGCCGCTGCTCCTCCACATTGAGAGAAGTCAGCTCGGGCATCTGTTTCGGATGCCTCCTGGATGCCTACCTAGGGAGGTGTTCCAGGAATGTCCCACTGGGAGGAGCCCTTGGGGAAGACCCAGGACACCCTGGAGGGACTATGTCTCTCGGCTGGCCTGGGAATACCTTGGGATCGCCCCGGAGGAGCTGGAGGAAGTGTCTGGGGAGAGGGAAGTCCGGAAAAGCGATTGAAAATGAATGAATGATTAAATGAATGAATAAAATAGATCAATTTCATCAGTGTTAGCGGCCATTCACATATTACGTGTAAAGCCTGAGGTGTGAATTTCAATGTGCCTCTGCAGCTGAGTATCTGCAGCTGTATCCCTTCTAGACTTTACCTCAAGGCCCCGTGTGAATACAGTGCAACACACAAGCATTGTATTGCCTGTAGTAAATGTGAACCCTGATCTTACAGATTGACACACGCAGGCATTCTTGAAGCTTTATAAGATTACAGTTGGACCATTGCAGACACATGGACTGTTTTAAAAATGTTTTTGGTTCCTGTTCAATGTCTTGGGACTGTAGCTGTCTATGGAGGATGAAGGAGCTCTCAGATTTCATCTAAAATATCTTCATTTGTGTACAGAAGGTGAATGAAGGACTGTAGATTTTTCACAGCTTAGCC
The DNA here is from genome assembly GCA_903798195.1 of Danio kyathit. NCBI lineage: Eukaryota > Metazoa > Chordata > Actinopteri > Cypriniformes > Danionidae > Danio > Danio kyathit. The sequence goes on along the minus strand of LR812541.1, from coordinate 4,066,581 downwards.
TCATCGTTGAGTATTTGTCGGACAGAAAAAAAGTGTGCTGTGCACTGTGCGCTGGTGAAGTGTGCAGATGTGCAGTGCCCTCAAAGGAAGAGGTTTTCAACCAAAGCCGCAAGTGCAGATCGACACCTTCACGGTGCTTTCACACGATCAGCATGGCACAGAGGATGTGGACAGCATGACCTTAAAACCTTCATTACAGCCCCATTATCGTAATAAACAAGTGTCTTTTTAACGACATCAATAAAAACACTTTGGAATACTGTTCTGCATTCATACAGGCAGAATTCTCAGCCCTCCTAAATTTTAATCCTTTATTTAATTCTATTGAACAAAACAAGGACATTTTTACAGTATCACCAGTAGGGATGTGCACGATCATTCGATTAATCGATTAATCGAACGCATCAGCGACGATCGAGCATGAAAACGATGATCGATTGGCTCTAAAATTAAATTACTTTAAATCTTTCTGATTGGTTATGCTGGTATTTGGGCGGTAGTTTGATATTTGATTGGTTATGGCTGCAGGGAGTTGCGGTCCAGAGAGACCTGAGCGCAGATGGAGTATAGGGTCATACACCAGAAGCGCCGCGCCGCGTCACGCAGCGCATTTCAGAATTCTAAACTAGGTTTCAGGGTACACAGCGGTGCCCAGCACGACTCAGGACATTTCATATTTCTGCCGCGCCACAGAGCGCCATCTGAATAGTTTCATTTTAAATACCATGCGAATGTGCGCGTCTGCTGTGTGATGCTTTCAGCTGTCATGTGCGCGCCGTGTCAGACAATCTTTTCGGCGAGGACTAGCCTATGGCACACGAGTGATGATGTTTCACCGGATGACACCAAAATCGAAAGCTACTTCATGGAGCCATGCATCTCTCTAAACCCGGATCCTTTATTGTGGTGCAAGTAAATGAGTCTCGATCTGCAAGGCTAAGCACCTTTGCCCAGTGGTACCTGGCTGTTCCTGCAACTTCTCTGCCTTCTGAGCGCCTTTTTTCCACCGCCGTCTAATTGAAAATAAACTTCGCACTCGGCTTTCATCGGAGCATGTAGACCGACTGATCTTTTTGAGTAAAAACATGTAGTCCTTCCTTGTGTTAAGTTTTATTAGCCATGCATGATAAAATATTCAGGCTGTTTTTGTTTTAAGTAAGCAGCATAGTTAAATTAGTCCGGCTTTATTTTATTTACCTCCACTGACTGATCACTTTGAAATAAATGTTATTTTACCCAATTTTTAAGTTTTATAGATGTGGTAAAAAATATTCAGGCTATTTTTATTTTAAGTTTACGCAGCCAAATTATGCTAGCTTCTAATTTTAGTTAGGCTATGTGCTAGAGATGCGCGGATCAGCTGAAATGTCAGCCGAATCCGCTCCTTCATTCTAATCATCCGCTCGCCATCCGCCCACACATTTTATTTTATTTTATTTTTGGATATATATATCCACTCCCGAGCCCGCACCCGATCTACATAATAATTCTAATTCTTTGTTTTAAGCATGATGATAGGTTACTGTGGATCGTTCGTTATTAACAGCAGATTCAGCTTTTACATATGGAAAAAGATAACAAAAACGGTGTCACTTCAGCCTAAACAGCAGCTATGTTATGTTATGTTTATAGGCTATGTTATGTTTACTTGGTCTTTTTCTTTGCACTGTGCTTGGGCGTCTCATCTTCACATTCTGCGAAGTCCACTCTCTGTTTTTTTGCTGGTCAACTGCTATGACCCACCCGCAATTAATCATAATGTATTTTTTTATTACCCGACCCGCGGATTATCTGCAGCGCCCGCGGATAGCCTATACCGCCCTCCGCGCATCACTGTGCTACTTAACAGCCGTTTGGTTAAGTTTTGGTGAAACTTTATTTTTGCAAACCTTTTACAAAAAAAAAAAAACCTTTTTGATCCACATCTGTTGTGATGCTGCTGAAGTAAAATATTGTTTTGGTAAAAATGTCAGTTGAATAAAATAACTGAAATGCAGAGTATCATGTGTTTTTATTGTTGTTGTCAACAATATAGAAAAAGGTAGATTATAGTTTTAAAAACGAATCCAATATTTATAGTAATAATAAGACACATGTTGAAGGGGATAATACTGTAAAATAACTTTGGTTTCTTTTTTCTGCGCGGCTTCAGTTGAGAACCGCATCCACTTTCTGGTTGGCATGTAGTTTAAGCTCACATGCATTTTGTGTAGATAAACACAATTTGTAATATAATATTTTCATATTGTGTCTCTAGGCTTTATGATTAATTTTATTTACAATGCCTCATGTAGAAAACCTACATGCTTCACGGCGATTCGAATGGCACCCTGGGCGAACCACCTGCTTTTAGAAATGTACTTAGAAATAAAATTATTATTATTATTATTGTACAATTATTATTCTAAATAAATAACAGAAATCAATCCAAAATGTAACTGGAAAAAATGTAGACACAGCTGGAGTGATAAGCTAAGAAGCTAAGATCGCAAAAAATATTTTGCTTGAATATTAAAGTAAATTCTATAGAATACAAAGAATATATATTTTATGTAATTATCTGTAGTCTTAGACCCGACTCATGGCTGAGAATTAATGTTATTAAGTCTTACCTCCCTGATTCATCATCTCTGCTTTCTGCTTCATAGCCATATAGTCAAAATAAGATCATCATCATATAATAACTTTAGTTTTGTCGACTTGCAAAGCTCGCTGCGCGCCGACACCTCTGCATTAAAGTTACTCCGGTTTCACAGTACATAAGCGGCGTGTATTTTACCGGCGTGCATGTAGCCTAAACAACCGGTAGGCCTATTCACACCGGGTGCAGAGCAGCGCGTGAGGCGCGCGGGAATGGTTTTCTGCAAGCATGCATGCATCAGTTTGCTTTCACCACCTTTGTTTCGGTTGCACATAGACAATAACAAACTTGCACATGCAAAATACGCCAAATGTGAATGGCCTCTAACGTCTTTATTCTGGGATTACTACTTTAAATTAATACACTTGCATAAAGTAAATCGTAACTCAAAGCTTGTACTGGGGCTCGTTTTTTTCGCACCGTCTCCCCGTGCCACCCAAATGCCGCTATGGGCATCGACCATATTGCCCATGCCTAAATACGCCACTTGTTACACTTCTTTAAATGTTTACTGTGTTAACCAATATTGATGGTGATTTTTAATAACCCAACAGCGTTGATTTAATTGTTTTCTGAATCCTGTCATAGTTTTATCAACAACATTTTTAACAGGGCTTTATATATATATATATATTTTTTTTATTATTATTGAATGTTATTTAATTGTCGCTATGACGCACACACGCCCCGCCTCTTGATTAAGCCCCGCCCCGATTAATCGAGTACTCGTTTGTCAAACCTGTGGATTAATCGAAATGAAGAATGGTCAGAAATGCCCATCCCTAATCACCAGGGCTTAATTCGTGCCGGAACACCTCTGAAATCTGATCCGGCACCTCATTTTTACAGATTCTCCTCCTCAACCGCCCTCGTTCCCCATCCGCTGTTCACTTTCGCTTTCTACCGCGACTCCCCAACCCTCTTCACTGTCGTCCGCAACACCCCTGCCCCGCTCACTTTCGTCCGCGGCACCCCCCTGCCATCCACCGCACCAATCCCCCCCCTTGGTCCCCACTTTCGTGCGCTACACCTCTCCATCCTCGGGTAACATGATGGATCCATTACCCCGATCTGTTCCGGCACCTCGCAATTCACGAATTAAGCACTGAGCATCACCAATTACGAGGTGTCGTTCCTAGAGGGCCACAGCCCTGCAGTTTAGTTCAAGCCCTGCTTCAACAATCTTAAGCCCTGCTCACACTGTGGGATTTGGTCAAGATATGGTCATGACAATTTTGGGAAATTCTAAAAAATTCCTGAAATCCTGGTTTAATGGTAAGGGTAATCCTACGCTTAATGGTTGTTGAGATCAGATTTTCCCTCTGATGAAGTTCTGGCAGATTCAGGAAATTTCAGACACTCTACTGCAGTGTGATTCAGCTGTGATGAGTGTCAATGCAAGAACCAATAGAAGCACAGAGTCTGCTGAGTCAATCAGAGCGACGACTTCAAATCAGCGCGGGGAATTGTCAAAACTTTTTTTTTCATCCTGGTTTTATTATTGAGGCACGCTGTGGGCAAAATTACTGATACTGATTATTTATGTTTGCTGTGAGGAATCATTTCAAATCGTGGGATAGTAAAAGCGTCATGAATGGATGACGTCAAACTCCAGGTGAGTTTTCTTCTGTGTTTGGCACACCTTCATTGTGGTTCAGTCTGACATTATGACAGCTGGGACCTTACAGAGTGACATGGGGGCCATGTTGGTGCAGTCTGACATGCTACAATCGTTTAGGACAGGGGTGTCCAAACTCAGTCCTGGAGGGCCGGTGTCCTGCAAAGTTTAGACCCAACCCCAGTCAGACACACCTGGGCTAGCTAATCAAGCTCTTACCAGGCATCCTTGCAGGTGTGTTGAGGCAAGTTGGAGCTAAAATCTGCAGGACACCGGCCCTCCAGGACTGAGTTTGGACACCGTTGGTTTAGGATTATTAAAATTTGCACAGTGTGAACTGGGCTTTACCTGTAGGTCTCAGTTAGAATTAGTTTGATCAGGTGTGTTTAATTAGGGTTGGAACTACAGGAACCGAGTTTGTCACCAGTGACGTATTATATTTTTTCTTATTTGGCTGGAGTAAACATAAGTTAAGATCCTTTAAGCTCAACTGGAGGCAAGGAGGATCTGAGGCAGGGAGAATGCGTTGTGGGCATCGGGGGTTCCAGGAGATGGTCTTCAGCTTGCCACGTAGGAGAGAGTTAAGGCGAGCTGTAACTGAAGTTATGGATGAATCCTAGAAAACATTGGAGCTCTGAGGAGGATGCTGGCCAGTCCTGGATCACCTTTACCTGCCCCTGGTCCATCTGTACTTCTGTGGGGCTGGTGACATATTCCAGGAACTGGTCGGGATGGTGGTCTCTCATTTTCTGTAGGATCAGTGTGATGTGGTGCCGATGGTGTGCCCGGATCCGCTGGGTGAATATTTGGATATTATTAATGTAAACCAGGGGTCACCAATCCTGTTGCTGGAAAACTACCTTTTTGCAAAGTTTAGCTCCAACCCTGATCAAAAACAACTAAAGCAACTTCAAGAGTTCACACTTAGCTGATGATTGATTATAATCAAGTTTGGCATGCTGTCCCGGAAGAGAGCCCTGAGCTCAAAAGGTCCTTGAGCCCTGGGCTCCCTCCCGTTTGCAGGGCGAGAGGGGAGCTTGAGCTCAGGTAGATCTTGAGAACTCCCCCTTTTTGATTAGAGCTGATGACAGAAAATGATTGCTATGAAGAGATATGCTGCTGGATGAGAGTTTGACTGTAGTGCTAATTTTAGGTTGATCAATTAACTTGTAGTGCATGTTTTTGGAATGTGGAAGGAAACCGGAGAACCTGGAGGAAACCCCAGCGAGCACGGGAAGAACATGCTAACTTCGCACATAAACGACAGCCGGCCAGTTAAAGAACTAGAACCGGTGATGTTCTAGCTGTGAGGCAACAGTGTTAATCACTGGGCCACCGTGCCGCCCTATGAAGGTAAAGGTGGAGGAGTAGGGGTGGAAGGGGGGATTCTTCAAATCGAAGATGACTGTAGTGAGAAACCCTGGCTCTTTATAGTGGGTTAGGAATCGTCTGATTGGTGGATCATACATAGTTAATGTAGAATCAGCCATGTTCAATCATAATCACGTGATCCTCTTGAAATTAGTTTATAAGTAAACTTCACTAAGTAGGATCTGAAGGAGGAGTTGATAATTAAAGACAGGTGCGTTTGATCAAGGTTACGGCTGAACTCTGCAGGAAGGTAGATCTCCATGAGCAGGATTGGGCAGCCCTGCTGTAGACAATGAAATAATGATGGAGGAAATCCCAGAACACCTCATTTATGAACAGGGCATAACCCTTGAGCTTTTTTATGTTGCTAGGCCACTGTATCAATGGTCTTGGTGCTGGAGCGCATGACGTCAGGTGCTTTTTCTGCAGAGTGTGCATTTTTTCAACTGCAGATTATACCTTTTGATATTTCCCAAATTTGATTACTTCTGTTGTTATTTTTCTGCATTCAAAATGGTTCAATTTTAGAGTAATTAAAAAGCGAACTACATTGTTGGGTAATCTGTAAAACAAAATTAGCTCTCGTTACACATTCTCCAAGATAAACTAACTTATTTTGATGGTTCATGGGCCATTTGTTCACAAAAACAGACAAAACATGCAGACGTCATACTTAAATTGTCTGTCTTTTTGTAGTTTAATATTGACAGACGCTAGTCCATATGGCGATTTGATCAAGTGTACAGACCTACTTCTGATTTATTCATCAAAATCCGTGACATTCTGCATTCTAGAGCATTCATTCTGTTGTATAACTAGTGCTGTGCCACATATAAATACTTTCTTTCATGAGAAACTGGTATACCACAGGAGATACAGATTATAAATTACATAATAATAATAATAATAAAAGAAGGGACGATGCTACAGGATACACAGGAATAATCACTATAATAAAAAGCGGCATGTTCTTTTAGCAAAATACATTTCTTTGCACACGTCAAAAAGCAAAAAACAAAATGTACATCCCTGATAGAAACAGTAAAACAAAAATTAAAATGCAAAAAACCAGACAAATTCACAGATGGTTACAATGCCTCAGCATGACATTGACTCCTCTGATTGTTTTCTTTATCCACGTCAGCTAAACACATCTATTTACATCGTTCCTTACTTCACATTTTCATCTCAGATCATTTCGCTTGATAGTTGCAGCTGTAGCAGTATTTTATCTACTAAAACAGACAATTCATAAACTGCTAAACCAAAGAAAGCAGAGAACTGAAGATATGATATGAGCTAATCGCAGAAAAGACGCTCTGTATTGGGCTCTTGTGTTCAAATAGTCTGTGTTAAACCAACATGATCTCACGGCAATTCGTAACTTTTTGATCTAGTGGCTAATTTGTATAAATTCTTACAATCCCTTTCGTACAATTTACTCATCCCCCAATGATGGTTGGGTTTAGGTGGTTTGGGGCCACGCCCCCTTTTAAAATCCTACATTTCTGTACGACTTTTGTACGACGTACAAATTTGTACGAATTAGCCACTAAACTGACAAAACATTAATTAGTTACGTTTCCTCGTGAGATCAGGGGTGCGTTTCTGAAAATCATCGATAGCCAACTAAGGTCGCAAGTTCTGTTGTTACAAACATAGTTTGTTGATTTGGCGTTTCCTAAATCCATCGTTCCAACGAACATTCGCAAGCTGTGTCGCAAACTTGTATGCTTGCAACTACACCTCTGGAGCTGTAGTTAGAAACATAGTTCCTGGCTGTGTTCTATTCCCAGTTATCCCCCTATGCCCTATTCCTTTAGAACATTCTAACATTCAAACTTGGAATGATTAAAAAACACATTAAGGTCATCTCTCTTAGGTGCAATTTGCTTTTAAAGTATTTTTACAGTTCAGTTTTAGTGATCTTCATGTTTACAATTACGCTCCCTTTGCAGTGCACTTTGAAAACATTGATGTCATTTTGAACACAACCGTGGCTCATGACTAAAGCTAAAGGTGACCTTTTATTTAAAAGCGAAATTTACGTTACGTCTCCAAAGCTTGTGAAAACAAAAAACATAGCATACGTTAATGCTTTTAATTTATAGTAGGTTATTTATGAAGTATCTGTACTGTATATGACCTGTTGGTTAGAACATTTCTGCAGTGGTTTGCATGTGTCAAATTGTAAAAGTAGACTTTAAAAAAATAAATTAAAATAAACAATATCCTACTTAATAATAATAATCATAAAACATCAAAATCATTAATATTTATAATTAAAGTATGATTTTTTTCATTTCCTAATAAATAATAAATATTAAATTTAATTTCTTAATAAATCGCCTCATTATTTATTTATTTATATGATTTATGTATGATATTACAATACGTGTTCGCTTTTGTAAGTGATTTTATGTTAATTTAGAATAGAATATGTACAGTTCTCAATAATATTTGTAAAGGTAACACAGGCCCTATTTGTGTCATTTACATATATTTTAATTAATATGGAAAGCGAGTGCATGTTTTTACCAAAACTAATCTTGGATTTTTTTTTTAATGCGTTTGCGTGTAAAACAATATAATTTGCACAAAGAAATGATGGGGTTCTTCTGTAAAGAAGTTACTCCACCCCGTTTAGAGCATCATTATGGGTGTTTTACGTTATAACTAACGTGGTTCAAACGATGGATCTGCGACAGAGAAACTAGTTTTGAGAAACATTCGTCACTACATCGTTCTTTTCCCAAACAATGGATTGTACTATGATAGTTCATCCACGAGTTAAGTCTTTGTTTGGGAAACGCACCCCAGGCTGGTTAAACAAACAACCGGATGTGCACCCACATTTCAGCACAAACTCTTGACCTGGGGTCTCATTTATAAAACTTTGCATTGAAACCTTTCTAAAGGTGGCTGTACTGTACGGCAGAATGCTGAAAATGTAAAAAAAAAAAAAAATTATATAGATAAAACCTTCTGCACACATATCTTCACACATGCTACTTTTGCTTTATATACAGCAGGGGAAATAAGTATTGAACACGTCATGTTTTTTCCTGGGAATAATATTTCTAAAGGAGCTGTGGACATGGAATTGAACCAGATTTTGGTAAAAACCCAAACAGTACAAACATAAAAATAAACATAAAACATCTGAAATATTAATTATGTGTAATAATGGAATGACAGAAGGAGAAAGTGCTGAACTACTGAAATGTATTTAATACTTTATAAGAGGCTTTTTTGGTGACGGCAGCTTAAAGACGCCTCTCATATGGAGAATGAAGTCACATGCATTGCTCGGGTGTGAGTTTTTCACAGACATATACACAGCGTCAAAATCTTGATGTTCTTTGGGTCTCGTCTGTCAAATCTGAGCTTTATTCTGTATTCTCTATTGGATTGGAGTCAGGTGACTGCATGGGCCATTCTACAGCTTGATTTTCTTTCTCTAAAAGCATTTGCGAGTCTCCTTGGCTGTGTTTTGGATTATTGTCTTGCTGAAATGTCCACCCTGGTTTCATCTTCATCCTCCTGCTAATGCAGATGTTGGACTGAAGCAGCTGATATTCATTTACACTGATGAAAGGCACAGGGTTGCTGAAGAACCACTGAGAGATTTCAGCTGCTGTCTGGGCTTTCACTGCCGAACTACACCTCCCTTTCTTCATGTGTTCAATACTTTTTACCTGCATCATTTCATTTTATTACACATAACTTCATTTGCGAACTAATTAGATTTGTTTTCTAAGCATATATGGATTTCTTTGGTTGTTTCCAACATCCAGGGAAATCTTCAAGTCAACGGCACCTGGGAAAAATGGTGTTCAATACTGAATTTCCTCGTTTTATCACAGCAGGCCAGAGAATTTAAGTACATGGGATGTTTTTTAAATCCCGCCCTTTACACACTCACGTTCAGCCATAAATAATTAATGCAAATGAGCCGATGAACTGCCATGCATGATAAAATGAGCCACAAATCATTTGTTCAATCCACAAATCATGCCCAATATGTAGAAACAAATTAGTCCGAAATAAAATTTGAGATTCTAGTGTGACGTAAAGGAAAAAAAAATTATATTGTTTATGTGGTGACAGTAGTGTGTGGCATTTAAAAGATGAAAATACTATTTCATGCTGCGGTTAATACAGTTAGTTTGGCCAAAAAGGACAATAAAATAGGTGGTGTAATATAGATAAAATGCTTATGGGTAAAAAAAGTATAAGTAATTATGACTGATAAATTTTGCTGGTGTTGCATTTATGCAAGAGCTACATTTAACAGTCATGTTAACGTTACACACAGTAGCTATTGACCTTAATCTTGACTCGGCCGCAGCCACTGGACTCTTTTTGGCTCAAGACTTCTACTCTCATTCACTTATATTGATATTAAGGGCCCTATCATACACCCGGCGCAATAAGGCCCAATGTTTGCTGCGATGTGTTGCTATTTTAAGACCATCGCAACCCTAATTTTCATGTTTTGCGCCACTTTGTTTAAATGGCAAATTCATTTGCAACACTTTGTGAACTTGTGGGTGTGCTGGTCTATAAAGGAGGTGTGTTAAGGCGCATTGTTGGCACGTTGCTATTTTGAGGAACTGAAATAGACCATTGACCAACTAAAAGGTGCTCTAAAGTCCAGCGCAGAGCGCGTTAGTTATGCGACTATGCAGGTCCAAACGCTTACACGTTGCTTGATACACACAGGATGTACAGTAATATACAAATCTCTTTACAGATGAAAACAATTAAAGGATTAAAATGTTACAAAAATTATTATTTTCTACATAAACATAAAAACCACTGCCTCCAGGCCTGTCAGGGGGCTTTTTTTAGTTTATTCATGACGATCTGCATTTGTATAATGTTATTATTATTAGCAGTATTATTTATTATCGGCATATTTATATTTGTTTTAATAAAAACTAGTTTAGGTTTGTCCACCTGTGGGGTTTTGGAGGCGTCTGCATCACCATATGGGGTATAAGAGCAGGACGTGTGTTTGGGTATAACTCAGTTGTTTGACCACACTTTGTTATTGTTGTTTATTTATTCCTTTGCTGGAAATTAGAACTGAATTTAGAAATAGTTTTGAAACAAATCTTTGCGCTTAACAAACTAAATTAAATATGTAGGCTAATGGATGTCTTCAGTGGAGTGTGTACAACACCGTTTCCTTATCCACGAAAGTAAAGGAGTAAAGAGTAAAAGTAAAGAGAAAGTAAAGATGCCGAATGGAGGAGGCTCGTTCTTTATCCTCGCGCTGCAGATGCTCTGTTTAACTGTTTTCTCACTAGGGAAGTGTTTAGTTTTTACACTTACAAAGTCTGCCATGTAAATAGCAAATGCGCCACGGTGTGATTCAACTGACTTTTAAAGGGAATGTGAGATGAGATTGGTTTAATGCACGTTATGCTCAAAACACCCCCATAACTCATTAAGAGATTAAGCACAACCCTGTGCCACGGCAGAGCGTATTTATCCGTCCTTAAAATTGCAAAAGTGGATCGCTCTTAATGCTTTTGCGCCATGAGCTTTAGATTTTGCGCCTAGACCGTTAAAATAGAGCCCTTACATGTTAAAAACAGCTCATTCTGCTGCTTGATGTTGCAAACTGATATTTCCTTATATTCAGTGTTGGGGAGTAACGGAATACATGTACCGGCGGTACGTATTTAGAATACTATTCTTGAGTAACTGTATTCCGTTACAGTTACTATTTTTAAACAGGGTATTTAGAATACAGTTACTTTCCTAATACCATTGGAATACTTCGGGCGATGCGTGTCTGGCCCATAATAATATTACTACATTGCCGCCGAAACCATAGAAACAGAAGCTACACTCCCGACTGCAATCACCAGCGTTAACTCAGTGAGACTCACGCAAATGACCCTGTTCTCATGCTCTCACGCCACACCTCCATTTTCTCACGCAGCAAAATGACGATCGCAAACACCGAACAACCGGACAACAACCATGATTTTCAAATAAACTGCTTTTTTTGCCGTCATTGTTCGTGAATTCGCTGCTTGATGTTTCGTTTGCGCTTTCAGAGGTTTCATTTACGCTTCTTAAATTTACGTTCGCTTTTCTGACACAAATGTGGGCGGGACACCTTAGCCAAAGTTGGCAGCCCTGGTTAACTTGAGTGTACAAATATGAAGGATTCAGACCAGGGGCTCGAGGGGTTGGAGCCGCAACCGAAGCAACTTTCTAGCAGCAGTAAAGGAAAAAATGCATTCACGTCTTGGAAGTTCAAGCATTTTTTCTCTTTAAAGAATGAGAGGGGTGAGCGAAACCTGACAGTGCAGTGCAATCTCTTTTTCTGTGCAGACTGTGAAATACAAAGGGTAAGCAAAATGCATATTATATACATATACTGTATATTACAGACAGTAATGCTGTCTATGTTCAAGCACTTTTTAACTTTATTACAGAAACAGAAATTGAATTTGTTGACACTTTGATAAATAAAGATTATTTAATAAACATAATTATATTGTTTTATGTATTTATCAGTCAATAATGCGCATTAGAGGCCCTCTGTTTTCCTGCAGAAATTGCTACCAACGCATAGTGTGACATTTAATAGACTTGAAGGCTGTTTTTAAGGGCAAGTATTCCAAGTATTTAGAATACAGTACCAGGATTAAGCAAAGTAACGGAATACGTTACTAAATACATTTTAAAGCAGGTATTCTGTATTCTGTAACTAAATACATTTACAAAGTATTCTCCCCAACACTGCTTATATTATTTTACTTGTTATGTATAGTCATGAGCACACTTGTTTGTAAAGCAAGAAGTTTGACTGCTTTCTGACGTCATTTTCCCAATAGGAAACTGAATCTGAAGCAAAAATGAGCATCGCAGAATAAGGTCAATACAACAGCAGATGAGCCTTTCACGTTTTATACTGCGATAACGACCTTCAGGATGTACTTTATCTCTTACTTCTCACACGGCTGTCTGGAATACTTAAGTCTGATGGGTCAGTTTTAAAATAATCACAAAAATTTGTCTGATCATTTTCAAACGTAGGCCTAATTAGAGAAGGAAATATTTCATTTGACCTCAGGGTTTGTTTTCTCTCTGTGTCACGTGTGTTTTTGTGTGTGTGCAACGTTTATAAATGAGACCCCTGTTCTGTGTATTATTTAAGCTGCTAAATCTCCTTCATAAAGAAGCAACAGCAGAAAAAAAAAGGTGATTTAAAACTCAAAGTCCTCATCTGCCATGTCGATAGCCCAGGCGAACTTGTCTCGCTGTGTTTTGCTGTAGATCTTTTCAATCGGGACTCCCCATTTTTTGCACCTGTGAAGGGAAGAAAGCGGTAAACAACACATCACTGCTGGAGAAAGTCTCTTTCACATGCGTGCTCTTGGCATGGGTAAAGGTCAAAGAGATATTCTTCTACGCTTTTCCAAAACAAAACCGGCGAGCGGGCCATTGTGTCAATAGGGGAGGCTTTCCAAAAATAAGACTGAGGTGGGATGATGACAGTTCACACAGAGGCAGGAGGTTTTCTTGGGCCTGAAACGCCACTATTTCCCACCCACAGACATTACATGCAGGAGGAAAACCGCCTATTGTTCCCGCATGTGTGTTTTTCCCCTCGTTACTTCGAAGAAAGAAAAGAAACCTGAAAACTAATTTGACACAAATACTAAAAAGCTAAACTACTTGAATCAACCCTTTTCACAGGACATGCATTGAACAATCATCAGCATCTTAAATCTTTAAAGTTGTTAATATTTAGATTTTTTTAAACATATGAATATTGATATGTATTTATGTGTGTATTTAATCATCTTTGCATTAAGTTACAAAAACCGAATTACATACCTGTCAACATTGGGATGTAAAAATAAGGGATAAACCCATTAAAAATGCACAGATCTGTAATGAAAGCATTCGATTGCTTTCCAAACTTTGTATGCTCATTTATGACTAAATGAATTATGTTTAAAAGAAAAAACACCAAGATCGACATGTTTGGATTATGTATAGACATGTTATTATTATTATGTGTACAGTGCATCTGGAAAGTATTCATAGCGCTTCACTTTTTCTAAATTCCTTTATGTTACAGCCTTATTGCAAAATGGATTAAACTCATTGATTTCATCAACATTCTACACACAATCCCCCATAATAACAATGTAAAAAAAGAGTTTGTGAAAATGTTGCAAAAAAAATAAAAGACCTGTAAAATCACATGTACATCAGTATTCACAGCCTTTGCTCAATACTTTGTTGATGCTCCTTTGGCAGCGATTACAGCCTCAAGTCTTTTTTAATATGATGCCACAAGCTCGGCACACCTGTCTTTGGGAATTTTTGCTCATTCCTCTTTGCAGTACCTCTCAAGCTCTATCAGGTTGGATGGGAAGCGACGGTGTACAGCCATGTTCAGATCTCTCCAGAGATGTTCAGTAGGATTTAGGTCTGGACTCTGGCCGGGCCACTCAAGAACATTCACCGAGTAGTTGTAAAGCCACTCCATTGATATTTTGGCGGTGTGCTTTGGGTCATTGTCCAGCTGGAAGATCCGTTGCCCCAGTCTGAGGTCAAGAGCACTCTGAAGCAGGTTTTCATTCAGGATGTCTCTGTACGTTGCTGCATTCATCTTTCCCTCTATCCTGACTATTCATCCAGTTCCTGCTGCTGAAAAACATCCCCACAGCATGATGCTGCCACCACCATGCTTCACTGTAGGGATGGTATTAGCCTGGTGATGAGCGGTGCCTGGTTTTCTCCAAACGTAACGCCTGGCGTTCACTCAAAAGAGTTCAATTTTAGTCTCATCAGACCAGAGAATTTTGTTTCTTATGGTCTGAGAGTCCTTCAGATGCCTTTTGGCAAATTCCAGGCGGGGAGTGTCTTCCGTCTGGCCACTCTACCATACAGCCCTGATTGGTGGATTGCTGCACAGATGGTTGTCCTTCTGTAAGGTTCTCCTCTCTCCACAGAAGAACGCTGGAGCTCAGACAGAGTGACCATCAGGTTATTGATCACCTCCCTGACTAAGGCCCTTCTCTCCTGATCACTCAGCTTAGATGGCCGGCCAGCTCTAGGAAGAGTCCTGGTGGTTTCAAACATCTTCCACCTACGGATGATGGAGGCCACTGTGCTCATTGGAGCTTTCAGAGCAGCAGAAATTTTTCTGTAACCTTCCCCAGCCTTGTGGCTCAAGACAATCCTGTCTCTGAGATCTACAGACAATTCCTTTGTCTTCATGCTTGGTTTGTGCTTTGACATGCACTGTCAACCCTGGGACCTTATATAGACAGGTGTATGCCTTTTCAAATCATGTCCAATCAGCTGAATTGACCACAGGTGAACTCCAATGAAGCTGCTGAAGCATCTCAAGAATGATCAGTGGAAACAGAATGTACCTGAGCTCAGTTTAGAGCTTCACGCCAAAGGCTGTGAATACTGATGTACATGTGATTTTTCAGCTTTTTTATTTTAATAAATTTGCAACAATTTCAAAAACTCTTTGTTCACATTGTCATTATGGGGGATTGTGTGTAGAATTTTGAGGAAATCAATGAATTTAATCCATTTTGGAATAAAGCTGTAACATAACAAAATGTGGAAAAAGTGAAGCGCTATCAACACTTTCCGGATGCACTGTAGATGTCTGTTGAAACACAAACTTAAAACTCAGAGTGTCCACTTTCGATCCACTTCAAATCGCGTGTACAGAATCCGTTTCAGAAACAGCGTCTATTTATAAGTAGCTTATGGAGCACGTCTAACAGTCACGCACCGCTAGATGAACTGACTTTTGAGGATTGCATAGGAGGGGCAACGGCACCTGTAATGGAAAGTAAGGGAATCCCACCGTTTTTATATTTATTTTAAAGTGTTTCCATGCCTAAATAAACTGAAAGCACAGAACAGATTCACATTTAAGAACAAGAGGCGCCCCCTGGTGGTTCAGCAGTATGTGTTGCGTATAGGGAGGATTGGGGACTCTTTAATGTTTATTGTCACCCTTCATAGAAAGATTAAAAATATGGAAGAAATACAGGAAAATACCTTTACAGGATGATAGCAGGATAAAATTGTAAAATACGGGAGAATCCCGAGAAAAACAGGAGGGTTAACAGGTATGGAATTACCGCTTGTGCCAGGTGTGTGTAATGCAGTGTCTATGGGTGCAGGACAGTAAATGTAACATTATTCTCTCTTCTGGCTGCCGTTATCAGTCTCACACTATTGTTTTCCTTCCTCTGAAAGTCTTGATAACACCATCATAGAGTTTTTCTTTTATTATTTCAGCAAATAAGATTGTAAATAAAGTATTTGTTGTAATCTCCCATTCACTGCGCTCTAAATTTACCAACTATGACGACTTCTGCTACTGAGAAACCTGCAAATGTGAAAAGGCTCCATCAAGTCCAACATGGCAGAGTTGAGAATGAACGCACACAGAAGACGTGTGTTTCTCTTACCAGGAGACAGAGATGCGTGGGTCCAGATAGTTGAGTTTAGAAGTGCCCAAAGCGATCTGTTTGTTCTCCTCGCGGTCTGTGGCCTGAACCTCAAGCTTCATAAGCTGTTCAGAAATCCTCTGCACAGCCTTCTTCTTTGTCTCCACCGCCCTTGACGCAGCACAGGCAAACGTTTATTAGAGAAAACACACATGGCTTTGAAAAACACTCCACAATTACTTCCTAAATCACAGCGTTACACTGCCTAGTATGCTATTAAAGGGTCAGTTCACCCAAAAATGACAATGTACTCACTATTATCCCTTCATCAAGTGTTCCAAACCTTAATATACAAAATACACAAGAAGATATTTTGAAGAATGTTGGAAACCTGTAACCATCCAATTTTATAGTTTTTTCCTACAATGGAAGTCAATGGTTAAAGTTTTTCAACATTCCTCAAAATATCTTCTTTTGTGTTCCACAGAATAAAGAAACTAATAAAGGTTTGGCACCACATGCGGGAGAGTAACCAGTGATTAAATTGTCATTTTTGTGTGAACTATCCCTTTAAACCAGGGCTGCCTCTTACCAGGAGACAGAGATGTCCTGCATATTTTAGTTCCAACCCTAATTAAACACATCTGAACAAGCTAATCAAGTATACTAGAAAGCTCCAGGCAGGTGTGTTGAAGGAAGTTGGAGCTAAACTATGCAGGACACCGGCCCTCCAGGACCGAGTTTGGACTTTAAGCGTTCCTCATATTAACCAGTGCAGTATCAGCTCTTTTCTCAGACTCTGAAATAGTTGGTTCAATGACCCCGCCTCTGTAAGCCCCGCCTTTTCAAGATTAATGTCTGCTCTGATGGTTCCTCTCTGATTAGTCAGATGGCTCTACTCTGCTCTGATTGGTTAGATGACCCTACTCTGCTCTAATTGGTCAGATGACACTACTCTGCTCCGAGTGAACAGATTGCTCTACTCTGCTCTGATTGGTCAGATAATAATAATAATAATAATTTATTCCTTACTTTTATATAGCGCTTCTCTAGATACTCAAAGCGCTTGACACATTTTTTTTGGGGGGGTGGGGGGTGGGGGAAGAGATCTCCTGATCCACCACTAGTGTGCAGCATGCACCTGGGTGAAGCAACGGCAGCCATATTGCGCCAGACCGCACACCAGCTGATTAGAGGAGAGGAGACAGAGTGAAGCCAATTATGATATGGGGATGAGTAGGAGGCCATGATGGACCAGTGGGCAAATTTGGCCAGGATGCTAGGGTTAAACCCCTACTCTTTTTCCTACAACATCCTGGGATTTTTAATGACCACAGAGAGTCATGACCTCGGTTAAACGTCTCATCCGAAAGACAGCGCTCACTCATGAGTATAGAGTCCCCATCAATATACTGGGGCCCACACAGACCACAGGTTAAGCACCCCCTGCTGGCCTCTCTAACACCACTTCCAACAGCAACCTAGCTTTCCCATGTGGTCTCCCATTCCAGGTACTGACCAGGCTCAGCCCTGCATAGCTTCAGTCGGCGACCATGTGAGAGTTGCAGAGAGCAAGCTGCCGACATGATGACACTACTCTGCTGATTGGTCAGATGCCTCTACTCTGCTCTGATTGGTTGTCATGTTGGCAACACAAACCAAACTCTGACAGTCTCAGCAACAAAAACAGCATCTGAGAGTCAAAGCAAACGTCGTACACCAGACATCATTGAAGCCTAGACTGACATTAAGTAAATATTTCTCAAACCTGTAGATTTGTGCTGGACGTTAAGACTGAAGTTACTAATAACTTGTTTTAGAAACTTCCTTCTTTTGATAGACATTTTTAATGTGCCTTTGAAACATGTCAGACCCTTTATATGCAAAACACTACAATACAAACTACATAAAAGGTCACACCTAAAAACACTTTAATGCATATCGAATATGTTTCTAATATATACAGCTGAAGTCAGAATTATTAGCCCCCATTTGATTTTTCTTTTCTTTTTTAAATATTTCCCAAATGATGTTTACCAGAGCAAGGAAATTTTCACAGTATGTCTGATAATATTTTTTCTTTCTGAAAAAGTGTCATTTGTTTTATTTCGGCTAAAACAAAAGAAGTTTTTAATTTTTTATGAACCAATTTAAGGACAAAATTATTAGCCCCTTTAAGCTAATTTTTTTCTCAATAGTCTACAGAACAAACCATCATTATACAATAACTTGCCTAATTACCCTAACCTGCCTAGTTTACCTAATTAACCTAGTTAAGCCTTGAAATGTCACTTTAAGCTGTATAGAAGTGTCTTGAACAATATCTAGTCAAATATTATTTACTGTCATCATGGCAAAGATAAAATAAATCAGTTATTAGAGATGAGTTATTAAAACTATTATGATTAGAAATGTGTTGAAAAAATCTGCTCTCCGTTCAACAGAAATTGGGGAAAAAAATAAACAGGGGGGCGAATAATTCTGACTTCAACTGTATATATATATATATATATATATATATATATATATATATATGTGTGTGTGTAATAGTTACTGTATTATATAAAAACAGAAGAATTAAGAATTGACCAGCAATAAAGGACTGCTTACTTTTTACTCTTCTCATCATGAAGAGCCTTGGCATCAGCTTTGGCTGCTTTATGCTCCTTCTTTGCAGCAGAAAGCTGCTTCTTTTTCTCATCTATCTACAGAGTGAGACGACAGCACAAAATACACATTAGATTTCAGTGTACAGATGACATGGGGGAAACCCTGCACAATTCACCACAGGGTTTCATCAAGTCAAATTTAAGACTTTTTAGGAGCATTATGAATGAACATTTTCAGACTAAAAACAAAGATTTTTACCTGCCTCATCAAAAAAACTTCAAATCTAGTTATTACTTTGCCACATATTTTAAATAATTTTTTAAAAGAAGCAAACTCTAGTTGTGTACATTTACTTTTTCAACATAATGTATCTTAGGCCCAATCCCAATTCTACCCCTTAGCCTTTCCCCTTACCCCTCATTTTGCACGTTCCCGTGAAGGGGTAGGGGTGTCCCAATTCTCTTTAGCTTGAAGGTGTAGGGCTAAGGGGAAGGGGTAGATACCCCTTGAAACAAGAGATTTTTCAGGACCACACTCGAAACTAATGGGTACGAAAAATTCCCAGAATACACCAGCCACAATGGCAGGATAGCTGCACACGGAAGTAAGGAGATCCACAAATTAGTATTTTTTTGTCATTATTACAAATTTTTACAACAAGCAAGCACATGTTTTAATATATTCATAACCGCGTTCCTGCTTTACCGTCATGCTTAAAAAAAAACACTAAAATAAAAACCGCTAAATTCAATCTATAATCTATAAACCCCAATAATATGGATTCTGACACTCGAATTCCCTGTCAGAACAGTCTAGTGTCTGTGAATGAGCTTTTCAGTGTGTGCTATAATGTTAATGTTGTTTTTGGTGTGTTTACATAGATGAATATGGCCACTATGTAAATGCGCAGTATAGTTACGATCTTATTGCCACATTAGATCTTTATGATAACATAATATTTGCCTTCAGTGATTTCCTCAAGATAAATACCAAATAATAACACATCTGGAATAACTACAGCAGTCGCCATCGTCTGATCTCATATGAAGCAAGAGATCGTGATGACATGATGACGTGTGCAGGTGCTGTAGTGCTGTCCCAATTCTTAGGTGTAAATTTTGAAGCTCTTCCCCTTCACACTAGGTTTTAAGGGCCAAGGAGAAGGGGAAGGGGTACAAAAATAGAATTGGGATTGGGCGTTAAAAACTATAATAAACTAAATATATGCACAACAGTCTGTCCGATTCAGTGTCCCCCCCACCAGGTAGCTTTAAATGCAACTTAAATGTTATTGTAAGGTTGATAATTAAACGATATTGGTAAATAGACTTAAAATTGTACTTTTGTTAAAAGTTTTATTGAGTTGGATGGTTGGTGATTGGCCGGGTGTCGACCTGATTGGGTAGCTTTACAAAATGAAGACCTGTTTAACATGATTTAAGACCTACAAAACAATATTTCAGTAAATTTAAGAGTTTTTTAAAGGCCTATAATTCAGTTTTTGACATTTAAGATATTTTAAGGCTTTTTAAGACCCTGCACCATGATATCGGTGATTGTGAATGCCTTGAGTCTCACCTTTGTCTGCAGGTTCTGCATGGACTTCTCAAATGTTTTGGGTGGCGCCCTCTGGTGGTTACACAGAAGAGCCACAGCTCTGTTGGCTCTGTTATAGGAGAGGATCTTCTCAGGGATGTTCTCACCAGCTGTAACATTCAGCACAAATGGGTATGAGGTCATTCAAAAACACCAACAAACTCTCAGGGTTTTCTCAAACAGCGCAGAGACTCACGGCTGGTCAGTTCTTTTAGCTGCTGCTGGAGCGTAATGGACGCATTGTACGTGCGAAACACTTTGGCTGTCAATCCATCCATCAGCTCCTGGAGATATTTATTCAGAATCGACGTCTAAAGAACAGAGCAGACAGTTCATGTCACGTTAATCATATCATAAGCATAACTCATCATTTATTATATACTTGGGCAGCACAATATATCATTTCAGCATACAGCTGAAGTCAGAATTATTAGAATTATTTATTTTCTTTTTTAAATATTTCCCAAATGATGTTTAACAGAGCAAGGACATTTTCACAGTATGTCTGATAATATTTTTTCTTTCTGAAAAAGTCTTGTTTGTTTTATTTCGGCTAAAACAAAAGCAGTTTTTAATTTTTTAAACACCATTTTAAGGACAATATTATTAGCCCCTTTAAACTCATTTTTCGACTGTCTACAGAACAGACCACTGTAATACAATGACTTGCCTAATTCCCCTAACCTGCCTAGTTACCCTAATTAACCTAGTTAAGCCTTTAAATGTCACTTTAAGCTGTATAGAAGTGTCTTGGAGAATATCTAGTCAAATATTATTTACTGTCATCATGGCAAAGATAAAATAAATCAGTTATTAGAGATGAGTTATTAAAACTATTGTTTATAAATGTGTTGAAAAAATCTGCTCTCCGTTAAACAGAAATTGGGGGGAAAATTAAACAGGGGGGCTAATAATTCTGACTTCAACTGTACATACCTATATATTGCAATTTACACATCCACTATAGTCACACTGTAGCATGTGCAAAGGCCAGTCGTAATTATATTTGATCAGGTACAATAGTTTGTCACTGCAAAGTGTATATCCATCATGTAGTCAAAGTTTTATTATTTGCATGATTTTAGACCAGCCATATTTAAGCACTTCAAGAGAGCTTAAAAGCACAAGAAAATGATAACGTTTGTAGCTTCAGATTACAAAGATTATTTATATTTATTTATAAGATGAAGACTAACTAATTATTTAAGCTGTGTGTCTGAATACTATGCAACTTCTCTGAAAATCAGAGAGCACTGTTTCTTTCATTTGCATTATTGCTCTTTTGAATTTATCTGTTCTTGTAATTTGATTATTGTTTTATGTGGAATAATCACAATAAGCCTAAAATTGTGTTATTTCCCCCAAAAAAATCTATTCAATTTATCTGGTGAAATATAATGCAAAATATATTGCAGAAAAACTAAATATTGAGACAAAAACTCAAGATTAGAAAAGTATAAGCTCCATATTCTCACTATATCAGACTATATAAAAGCCAGATGTATCAAATACAATAACTACACACATTGATGTATTATATACATTTCAACAAACTGTACAATTAAATATATATATATATATATATATATATATATATATATATATACAGTGTTTCCTCTAGGATTTTTTCCAGCTGTGGCGGCAGGCCTTTTGATCTACCAACTACCTGTGGCGTTATTTCAATGACAAATGTTGTGACGCAGTACTACAAGTCGAGATCGGATTTGTGTCATACGAGCATGCAGATCTTTTTGCCTGCGCTAGGATTCCCTCTGTTCGTGCACAAAACTTCTTGCACGCCCTCAAATATACGCTGCTCAAGTGCAATTTGGCGCGTTTATGTAGAGAATTTGTCTCCAACCTTTATTAGATTTGCTAGGAATATTTATGAACGTCTCCAATAGACCTACAGAGCGGCATTAATGCGTCCTGAAGTAAAGTGAAACGGCTATAAACTCCAGCAAGATAAAGTCTTTGTTTGTTGTATGCAGAGCCACAGACCTTTATCTATAAATAAAGTAATTATGGAAACTGTGTTCATCCTAACTGAAAGCTATACGCCGTGTTTGCTGGCCTCACGCATCATGCACCTGTCAGTCAGTCAGCATGTCACCTTAAAGCAGAGGTGGGCAAACTACGGCCCAGTTGACTGAATAGTAAACTTTAAGAAATATTTTTAATGTGTTAATAGGAGATTTTTTCTATCAAACAATATCTTTTCTATTCTCCACTGTAAAAAATATTACATTATTATTATTATTGATAGTATTATTATACTTTATTGTTTTATGATGATTAATAAGTAAATATAAATAGCAGTGCAAATTAATTTGACTTGTAAATTTGACTCAATTATAACTATTATTAACATAATCGGTTTTGTATTAATGTGACATGATTCTGTCCGATATTACATATTATTCCATGCATACTGCCACTATAAATAAAAGTTATTTTTTGAAGGATTTGACATGTGGCCCTTCACTTGGTTTGCAAAACTTGATGTGGCCCTCGGGTCTAAAAAGTTTGCCCACCACTGCCTTAAAGGGTTAAACAAATAACGCACAGCACTACTACAGTTACAGAAAAGTTTGCGCTGTTATATTTCACTTAACTTTTAATATGTTTTGGTGCCACTATAACCTGCTATTTTAAAAAAAACGACAATGTTTTGAATGAGAAGCTGTAATGTAGCCGTGGCGGGATGAATTTTGGTGTGGCGCCCCGCCATGGTAGAATGATTGTAGCAGAAACCTTGATATATATATATATATACAGTGTTTCCTCTAGGATTTTTTCCAGCAGTGGCGGCAGGACTTTTTTTTACACAGATCTGCCAACTATTTCAAAGACAAATATTACATGCAGTATTACAAGTCGAGATAGCATTCATGTAATACGAGCATGCGAATCTCTTTGCTTGCGCGCCGATTTCCTCTGTTCGTGCACAGAACTTCTTGCACGCACTCAAATTTACACGTTCAAGTGCAGATCTTCTTGTGCGCTCTCCAGTAAGCGCTGCTGAAGCGCGATTTAGTGCGTTTTTGTGCGTTTTCCGACATTAACGCGTCCTGAAGTAAAGTGAAACGGCATTGAACTCCAGCAAGATAAAGTCATTGTATGCAGAGCCATTGACCTTTATCAATAAAGTATACTTATGGAAACTGTGTTCATCTTAACTGAAAGCTACGCGGTGTTTGCTAGACTCACGCACCTGTCAGTCAGTCTGTCATAGAGTCAGTCAGCATGTCACCTTGAACAAATAGCGCACAGCACTACTACGGTTACAGAAAGGTTTGCGCCGTTTACCTCTAATATGTTTTGGTGCGATTATAATCCGCTATAAAAAACACGACTAAATGTAATGTAGCCGTGGCGGGATGAATTTTGTCGTGGCGGCCCGCCACGGATGAATGAATGTAGCGGAAACCTTGTATATATATATATATATATACATACTACTGATTAGTATTTAATTAGTAAGGTTTAAGCAAGATGCACATTTCTGCTGAGGTTCAACTTAAAATGGCTTACATTGAGTCGGTCAAACAGATCATCTTCAGATTGCTTGTTCTCCAGAAACAGCTGAAGGTTTTTAAAGACCTAACATGACAACAAACAAAGTGACATAATGATTAGTTATTAAAAGTGAAGAACAAATGTGAGCCTGGAGCACAAAACCAGTCATAAGTGTCGACTATTTTAGGAACTGAGATCACCTGAGAGCTGAATAAATAATCTTTCCATTGCTACTGATGTGTGGTTTGTTAGGATAGGACAATATCAGGCTGAGATACAACTATATGAAAATCTGGAATCTGAGGGTTCAGAAAAAAAAATCAGAATATTAAGGAAATCACCTTTTTGGGGTGGTTTGATACCATAATTTTGGATTTGGTACGATACCAGAAAGTAACACCTTGGTATCAAAACTAAATCAATACCATAGATTTTCTATCTATGAATTTTTAAATCAAGAAGCAAAAATAGGGTCTTGTATGGTCAAAACTTATTTAGCTTACCCTACTGGCAGATTATTTAGCTAGTTTTAAGAAAAAACCCACTTAATTTTCATGTTAAGTCTTAAAAACAAAACCATTTTTGCTCGTCTAGAAAACGCTTCTTGATTGAAGAATTTTTAGATACTTGGACTAGAAACAAGACAAAAAAGACCCTCCTTCATCCCAGCTTCACCTGTGTTTAGATCTGCTACGGGGGTTACATATATATATATTATGTTTGCAGCAGCAATGCATTTTGCACAGCTGACTGCATATCTGGGAGTAGCAAATCCTGGTACTTGCTCTGCGATAATAATAAAAGCAACAGCAGCAGCATAGCAGATCTATTCAGCCAAGACCAAACACATACACACACTGCCATATACATATTCATTACTATACTAAATCTCTCAGAGAGATGTCATGGCAGAAATAAACCACAAACAATAAAAAAGAAGCAACAGACACAGAATGACAACAATAAATTAACAATATAAAAATAAACTTGTGCAACACAAGACTGGTTTTGTGGTCAGATTCACTAATGAAAGCTCCTTCCACAACAACAGGTTTGCTCTCTCTTACTCTTTTCTCCACAGGGATTTTGTTGTAGTAGCGGATGGAGTCTTTTCCCAGGAAGTCGAACTCCACCACATAGTCCTGTCCGTCCAGTTGTGGATGCAGTTTGATGTGCTCCACCCGCAGCGAGCAGCAGCCCACCGTATCTGCCGTCTCCCCCTCGTCCTTCTCATTACCAGCCCTCAGAGCCAACTAAACCAAAACACACACACACACAGGACAATGCTAAAGCCACGGTCACACTACAGTTTGAGCATCCAAAAACAAGATGATTAGACACTGATAAAGTGAGCGATGGCTCCATATTTTACATTTCTGTACAGAGAGGTCACGTTTTGATCTTCTATTGGTCTCACACAATCACGTGATGCAATTTCGCAGGTCAGAGTTACATTTACATTTAGTCATTAAGCAGACACTTTTGTCCAAAGCAACTTACAATTCAGGAGGCATTCAGCGATTCAACAAGAAGAGGCAATACACACAACAAGTGCTAATTATACAGGCAGTGCAGAATTATTAGGCAAATGAGTTTTTTGACCACATCATCCTCTTTATGCATGTTGTCTTACTCCAAGCTGTATAGGCTCGAAAGCCTACTACCAATTAAGCATATTAGGTGATGTGCATCTCTGTAATGAGAAGGGGTGTGGTCTAATGACATCAACACCCTATATCAGGTGTGCATATTAGGCAACTTCCTTTCCTTTGGCAAAATGGGTCAAAAGAAGGACTTGACAGGCTCCGAAAAGTCAAAAATAGTGAGATATCTTGCAGAGGGATGCAGCACTCTTAAAATTGCCAAGCTTCTGAAGCGTGATCATCCAACAATCAAGCGTTTCATTCAAAATAGTCAACAGGGTCGCAAGAAGCGTGTGGAAAAACCAAGGCGCAAAATAACTGCCCATGAACTGAGAAAAGTCAAGCGTGCAGCTGCCAAGATGCCACTTGCCACCAGTTTTGCCATATTTCAGAGCTGCAACATCACTGGAGTGCCCAAAAGCACAAGGTGTGCAATACTCAGAGACATGGCCAAGGTAAGAAAGGCTGAAAAACGACCACCACTGAACAAGACATACAAGCTGAAACGTCAAGACTGGGCCAAGAAATATCTCAAGACTGATTTTTCTAAGGTTTTATGGACTGATGAAATGAGAGTGAGTCTTGATGGGCCCGTGGCTGGATCGATAAAGGGCAGAGAGCTCCAGTCCGACTCAGACGCCAGCAAGATGGAGGTGGAGTACTGGTTTGGGCTGGTATCATCAAAGATGAGCTTGTGGGGCAAACAAGCTCAACTCCCAGTCCTACTGCCAGTTTCTGGAAGACACCTTCAAGCAGTGGTACAGGAAGAAGTCTGCATCTTTCAAGAAAAACATGATTTTCATGCAGGACAATGCTCCATCACACGCGTCCAAGTACTCCACAGCATGGCTGGCAAGAAAGGGTCTAAAAGAAGAAAAACTAATGACATGGCCTCCTTGTTCACCTGAACTGAACCCCATAGAGAACCTGTGGTCCATCATCAAATGTGAGATTTACAAGGAGGGAAAACAGTACACCTCTCTGAACAGTGTCTGGGAGGCTGTGGTTGCTGCTGCACGCAATGTTGATGGTGAACAGATCAAAACACTGACAGAATCCATGGACGGCAGGCTTTTGAGTGTCCTTGCAAAGAAAGGTGGCTATATTGGTCACTGATTTGTTTTTGTTTTGTTTTTGAATGTCAGAAATGTATATTTGTGAATGTTGAGATGTTATATTGGTTTCACTGGTGAAAATAAATCATTGAATTGGGTATATATTTGTTTTTTGTTAAGTTGCCTAATAATTCTGCACAGTAATAGTCACCTGCACACACAGATATCCTCCTAAAATAGCTCAAACTAAAAACAAACTAAAAACTACTACAAAAATATTCAGCTTTGATATTAATGAGTTTTTTGGGTTCATTGAGAACATGGTTGTTGTTCAATAATAAAATTAATCCTCAAAAATACAACTTGCCTAATAATTCTGCACTCCCTGTACAAAGGAACTGTTAATTCTCAGAGAATTAAGAGCTAGTGTTAGGAGAGTAGTGTTTTTTGGGTTTTTTTGTAAAGCCTGTTTCACACCGCAAGCAGCGCGTGTTTTAGAGTATATTATAGTTCCCATTCCTGTTTCTATTTAAGTAAATATTGATATATCATGCAGCGCTTTCATTTTTACTATTATTACAATATGAAAATCAGTGATCACTCATTAAGAAAAAAACATAGGATCGATACTTCTATATACGGATACATTGCCAGTATCGGAAATAAGGATACTTTAGGATCAATCCACCCACCCCCATCTAAAACCCCCTTTTTTATGAGTGGCGATGAGACAGTTGTAGTGCAGTGAGTGTAGTGAAGTGAAGTGATGAGTGTGTGATGAAGACAGACCTTGTCAATGAAATACAGCGCGACGGCTCTCTGTCTAATCCTCATCTCTTTGCTCCTCCAGTCCTCCCGGTACTGCGCCCGGATGCGCTCCACACACTTTTTCAGCCGCCGCGCCGTCTCGTACTTCTGCCAGTCCTTCTCTCCCTAAGACACACACACACACACATTTACTACCACTGAAAAAAACTTCCCATTCATAATCGGTTCAACAATTCGACACTTAATAGTCAGCGCTTAACAGTAGCTGTGGTGTGTGGTATTGCTAAAAATTATGTAGATATATTGATAAGTTCGGGCGACGCGGTGGCGCAGTAGGTAGTGCTGTCGCCTCACAGCAAGAAGGTCACTGGTTCGAGCCTCGGCTGTGTCAGTTGGCATTTCTGTGTGGAGTTTGCATGTTGCATGTTTGCGTGGGTTTTCTTCGGGTGCTCCGGTTTCCCCCACAAGTCCAAAGACATGCCGTATAGGTGAATTGGGTAAGCTAAATTATTCGTTGTGTATGTGTGAATGTTTCCTAGTGATGGGTTGCATCTAGAAGGGCATCCGCTGCATAAAACATAAGCTGGATAAGTTGGTGGTTCATTCTGCTGTGGCGACCCCAGATTAATAAAGGGACTAAGCCGAAAATAAAATAAATGAATATTGATAAGTTTTTGGGGCGCAGTGGCGCAGTAGGTAGTGCTGTCGCCTCACAGCAAGAAGGTCACTGGTTCGAGCCTCGGCTGGGTCAGTTGGCGTTTCTGTGTGGAGTTTGCATGTTCTCCCTGCGTTCGCGTGGGTTTCCTCCGGTTGCTCCGGTTTCTCCCAGAGTCCAAAGACATGCGGTACAGGTGAATTGAGTAGGCTAAATTGTCCGTAGTGTATGAGTGTGTATGGATGTTTCACATAGATGGGTTGCAGCTGGAAGGGCATCCGCTGCATAAAACATAAGCTGGATAAGTTGGCGGTTCATTCCGCTGTGGTGACCCCAGATCAATAAAGGAACTAAGCCGAAAAGAAAATGAGTGAATGAATATTGATAAGTTTTTGGGGCTTATTTTTTCAATAACATTCCTTCATTCATTTTATTATTTGGCTTAGTCCCTGATTTATCAGGGGTCGCCACAGCGGAATGAACCACGAACTACTCTGGCACATTTTTTACGCAGTGGATTTTCTAGAATACTAATTTACAACAGTATGTTATTGTGCTGGTTTAACCCTGTCATGAATAAATACCTTACACTAAAACACAGTAAGTGGCAGTACGTCTCTGCCTTCGTGATTTGATCCATTGAATCATTCATTTTGATGTTTTAGTTTTCATGTAAAAGCTTGTAAGCAAGTCGCCATCTTTATATATGGATCACTTATGAAAACAGACTCATTCATTTTCAATGTTACCCATGTGCATACATTCAGTAATATGTAGGAGTGTGTGGTATGATGATTTATGATTGTGGCTAATTAAAATGTCTCTATGATCTGTTTTTAAAGAAATATGGTAGTATCGTGCTACAGCACTCATTGCATCAGCTGCAGGCCGCATTTTAAGGGCACCTATGATGAACATCTTTTGTAAGCTGTTTGGACAGAAATGTGTGTATGGTATTGTATGTCCACTGTCTAATGTGAGCATCTAATGTGGCAATAAGATCATAACTATACTGTGCATTTACACCGTGGCCATATTCATCTATGTAAACACACCAAAAACAACATGAAACACTGTAAAAAGCTCATTCCCAGCCACTAGACTTTTCTGACAGGGTATTCAAGGGTCAGATGTGAAAGTATGTTGTGGGACTGCTGTACAGGAGTTATTATTAGAGATTATAATCACGAAATTTAGCGTTTTTTATTTTAGCGTTTTTTTTTTAAGCATGACGGTAAAGCACGAACGCGGTTATGAATATATTAAAACATGTGCATGTTTGTTGTAAAAATTCAGAATAATAACTAAAAATACTAATTTGTGGATCTCCTGACTCGCGTGTGCAGCTATGCTGCCGTTGTAGATGGTGTATTCTGGGAAATTTTCTTACCCCTTGGTGCTGAAAAATCCCTTCCCCTTAGCCCTACGCCTTCAAGCTAAAGACAATTGGGACACCCCTACCCCTTGTTTTGCGCGTTCACGTGAAGGGGTAAAGGTGTCGCAATTGTTTTTAGCTTGAAGAGCTAGATACCCCTTGAAACAGAGATTTTTCAGGACCAAAGGGTAAGAAAATTTCCGTAGGGTAAGGGGAAGGGCTAAGGGGGTAGAATTGGGATTGGGC
Source organism: Danio kyathit (assembly GCA_903798195.1). Classification (NCBI taxonomy): domain Eukaryota; kingdom Metazoa; phylum Chordata; class Actinopteri; order Cypriniformes; family Danionidae; genus Danio; species Danio kyathit. Next base: position 4,037,021 of record LR812541.1, on the reverse strand, counting down.
GTATATGTATAAGGTTTATATGCACGGTAACACTTCAGTCTTGCTCTGGTACACACCGCATTAGATTGTAAAAGAGCACATTTAGGCCCAATCCCAATTCTACCCCTTAGCCCTTCCCCGAGGGGTAGGGGTGTCCCAATTCTCTTTAGTCTGAAGGCGTAGGGCTAAGGGGAAGGGCTAGATAGCCCTTCGAATGAAGATTTTTCACGACCACACTCGAAACCAAGGGGTAAGAACATTTCCCAGAATACACCAGCCACAACGGCAGAATAGCTGCACCCTGAAGTCAGGAGATCCAAAAATTTGTATTTTTTGTCATTATTATGAATTTTTACAGCAAACAAGCACATGTTTTAATATATTCATAACCGCTTTTGTGTTTTACCGACATTATTTAATTAAAAAAAACGCTAAAATAAAAACCGCTAAATTTGGCGATCTATAATCCCTAATAACTCCTGTACAGCAGTCCCACAACATTCTGACACTCGATGACACTCGAATCCCCTGTCAGAAAAGTCTAGTGGCTGTGAATGAGCTTTTCACAGTGTCTGCTATAATGTTAATGTTGTTTTTGGTGTGTTTACATAGATGAATATGGCCACTGTGTAAATGCACAGTATAGTTATGATCTTATTGCCACATTAGATCTTTATGATAACATAATATATGCCTTCAGTGATTTCCTCAAGATAAATACCAAATAATAACACATCTGGAATAACTACAGCAGTCGCCATCGTCTGATCTCATATGAAGCAAGAGATCGTGATGACGTATGATGACGTGTGCAGGTGCTGTAGTGCGGTCCCAATTCTTAGGGGTAAATTTTAAAGCCCTTCCCCTTCACCCTCGGTTTTAAGGGCCAAGGGGAAGGGGTAGGGGTACAAAAATCAAATTGTGATTGGGCCTTAGTATCGTCTGAGAACCGTGTGTTTGTGACCTTGATTCTGGAGCTGGGGTTGAGCATGATGTACTTGATGGAGCCCTGAATGTTCTCTGTCCAGGACACCAGCCACGTGACTTTATTATCATGACGGACCTCCTTCCACCTGGTGCCCGGCGGCGCTTTGGGCTGAACTGAGTCTCTGAGGACAAAACACATCATCTCCATTTTACACACGTACACACATTTACTGCTTGGAGAAAAGGGATTTACTCTACTTTACATATACACACATGCAAACGCACATACATGTGTACAAACGCACATACTCACACATGCATCTTTCCATAGACATATACCCCAGACCCATATTTTTTTGATCCCATAACTCTGTGGTTGTTTTGGAAAATATAAGCAGATGTTTCAATTTAACGTTAAAATATACTTCCTCTGTGAATTTATGTTTAAGTTTTGACTGCAAACGTCACATCCATAATGCTGGAATTGCTCAGTTGGTTTTTACCCCACACAGAGAATGTCGCGTGAGGAGACAGACCTCGCAATTGTATTTCAAATTTACCCAATATTGTCATCTCAAATATATTCAAGTACACAGATATTTCTTAAACAAAATTCCATGACTTTTCCAGCTTTTACAGAAGCATACGAACTAAGGCTGCACAATATATCGTTTCAGCATCGATATCGCAATGTGTGTGTCCGTAATAGTCACATCACAGGATCTGCAATGTGGAGTTGGGATTATAGTTGACCAACAAATGAGAATACATCAGATTTGTGGAGTCATTGCAAAGTATAACCAAAACATTGAGTGAAACTTCATCATTTACTTGTGTTTTAAATACATTTCAATAGAGTGTAAAGCATTCGGGGCACAAAGATGTACAACTTTTGTAACTTTTATAAACAATTATTTTACTGAATTACTACAATGAATTCTATGCAGTGTTATTTTACATTTCATTATTCAATTTCTGTACCTGAATGCTGTTTGACTCTCTGGAAACTCTTTCTTTTACTTTCTTTCATTGCTCTATTGTAATTATTCTTGCTTGCAATTTGATTGTTATGTTTAAACATGATTCACAACACTCTTATAAAATCACCCCAATCGATCTAAATTCAAGATCTTTCCAAATAGAGCTATTCAAGCCGACTGATGAAATTGTATTCATGTCGCAATATACAGTGGGTACGGAAAGTATTCAGACCCCCTGAAATTTTTCACTTTTTGTTATATAATCTAAAATAATGAAGGAGTGGCTTCACAACAACTCTGTGACTGTTGAGCCCTGACTCAAACCCAATTGAGCATCTCTGGAGAGACCTAAAAATGGCTGTCCACCAACGTTTACCATCCAACCTGACAGAACTGGAGAGGATCTACAAGGAGGAATGGCAGAGGATCCCCAAATCCAGGTGTGAAAAACTTGTTGCGTCTTTCTCACAAAGGCCCCGTTTACACTAATGCGTTTTCGTTTTAAAACAGCTTTTTTTATCAAAACCGATCCGCGTCCACACTAGCGTTTCATCTAGCGTTTCTAAACATATCTCCGTCCACATTACTCCACCAAAAACGTATATCACGTGACCATTCGCGCACTCTGGGCATGCGCATTCAAGTATAAACAGGAAACATGTGTCTCGCTCGGCATTTGGTTATTGTTAGTCAACAAACGCTGGTTGAACGATGAACGCGAGCGATTAGCGAGTGCTCGAACAATAGCTTGCCTCTTGCGAATATGTGCAGCAGCTGTAGTAAAAAAGGCAGAGTTTAACTGCACAATGGCGCCTGAAATGGACAATAGTGCAAACAACGCTCCCATTTCTGTGTCCATGTTGTTGTTTACAGTGAAGGCTGGTCTGCCGTCTTCCGGTAGCGTTATAGTCATGTGATAGGGGCTTGACGAATAAGGGAAGGATACGCAATGACCCAATAGCCCCAATCAGGTAGCGAATCTCAGCAGCCACGCCTCCGTTTTCAGATGTCTCCGTTTTTCCCCATCCAAACTGAGACGGAGCAGCAGCGTATCAGAATTAAAACGCGCTCTTCAGCGTTTCCAAAACGCTCCGTTTTCGGGGCTCGAAAACTCCGGCGTAGTGTGGACGGATGGCGTAACCGTAGCAAAACTTGTGCGTTTTAAAACGAAAACGCATTAGTGTAAACGGGGCCAAAGACTCAAGGCTGTCTTACATCAAACGGTGCTTCTGCTAAATACAACAAAGGCTCTGAATACTTAGGACCATGTGAGATTTCAGTTTCTATTTTAAATAAATCTGCAAAAATGTCAACAATTCTGTGCTTTTCTGTCAATATGAGCTGCTGTTTGTACATTAATGAGGACAAAAGATGAACTTAAATGATGTAGCTGCAATATAACAAAGAGTGAAAAACTTAAGGGGGTCTGAATACTTTTCCGTACCCACTGTATATTGCAGAAAAACTCAATTTCTCAATGTCAGATTTTTCCAATATCGTGCAGCGCTAACTCGAACCCTGTGTTTTTACTATTATTTTTACTAATAATATACTATTATTCTATCTACACCATAAAAATCGTAATATAATGCAGAATGATAAGTGACCCACCTGCTGCAGTTGATGATGATGTCCTCTGGTCGGATGCGACGCTTCAGTTTGCCCATCTTCGGATGGTCCCCGCGGCCTCTAAACAGACCCGGAGGCTCAATCCGGAAGTTTCCGATGCGCTCCCGGTGATTATCCATCAGGCAGAAGCCATACTCCTGCAGGATGCGCTCATTCTCTTCTTTGTTTTTCTGTCAAGACATGACACATCTGTGTGTAACACTCCAATAATATGAGTGTGGATCTGGATTAAGGCTGATTTATACTTTCTCCTGGTGCCGCGTCGCAGACCTCCTCTGACTGTGCGCGCACCTCACGATAAGGACGAGGCTTTTATACTTGATGCGTTCGCCTTTGTGATATTCTTTAAAATGACAGGGGCGATCAAAATAAATCCATCGTGAAATCAGACGGATAAACAGAGAAGTGGGATGTTTTTGGAACTACGTCATATCATTAATATCAGGGCTCGAAATTGCGACGGTCGCATATGCGCCCGAAATTTAATCTATGCGACCTCATAATATATTTGGGAGCATTTGTGCGACTGCATATAATGGTTGTAGTGCGACTTGTTTCGATATTTTTCTAAAAACGTGCTGAGTCGGACTTCCCTGCCACTATATTGGTTCATATCAGCTGTCAATCACTGAAGGCTTTCCGCTGTCAGATAACAGGGAGCTTATAAGCGCCAGCCGAGATCAATCGAGTGTTTTCGGAGAAGGTGCCTGAATCTCTATGCGTTGCATTCACTGCGTGTTCAGCGCAAATGTCCGCTAAATGTACTGTAACACTGTACACATCATCGCCAAAGAAGCTCGCCTTTACTAAGTTTAAACTGAATCTGCAGCTCATAACAAAGAACGGTATTGCACCGGTGGTCATCGCGAAAATTCTGCTCTGCCCCGCTCATATATTGGGTCGGCTGACGCCTGCTTTTTTCCACAAACATAGAAAAATGAAAATCAGCACATAACGAGACCGAGCATTTAAAATGACACAAACCCAAACCAAAACTTTTAAAGAGTGGTAGAAGTGAGACTTTTCTTACTTTCTTTTGTCCATTCTTTCTTGAGATGTATATTATTTTCTATTTACTGATGACTGCTTTGCAGCTTTCAGCATTGGATTGAATGATTTATTATAATCTTACATTTGTTTTGTAGCAGAAATATTATTTAATAAATTGACATGCATATAAAAATAATCGTGCAAAATAGACATTTCTTACTGCAGTGCTTAATTTTTGTTTGTTGCAAACCATAAATGTATTTTTCATAAAGTAACAGCAGGACCTTTTACAGTACATAACTCGCATTCAAGCACATTCAGGGCAGCATGATAATGAGAAATGTTATTCACTGTTAGTATTGTCATCATCGTCATCATTAATATTTTATAATTACTAGACATTCATTTTGGAATTATTGCACAGATATCAATAAGTCATCACAGCATTAGTTAGATAGTTGTTTCTGGTTTTTGTTAGTCCTGATTGATGCTGTTTTCAAATACAATAAATACTTTAATGTACAATTTGCAGTGGTGCTCATTCATTTTTGGTGAGTGCTCCTAAATTTTTTCTGGTGCTCCTAAACCTTTGAAGTTGGGAGCACCGGTGCTACCAAGTAAAAAAGTTAATTTCGAGCCCTGAATATCGTTCAAGATTTTGAAACTAATTATTTTTATTATTTATTTTAATGATTATATAGGTTTTTATAACCATTCAAGATTTTTTTTTTAAATCAAACTTTGATGCTTTACTTGCTTTTGTTCATATCTCGGACAGTTCTACCTATTAAAGTTAAATATGAATGACAACAGAACATGAATTGCTCTACAATTGTATTTTTATTATGGCAAGAATAAAAGCCAAAAAAGTACACTTACTAAAAATGCAGATGTTTTTTTTATAGATTTAGCCCACTCCACAATTCACTGTCTGGATAGTTTCTGTCCTCTACTACAGGGATTCTCAACAGGTGGGCCGCGGTCCACTATTGGGCCTCAGCGACCCTGCAGGTGGGCCGTGAGATTAAAGGTAAATCTCAATATTGTACTATACTTTTTGGATTTCATTATTAATATTATGGTTGGGCCGATAGACGATGCCATCATCCATCGCCGATGGCCGATAAACTTGACGATGCTGAGCCGGCATCGCCACGCCCCACATTTATATTGATATATAACTTATTATTCGCATGTCATCTTAATAGCAATAACGGTCTTTTCATGAGCTGTGTTAAATTTTACCTATAGCTGCCGCTTGCATGGCAGACAGCATCGTGAGGATTAAATGAAGGATTATACAGGACCTCTCACGCTTAATGTGTAGATTCAGTGGTAAACGCTGTTACCTGCAAACCCCGTCCCACAGACTTTACAGTGAATGGCTTTAGTTATTTTCATAGCGGACTTGAAGCCACTGGAAGTCTTTTCTCCACTCTTGGAAAAGTGTAAATGGTGGATTAACATTCAGCACATGATCACTAATAAGATGTGCCATTATTAGTAACTTTAGGTGCTTTCTAAATCCAAAAACAGCCTCATGATCGCGTCTGCAACTAGTACACGTAAGTCTGTTCATTCACAAACTATGCGTAAAGTAAAAGTAAAACTCTCTCTTTGTGTATTTTTGAAATAACCACATAGTTGTCCAAATTAATGTCCTGCGAGTATTTTACAACGGAAGCGCGCCCATACAGGAGGTTCTAGCGAGGCTCGGTAGTGTTTCTTCCATAGAATGTAAAATAAACTTGCATATGAGCTTCAGACGCGCTCTGGCGAAGCTGTTTACTGTTACTTGTCAGCAATCTCCCAATAATATCCAGCTGCAAACTCAACCGCCATCAGATTGACGTGTTTCAACAGATTTAGGATGTTTTACTGTATTTTACATTTGTCTGTATATTTTTGAATAGTAGATAGGCCTATTTAATAGTAGATATTCAGTCGGTCCAGTTTAAAGCCGAAGCTGGCCTTTTGCAATCTCCCATATGGTGCAGTAGCACGTCAGGGCATCCCGAGTTCGAATCCCGGCTCGAGGACATTTCCCAACCCCTACCCCCCCCCCCCCCCCCCCCCCCCCTCTCTCTCTCTCTCCCACTTCGCTTCCTGTCCTATATAACAAAAAAAAAAAAGGCCAAAAATTAATCTGAAAAAATAAATAAATAAACGTAGCACACAAATGCTTAGCACGTAAAATGAATTAAATTTATGGCACAATATGGATATTGCATATACTATTATCATGATGACAATCATTTCGTGATATTGTGCAGGCCTATTTTGGATACAGTACTAACCTGTTTCTCCTCTTTTGACATCTGTTTTCTGGCCTCGGATTGTGCTTTAAAGTACTCGTGCATCTGAGTGAAGTCGCATTTCTTCAGCTCCGTGATCTTCGACTTCTCTTCTGACGTCATTTCCTTACAAGAAACATTTGTGGGAGAACGTTCAAACTTTTCTCATTTCCCCTCTCTTTATTCTCTTAAATCTGGCAGGCGTGTACAGTAAATCGAGAGCAACAATAATAAAGTAGTAGTGATTTTAAGAGTGCGTTACCTTCCTCCAGTCTTTGAAGAAGTTCTTTCTGAATATTTCATTAGTTGTGTACTCGTGCTCCAGCATTTTTGCATAAAACGTGGCCACTTCCTCCGCACCGGGGCTCAGTTTCATGGCATTTCCTGATGAAAAATAAGATGACTGTTTTAACATTTTAATCATGCATCATCACACTTGATACTTTATTTTTAAAAAGCCAATATTTCTGACTGATATTTTCTAATTTTTTACTAATTGACTAAAAAATGACAGGCAGCATGGTGGCTCAGTGGTTAGCACTGTCGCCTTATTGCAAGAACGTCGCTGGTTCGAGTCCCAGCTGGGTCAGTTGGCATTTCTGTGTGGAGTTTGCATGTTCTCCCCGTGTTGGCGTGGGTTTCCTCCAGGTGCTCCAGTTTCCCCCACAGTCCAAACATATGCACTATAGGGGAATTGAATAAACTAAATTGGCCGCATTGTATGAGTTGTGTGTGTGTGTGTGTGTGTGAATGAGTGTGTATGGGTGTTTCCCAGTACTGGGTTGCAGCTGAAAGGGCATCCGCTGCATAAAACATATGCCAAAACAGTGGATGATTTATTCTGCTTTGGTGACCCCTGATAAATAAAGGACTAAGCCGAATGAATGAATGAAAAAATTTCCAATCATGTAAGCATACTGTACAGATCCACTTCCACATTTTAGATGAATGAAGTTAAAAGTAATTGCACTGGCCGTAATATAATTGGTCAGTCTCTAATTATTATTTCTGTATAAGTCCATGTAGCATTTGCGAGTGGAACATGATAGAGCACAGGTGGCGGGGTCAAAGGTCAACACTCCTCACCATCGTAATAAAACCTGATATGGCCTGGCAGGGGTTCATATGGCGGAGGAAACACAGGACCTTTATGCTCCAGAAACCTCCATTTGGAGCCATCTGTGTATCTCTCCTCCTCCCACCTGAGCAACAGAGGAAGAGAAGTCAAGAGTAGCACAATAAAGGAGCAACGTTTAAGGCAATCTGTTCATAAAGTGCCCTGTTTTGCTTTTTCCAGGATTCAGTGTCATGTAGTGTGTAATGGAGCTGTGTGTGAATGAAAAAGCTCTGCAAAACTTTAAATCCTCAAATTTATAAACAACAGCAGAACTATTCGTTTTCATATATTGATTTTACCATGTTTGAAAGTACATTATAGATAAATATTTTGATTGTATTACACACCAGCACCTTTTCAACCATTAAACTTGGTAACACTTTATTTTGATGGTCCATTTGAGTATTAGTAGACTGTCTGCTTAATATCTGCTGATACTGCTCCTTCAACAGACATTTAACTATAAGAAATTTTGCAAGTACATGTCAACTTACACTAACCCCAACCTAACAGTCTGCTTATATTCTAATGAGAATTAGTTGGCATGTAGATGCAATGTAACATAAATTCAACAAACACACCATCAAAATAAAGTGTGACCTTAAACTATTATTATAAATGTTTGCTAGATTGTTCCTAATCTATTTAGCTTTGTTCTTTCATGTTAGATATAAATAAATAATGAATTCTTTTAAGAAAAATGTTTAATTCAATTCAATTCATCTTTATTTGTATAGCGCTTATACAATGTAGATTGTGTCAAAGCAGCTTCACATGGAAGATTATAGTGAATTGAAACAGAGTCAGTTCAGTTTTCAGAGATTAAGTTCAGTTCAGTTTAGCTCAGTTCAGTGTGGGTTAATAATCACTACTGAGAGTCCAAACACTGAATAGCAAATCCATCGATGCGCAGCTCTACAGATCCCGAACCATGCAAGCCAGTGGTGACAGCGGCGAGGAAAAAACTTCACCAATTGACGAAAGCGAAGATTTTAAAAAACCTCGAGAGAAACCAGGCTCAGTTGGGCACGACCATTTCCCCTATGGCCAAACGTCTTGTGCAGAGCTGCAGTCTAGGCGCAGGTTTAATGATTTTAGTCACGTGATTCATCTTTTGCACTTCTGTATTTCACAATGAAAAATTGATAATTTTTAGCTCCGTTTTTCAGAGCAGCACACTACAACTGCTGAAATAACACTATAAACAAATTTCATTTCAAACATAACTCAAGTACGTTCAAGGACCTGCGTTAGTTTTAAAGTACTTTCCAGGCATGAATAAAGGCTTGAATCCATATGTCTGACATTAATGTACTTTCAAGACGTGTGGGAACAATGGTTTGATCACATGAACACAATACGCTTATTTCACGCGGCCGCCATTTTAATACACGAAAGCGAGGCTGCGGTGGGAAGAAACCCGGAAGTATAGGATCCGCACTGTAAACATTGCAGCAACATGCTGTGGACTACAAACCTCCAGCTGTTGCTGCGACTTCAAAATGCAATATTGGTGTAAACATCACTTTAATATCATTCAGTTCAGTTTAATTTAAACAATTAAAAGCATATTAGGCATCAAACAACGTCACAATCTCTTTAAGAGTGATACGCTTAAGTGTCCTCCTAGACTTCAGTTCATGGCACCAGGTAAACACAGTGGGGGTTTCCCTGCTTGCTTCAGCCTATGTAACCCGGTGAGCGATAAAACAATGCAGTCCTCTGTTGCACACCCTCGTGTTGTCTGTAATACTGTTGTCCCTGTACTGAAGTTTTAAAAACGTCCATTTCCCGCTAACATTCAAGCGCCGCTGAGCGCGTTTTTAAACAGCTGATTTGCCGTAGTGTTCACCAGTGCTCAACAGAAATGACTGTGATTGGCCGTGACGGTCATCAGTTCACCGCTCTTCAATGAGTGCAAACACAGATACACGAACACTGGAGCGTTTTAAAGTCGTGAAAATCAGTCGATTCACCAAGCGGATCGCTCGTCTGTGTTACACTCGGTAAACATCAGTGAAGTGCGGTGAACTGATGACCTTCACGGCCAATCACAGTCATTTCTGTTGAGCACATGAACACAATGGCCAATCAGCGCTGTTTAAGAACGCCATCAACAGTGCCTTACATGTTAACAGGAAATAGACATTTTTAATTTCAGTACAAAAATTTTGTATCATGACAGTCTAATATAGTGAAAGAATCAGTTCATTAACTGGAGTTTGATAAACAGCATCTAAAACGTGTGTTTGGGAAAGAAAACCTTAGCTAACTAGTGCCATTTCCCTTAACTTAGTTGAACATGAGGTCTGATATCCCTTTTTATTTTCACTATTCATTCAGAACGGACCTTCGGGTCACTCGGAAGGCGGTGAAAGTATACATTTGTGTCACTTTCTCTTCGCTGATAAGATATACAGCCAGGTACACAACATTCCTGTGTGACTCAGGCGATACTTCCAGGTTTCTTCCCACCACAGCATCGATTTCGCTGTTTAAAATGGCGGCCGCGTGAAATCCGTCTAGAGGTGTTCAAAAACCTGCTTAACGGCATACAAATGTTTATTTTTTAAAAAAGAAGTCAGTACTTTTAAAAGCACTACCTGCAATCTGTATCATGAGAACATTTTGGCATTGAGTTGTTGTAGGGAATTAAAAAGTTTAAAATAGCATAACACAAATCTGTTCATAACATTGATTATATCCCACCATTTCCACTTCTCCTCTGGCTGGTTTTTGGCTTTCTTCTTTCCTCCGGTAGTGTCTTTCTTCTCCTCTTTTATCTTCTTCTTTGGTTTCTTTTCCTGGGTCAGTCAGAATGAGTAAGTTACTAACAGTCCTGAGTCTAAATGTGCATCTCAAATTGCATACTTATACCATTCCTGTCAACCCTCCCGTTTTTCCCGGGATTCTCCCGTATTTTACAGTTCTATCCGTCTATCATCCCGTAAAGGTATTTCTCCCGTATTTTCAGTCTTTCTCTGAAGGGTGGCAATAAACATTAAAGAGCAGAGCCTCCCTATACGCAACCCATACCGCCAAACCACCAGGGGCCGCTCTTGTAATGTGAGCCTGTTCTGTGCTTTCGCTTTGTTTAGGCGTGAAAACACTTTAAAATAAATATAAAAACGGCGGGATTCCCTTTCCTTTTATTACAGGTGCCGTCTCCCCTTCATATGCAATCCTCAAAACAGTCATATAGCGGTGCGTGACTGTCAGCTGACGCGCTCCATAGTGATAAATAGAGGCTGTTTCCCAAACAGATTCTGTACACGTGATTTGAAACGGAGCGAAAGTCTGGGTTTTGGATGCGTGTTTAAACGGACATATACACATAATTAATAATAATAATATCTAAAGTTGTCGATCTTGGTGGGGTTTTTTCAAACACAACTAATTTCGTCCTAAATGAGCATAAAAAGTTAGGAAAGCAATCGAATGCTTTCTTTATAACGTTAGATGGTTGCATTTTAAAAGTGACACCTGTTATTTAATGTTATCCAACGAAAAAAAACTATCTAAATAAATAAGAGATTCATTCGCTGCTCTTTAATCAGAATGAGTAAGTTATACAGTGAAGAAACGGCTAATGAGATTTGATAAGCTGAACTGTTTGCTAATGTTTTTGCTGCTAATGTACACTATTTAATTTTTCTTTTGTTAATAATAATAATAAAACATATTACTGACTATTTAATTGTTTATTTACAGTGAAACAGCTCCAAATCAACATATTTAGTAATTTGGGGTTTTTTTATAAGGGGGGTGGAGGGGTCCCTTATTATGATGGGCATATCCTTTATTTTCACATCCCAATGTTGACAGGTATGACTTATACACTATTGTACGCCATTTTTTGTAGTATGAATAGTACAAGTAGCGCATTCACACTGAAAACAAATTGTACAAAGAAAAAGTGTCCTTTAAATACCCGGATGATGCACTTGCTCAATGCACCGATAAATATTGAACACTTCATGCAATGAACGCTAGCCGTTTTGCTCACATAGAAAAAGCGGAGGAGCTATTAGGCGCTGATGTTGGATTTCTTTATTTATTTTGGATTGTTAAAGCCAAATTCTCCGACATAAGCGATTATGCCACCTATTTAGGTACTATTTGGTAGTTTGGAAATTTATTTCAATTATTTGGCAACCGATAAACAGCGTCTGGGAAACTTGAATTTCCGCCTAGTAAAAAAAGCTTTGTGTTTTATGTGGCACGGCACTAAACTCTACACTACACGGTTGAGTGTATAAGAGCATAAGTGTATAGCAGAGGTCTCAAACTCGTGAAAGTTTATTGTTAGTGCCGCCACCGCGAGTTTGCAATGTATAGCACTTTACTGTGTTGAACGAACCCACTAATCACAGTGGGGTATATGGCTCTCGGGGGCAGCACATCAGCAGGGCTTCAAACACAACACTTCAAAAAAAGTAGCCAGAACTCAATTTTGGGGATTTGCTCCTACCTAACTTTAAATAGTAACAGTTCCTGACTCCAGTAAGCTACAAAAACAAATTAGCTATCATTGGAAAGAAGACACTTTGAGCTTTACTGTGGTAAAAGGGGAAGTTACATGTTAAAAAACATAAAAAGTTATACATAATGAAGTCATGAGAAAAAAATTGTATTGTGTTCAATATTTGCTTTTCCATATACAAACACAGGAAAACATATAAAATATAAAACTTGAAAGCCAAGTGTCTCATGAGTTTATATTCAAATTTGATGAAGATAGCATGCAAAATGGGATTTCTGTAAAAGGTTTTCTGAGACTATATCGGTGTCCTTCTTTCCCTCACCGTCAGAGGTACTTTCCCACAAATGATCTTCCCAAACTAAAACATTAACAGTTGCTGAATGATTTGGTCTACATTCACAGTTTATGTATTTTTGGACAGAAGACACTCGGCTTTATTATCCATCATCTAGAGTTTATAATGCTCAAAATGAAAGAAAGTTATAGATGCTTTAGTAATGTAAAAAAATTGCACCACACTAAATATTTTATTATTTCATAAATATGTGAAATCAGTCCTGTAGCAATACAGAAAACTAATGGGTCAAAAGCCACACATCTCCTGAGTATATGTTTTGAATTCGATGCCAATATCATGCAAAATTAAATTTCAGGAATAATCTTTCTGAGACAATGTCTTGTGATTTTCTCCCTCCCCTTGTTTGTGGAGAAGCAGTCTGATGACCACACATGTACTGGGGTTTCTAACAACTGTTTTAGTCTTTTCACATGCCACTAAGTTTTTAATTGTAAAATAATAAGCAGAAAGTTGCTGCCCAGGAAGACATTATAAATTATAAACATTATAGACATTATAAACATATAAAATATGTTCCGGGAAATGTCAGATATTTCCATTTTTCTTATTTATTTTAATTGATTAGACATTAACTTGTGCGCGGTGAATACCTGCATATGTGTTTGTGTGTGTATCACACAATAAACATTACATATATTTCTATATGATGTAAAAGTAGTCAAAACAAATGACAACAACACAGTGTTGCTTCTTTTTCCTGTAACAATCTAATTATTATTTTTAATATTACTATTTATTACTTATTGATTTATTTTCTCATTAATCTTTTGTGTAAAAAAACTCCAATCTTATTAAATCTCTTAACACAAAATAAGATGTATAAATAAACAAATTAAAAATTAATAATATAATTAATTTCTTGTGGAAAAGCTGATGTGGCCCAGCCTCACCAAGACTCTGCCTTCAGCTGCCCCCAGGTAAACTGAGTTTGAGACCCCTGGTGTATAGTGCGTCATTTGGAACGCAACTGAAGAGATGATGTACGTTAAGAGAATGAGCGATACGTACCACCCTCTCCTCAAAATCGCTGTCGTCCTCTTCCTGTTTGCGTTTTTTCACCTTCCTTTCATTCTCCACTTTTACCTTTTTGGGCTTGTGTTCATACCTGCATAACAAACAGGAATCACCACGGTTTCACAAACATGCATAAGACACATGGATCATGGGAATAGGGTTGCAAACAGGGTGGAAAATTTCCATGGGATCTTTGTCTTTGGAATTTTGGAAATACGCAGCTGATTTGAATGTTATCACTCGATTGAATGGGCGTTATCAGTGGTTATCAGCTGATAGATATGGGCCAGTAGGGGCCTTCTAGTAGGCTTAGAAGGCTGTCATCATCCATCCACATGGTTAATCAGCTATAGATCACATACGTCTGTGACAAGAAGTTATTGAGAATTATTTATATTACATTTCACATTAATTGTATTTTATTAGGGCAACGCGGTGGTGCAGTAGGTAGTGCTGTTGCCTCACAGCAAGAAGGTCGCTAGTTCGAGCCTTGGCTGGGTCAGTTGGTGTTTCTGTGTGGAGTTTGCATGTTCTCCCCACATTCGCGTGGGTTTCCACCGGGTACTCCAGTTAGCTCAAGAAAATCATGGCACATGCAGTGCGGCATGGATGTGATTTGAGGAATTTGCAGGGTAGAGAATTGTATTAAATCTGGTTGTTTTAACCAATTGATTCAGTAAGTAGCTTGTCATTTACCAGATTTACAGTTTATTCCCATTAATTCCCATGGAAATTTTCCAGCCTTGAAATTTCAAGATTTTTGCAACCCTAAATGATAAGAGAGCTGCACATACTCGTCTACATCTCGCTCTCTCTTGAGCGGTTTCTCGTGTTTGATGGAGTGATGATTGTCTGTGTCCTCTTCCACTTTAATTGATGAAGGGCTGAAACAAGACATGCTCTTTATATTAAACAGATGATAACATACTCAGACATTTCACAGTCATTTTGCTAAAGTAAATGTAGAAACACTTAAACAACAAAACAAAAGTAAATGTCTCCATATTTAATAACAACGTCTTATAACATATAAACTGTACACACTTTTCTGAGCTTTCAGAATTGACTTTTGAAAGCAAGAGGCAGATGAGTTTCTCATAATCAATAAGCTGTATTTCCTTATTCTGACCACCAGTGTTGGGGTAATGTGAGCTATGTCATCAGGTTACTTTACTCAGATCAGATTACTTTATGGTACTAGTAAAGTAATGCATGACTTTTTCATCTCCAATAAAATATCAGAGTTATTCTTTCACAAAAGTAACACCAGTTACTTTGTTTTCCCATTTGATGAAAGCTCTTCTGTCCTCATGTTGAGAGAAATCGAAAATATGTTTGACACAGATTGTGCAAACATGATATACATTGTAGTTCTAGCTTAAATGTGAACACATATTTATTCATCTCACAGTGTCCTTAAAAATGATAATAATAAAATATGTGGGATTTTCATAGCTGAAGAGAGATTTTTCATGCATCCTATGTTCAATGCAGTCCAGAAAGGTGTGTGTGAGCTACGCTTCAACTGTACAGACGTCAACATTTTCTTCAGTAAGATGGGTTTTTAATTCACAATTCTCTTTTGTTGTAAAAGGGCTTTAAATTATTTCTAGAATACACATTTTTTAATATTATTACAAGCATTATTAAAAACAACCCCAGTTGATATCAAAAAAGGTAACACAAAAGTATAGTAACACATTACTTTTACTCGATAAGTGTCACAATCACCAGCGATCCAGCCTGTGAAGAACGCTGAAGAACTACAAATCTGCCCTTTTTAATGAACTACAAATGACATCATGCACTTCACTCACACGCCAGGTCCTCCTTAATTGCAAACACACACAGCTGAAGCTGTTCAGGATTAATCAGATGGACTATAAACACAGCACACAACGGAAGTCCTAAGAGGCCATGCATTAAAATATTTTTTCTCTCTTGTTTTGTCGTGATCACGACTTAATTATCTCGTGATCTCGACATAACAAAAAAGTTGTTTTCTCGTGATCACAACTTATTTTTCTTGTGATCTCGACATAACAAAAGCTTGTTATGTCGTGATCACGACTTATTCTTTTTGCTTTAATTTATTTATTTATGTATTAATTATTATTAGTAGTAGTAGTAGTAGTATAGTAGTAGTATTAGTATTAAAGGTGCAGTATGTAAGTTTGACACCCAGTGGTTGAACTAGGTATTGCACTCCTGGATCATAATAAAAACACGCCGGGATGCCAGATTGAGTACAGGAGCGATTTAAACTGTTCTAAATAAAAGCAACGACACGCGATAGAGGGAATATTCTCCATATTAAAAGCAGTTTTGATTCTAACCAACACCTCGAATTGATATTAGAAGTGGCTTCTATTTCAAACAGCTGAACAACAGAAACCTATGACAGCTAGATCACCTCAGGTAAGCCTCGTGTGCCTTATTTAGTGCTAAATGCTAACAGTGTGAGTTTGAATGCATTTTACATGACATGTATTGCCATATACTGAAAGCAGAAAGTTCACCTCAGATCTTGAAAATACAATAAACCGTTTGAAATTGAACTTTAGAACTAAACACATATGAGTGATTCAGCATCTACATTTATTGATGTTAAAGAGGCTTAATATGTATTAAATAGATTCTAAACCTTACCGTTTCGTGAGTAAGTGCATATTCTGTGCTTCTGAAAGGCTGTATTTAAATTCCTGTCGTGTTTCGTCTGGTGCAAACAGCTCATCACTATCTCATCACAGCGTGTTGTTAGGACACGCGATTACAATGTAACCTGCTCACGTTTGTAATATTTATGTCATTTGCTAATTAATAACCTCATGTGGAACTGAATCTGTCTCATTTTGACATCTGATACTGTCCACTGACACTGTCGCATTTCGCTCACGGATGCATGCTTTCAGAGCCTTTCTGAATGAATGAATGAAATACGCTGTTTTCCAACAAGGCAACCCGGAGTGCTGAATTATAATTGGCTAAACTGGCATCTTGCATATGAAATTGACCTAAACAAAGACACCGTTCCGGCACGGAAAAGACATTTTCAAAGCAGAATATCTGACTTTAGCATTGTTTGCCAGTTAAACAAGTATGTTCACTTGGGATGTTTCTTAAATATCTGCACACATATTATGGTATTTTTATGCTTTAGAAGACTAAAAAACTTACATACAGCACCTTTAATATCTGACAAATGTCAGGACACCGGCCTTGCTAACAGGGAGAGAATAACTGCAGACGCGCATTTGTGCAACACATTAAAGGCGTTCAGAACAGCCATAATATGAGAGCAAACGCTCGTGCTCCTGATTAATGTACATTCCTGATTATGTTCATGTATATGATCATTATTTACAATAATTTGCATCAACTGTTACCATTTTAAAGCAACTCTATGGCGCATTTTTAAAGTTGTAAATAATTTGCGGAAAGGATCAAAGCAAGAGCAGGATCTTCATCATTCTTCATCATTTAATTCATGCATGCAGCAACTTATTTTGCGCCATATGGAGTTGCCTTAAAATGGTAACAGCTGAGGGAATAATATTGTAAATAATGGTATATAATCAAATACGTGAATATAATCAGAAATGTACATTAATCATGAGCACGAGCGTTTGCTCTCATATTATGGCTGTTCTGAACGCCTTTAATGTGTTGCACAAATGCGTGTCTGCAGTTGAGCTATTCTCTCCCTGTTCGCAGGGCCGGTGTAGACTCTCTGGCCAGACATTTGCCAGATATTAATAATAACAATAATAATAATTAATACATAAATAAATAAAAGCAAAAAAAATAAGTCGTGATCACGACATAACAACTTTTTGTTATGTCGAGATCACGAGAAAATTAAGTCGTTATCACGACATAACAACTTTATTAAGTCGTGATCATGACATAACAACTTTTTGTTATGTCGAGATCATGAGAAAACGAGTTGTTATGTCGAGATCACGAGATAATTAAGTCGTGATCACGACATAACAAGAGAGAAAAAATATTTTAATGCATGGCCTCTTAGGACTTCCGTAGCACACACATCATTGCTGAGTCTTGTTTCTGCTTTAGAGCAACACATAAGCGTTTTCCTTGCCTTGTCTAGCTGTGTTTTTGACCCTTGCCTTGTTTTATTGTTTATGTTGTTTTGCTGCCTGTACTGACCTTTCGCTATTGATGATGAAATGAAGCTTTCTGAACCAGTTAACCGTTCGACTCAATTGTATTGGAAAAAGGTTCGTTACTCGAAGCTTTTCAAATCGATGAGGCCCTTAGCTGGTTAAAGTGTGGGAAAGCACTGTGTTGCAAAAATGTCAAACGTTCACCGACCAACTCATTTATTTAGTAATACAACAATAGTAATATAAACAAATTACTCAATTACTGTAGTTTTTAACATATTAGGTATGTTACATTACGACACCGATGACTGTAGTAAAATCCAAGGTATTCTAAAGTATTTAACTTTATCGTATTCCCACCGGTCCTACACCCACACACTCTTTCCTAGCGGGGATCGAACTGGCGATTGCTGGATGGGAGGAGGAGTAGGAGGCTATGGGAGTGCGGCTTTTGGGCTGCACTCACCAGCTGGCCTCCGTTACACACTATACTACAATATGCAGTGGTCTTCTTTAAAAATAGTTGTAACGAACACACGAGTACACTTTAGTATATTTCAAAATCTTTTTACTATAATTTACTAATGTATTTTAGTTGATTTACTGGTGCGTGGGACCGGTGCAGGGCTTTTAAACAGTAAAATGTAGGTAATCGAAGCCTAATCTCTCTCGATACACTTCACTAACCCACGAGGCTGTTTAAACCTTTAAATCAAAATTGGAAGCAGTCACATGGGTATAGGCGAAAATGAAGCTTCGGACGTCACTGATCATGTGATTATAGCTAAACGAATCAAGCTCCGGTACACTGCTTCACTGCGAGATGTATCTTTTTTTTGATACTGTACATGCTTCGAAGCCTTGGCGCACATCAAATTATTACCTTTCGCCTGTTTTTCACTACAATCTTGGATCAC
This sequence comes from Danio kyathit, assembly GCA_903798195.1. Lineage (NCBI taxonomy): Eukaryota > Metazoa > Chordata > Actinopteri > Cypriniformes > Danionidae > Danio > Danio kyathit. Next base: position 4,018,206 of record LR812541.1, on the reverse strand, counting down.
CTTTATGCTCCTGTTTGACCGTTGCCTGCCTGACTACTCGTCTTAATAAAGTTCATGTGGATCCACACCTTTCTTGTCCCAGACCCTTACATGACAATAAGTAACTAAATACTATATTCACTTACTTTTTAATGACAAAAATGCAAGATTGTAATATACTGCTTTTATAATAATTTTCCCCAACACTGGGTCTGACTCTGTAAAACCTTTTTAGTAAAAAAAGGACTAAAAACCCTGAGACAAGATGGTTTTCTTAGTATATATTTTGAAAAATCTATATCAGGGGTGCTCAATCCTGTTCCTGGAGATCTACCTTCCTGCAGATTTCTGTTGCAACCCATATCAAACACACCTGCCTGTAATTATCAAGTGCTGTTCAGGTCCTAATTAATTGGTTCAGGTGTGTTTGATCAGGGTTGGAGCTGAACTATGCAGGAAGGTAGATCTCCAGGAACAGGGTTGAGCACCCCTGATCTATATGATATAATGTGCAAATCCAAGCAGTGACTTAGAAATTAAGCAAACAACTGTCTTACCTCACAAAGCCATTCTCTTTATCTCGATATTTCCCACCAGAACCATGAAACTGGAGAAAAAAGGATCAAAAAGCACCCAAAATATGACTGTAAAACATAAAGAATAATTTAATATACGAAAATGTTTTTAAAATAGTATGTGTATTTAAAGACCCTGTGAAATCAAAAAGTACAATGTTTATTTTGCTATTAAACATTGCTTTCTTTAATTGAACAATTAATCTGTGCAAGTTTATCAGTTGTAAATTAAAATGGGTCACACTTTACAATAAGGTTCATTAGTTAAATGTTAGTTAATGCATTTACTAACATGAACAAACAATAAACAATACATTTACTACAGTATTTGTTCATGTTACTTAACGTTAGTTAATGAAAATACAGTTGTTCATTGTTAGTTCATGTTAACTCACAGTGCATTAACTAATGTTAACAAGCATGGACTTGGATGTTAATCATGCATTAGTAAATGTTCAATTATGATTAATAATGTTGTTTATGATTAGTTCATGTTAGTAAATGCATTAACTAATGAACCTTATTGTAAAGTGTTACCTTAAAATGTTTGTTATGGTAATCTGCAATCAAATCAAAGTCGTTTGGAGGGGCGGAGGGTAAGTTTGGTGCTTCAGCCGCTATACTTTAAACCACACCCCTTTTGTCATTAGTTTGCTATGAGGAGATGATGTGCAAAAGAAAGTCCCGCCCCTTACTCAATATTCAGTGTCAGAAAGCACATCAACATACTAAAATAAAAGTCTCTGTAACCTCTGGTTCAAAAAGACTTTGAACACACAAACACACACACAGTCAAGACTCAAATTTCATTGATTATATTTCATAACCACAGACTGGCAAAATTAAGCCAAACCTTTTCTTCTTTTCTCTTTTCTTTCTGTTTAAGTCTGTCTTTTTCCTTCTCTCTATGCTTCTTCTCTGAAGAGGTTTTGTGTTCACTGTAAGTCAAATAGAAAAAGAAGAGTTTCTACTTTAAGACAATGAATAGACAAGACTTAGAGAAGATCAACATTCCAGATGCTAAATAATACTGTACATTCATCTGCTGGAGGTTAATTATCTACAAATTATTAGTGGAAATAACGGAAGTGATGAATCACCTGTGTCCGTTCTTTGAGTTTTCCCGCTCTTTGTCTCTCTTCTGTTCTTTATGGCTGTGTTCTCTGTCTTTATGTTTGTCCTTGTGTTTGTGCGAATCTGAGCCAAAAACATTAAAAGTTTCACAAACACTGTTCCAGACCAGCAATGATATAGCACTAACATAACTATAATAACACTGTTATAACACACTGTATAATAATAACCTCCATTTTACACCCTCAAATGTACATGATTTGAAGTTACTTGACTATTAATAGTACAATTGCATTAGCATGAGATTTTAATATTGTTTAATTTGTTGATTAAATGACCTAAAATGATGCTCTTTTGTGAAAAATGTCCGGTTTGATCCTTTGGTACCGCACAATATTGTGACGTCAATCTAATGAAAGTGTACGATCTTTGTTTACTAGCTCACAAATCTCCAACCCAGGATTATTCTGAAAATGTAGTCCTGTGGACATTTCTGGAGACCGCGAAATACATCCCGGGAGGTACGTATTTTTGCAGCTTTTGTTTTCGCGAATCCGCGAGAGGCCACTGACGACCTACCGCCTGTCTGACTGACTGATTGACTGGGTGACCGGCCAATCGACTGACCCACCCTCCTCCTTCCCTAAACCCAACCAATTTTACAGATTGACCCGCCCACCCACATACTTCCCTAAACCCAAAAGAAAAGCCCTCGTCTGATTTTTACCACGGTCTGATTTTTACCACGTTTTCTGATTTGACCACGTTCTCAGCCTGTTGTTCACTCGTTCATTTTATTTTTTGGATTCAGTTTTTGTCTTCCCTGATTTCTGGAACCGCTCTTCCCAGACTCGATCCTGGTCGTTGTCGTCATGGTCAACTCCTCTCTGCGTCTCAAGTCCGCCGACGTACACGACATGCTAACGGGACAAACTGGTTGCAGCAGAAAAGACCTCCATACGGAGGTAAGCGGTCAGCCGGTAAGCGCCAAAAGGAACAGCGTCATACCGCCCCGTAGCGTTCGCTTAAAAAATAAAACGCAGCCATACGTACCTCCGGCTACATAATTCACGCTCTCCAGAAATGTCCACAGGACTACGTTTTCAGAATGAGCCTGGGTTGCAAATCTCACCTTTTGTTGTACTGACACAATTACCTCAGAATTATATTTCATCGTATGCCTGAATCAATGCATTACAGCAGGGGTGTCAAACTCAGTTCCTGGAGGGCCGCAGCTCTGCACATTTTAGTTCCAACCCAGCTTCAACACACTAACCTGCAGGTTTTGAGCCTGAAGGACTCAATTAGTTTGATCAGGTGTGTTTAATTAGGGTTTAAGTTAAACGGTGCAGAGCTGCGGCACCTGTGCATCAAAGGGACAGATGAGGCAAAAATGTAAATTCTCTCATCATTTCCTCATCTTCCACTTGTTGAAAAATGTTCGAGTGTCTGTCTTCTGTTGAACACAAAGGAAGATATACTGAAGAATGCTGGAAAAAAACAGCCAATGACTTTTGTAGTATTTTTGTTCCTACTATGGATTTTAATGCCCCTAATAATATCTCGGGGAGCCCCAAAACTGCATGGGCCCTTACAATTGTCCTAACTTACCCCTAACTTATATTTTTGAGTTACAGTTTTTTCCCCCAATAGTAATTTGCTGTGCATTTCGGTTTAGATTTAATTGCATTAATGGTGACTCTTGTTAGTTTTGTTACCCCAATTTCCTTACGCCCCATTCACACGAGGCTTCAGCGTCAACGCTTGACAGAGGGCGTGTCTGAAGTTGGGGCTGACGTGATCGTCATAGCAGCGTCAGCCAATGAAATTAGTCAGCAATAGGCCACTGTTGGAGCTGGTGTATTTGCATACAGCGATCTGATTGGCTGACGCTTCCGTCGGCGCTTGAAAAGTTGAGCATGTCCCAACTTCTGCAGCGAGCAACGCCTCTGAAGCGGCGCAGACGGATCCACAATGCAGTTCGGCAACACCTGACGTCACCCATTCAAAGTGAATGGGAAGCGTTGAAGCTGACGCCCCGTGTGAATGGGGCGTTATATCTGTCAATAAACCCCCTTAACTCACTCTGCATTTGGATTCTTCCTTCCATATGCATCCATCCACCGACTTATTTTACTAAATATATCTGTTTAATAAATCTGTTTTGTTTAAATGCGCCAAAAATTATTCTCTATATTCAATGAGAAATGGATACAAATATTACTTTTTAAAAGGGGGCATGCTCATTTATGCACTGCACTGTAAAAACAAATATATACTAACAGTATAAGCATGTGATTTTTTATTTATTTTATTGTAATTATGTGGCTGTTACAGCTTCTCTCTTAGTGCTTTTTTTCTCCTCTTCCATCCCTTCACTTCAGCCCTGTTCAGTTCACAGTCAAGCAGAGATATTGTGTGTGTGTGTGTGTCCTCCTGCTTTGTTGCGATTTAATGATATTTGTCAAATAATTGGTGGTTTTAGTTGCAGTATGTTTCAGGCTTATATGTTGACAATCCATAACTGATAACAGATAATAATGATGATAATGTAACAACAATGCTCTTGTTTTTGAAGCTATGTTTGAGTATTTGTCTGGCAGGCAGTTTGAATGAGTGTTTATGGAGTAATATCGGTACACACGAGCTTCAACAAGTGTAAAGCGAGATAAGAAACAAGCACAACGACATGAACGGGACGAACGCTCACTTCTGCTGCTTCAGATATTTTCTGTACACCACGCTTTAGCAGAGCTGAGATAATTATTAGTGTTGCCTTTTCAATCTATGCAGTTTCGGGTCTACAGTATGCATGTACCGTGCTCAGCATAAAATGAGTACACACTTTTGAAAATTAATCAAATTTTCAGTGAAGAATAGTCTATATATTTAGTTTAATTTAGAAAAGACAGTTTTATTAAACCATTATATCCATTTAAATAAGAGTTTGATCATCTTTAGGAATAAAAAACATAATACATTTAAAGAGTTGTTGCAAATAAAATTACAAAATTCAACTAGATTTTACATTTTTGTATGTTTCTCTTGATTTTTTCTGTTTATTAAAGTTTAATTTAATATTTTTTTCTCAACATATTAATTTAGGTGTACTAACTTTCACTGTGATCTTACGTTTTTTGTTAGATTTTGTTAGACTAATATAATATATGCACAAATATAATATTGTAAAGCATCCTATAGAGCAGGGGTGTCAAAGTCAATTCCTGGAGGGCCGGAGCCCTGCAGAGTTTAGCTCCAGCCCTGCTTCAACACACCTATCTGTAGGTATCAAACAAGCCTAAAGCACTCAATTAGTTTGATCAGGTGTGTTTAATTAGGGTTGGAACTAAACTGTGCAGAGCTGCGGCCCTCCAGGAACTGGCTTTGACACCTGTGCTATAGAGAATATTAATATAAAAGAATATCTCTTATGACAATGAACCATTGATTTAGTGTAATGTAAACACATGTAATCATTTGTTCTCAGTGCAATAATAATTGCATTTGTATAATGACAGTTTCACCACAAACACCATGGTTGGTATTGACACCCTATGGTTAATTTGTGGTTAGCACCTTTTTGGGGTTTCATTTTGTACAAAATCTGTGGCTAAAGTAAGGGATACCACATTAATACACCACATTATTATTACCAATCTAAAAATGCCCTTGTATTAAATAATACCATGATAGTAGAACAGCATATCTTTATGTGCACAATAGTTTTAGACAAAACGCCATGAATGATTATAGCTATTACTAACAGTTAAGCACTATTAAAGTACAATGCTATCAGGAGCACCCATGTTAAAAAATACTACAGTAATTTAAAGTAAATAAACACTAAAGTGAATTATTGTGTTATACTGTACAGGGAGTGCAGAATTATTAGGCAAGTTGTATTTTTGAGGATTAATTTTATTATTGAACAACAACCATGTTCTCAATGAACCCAAAAAACTCATTAATATCAAAGCTGAATATTTGTGGAAGTAGTTTTTAGTTTGTTTTTAGTTTGAGCTATTTTAGGAGGATATCTGTGTGTGCAGGTGACTATTACTGTGCAGAATTATTAGGCAACTTAACAAAAAACAAATATATACCCATTTCAATGATTTATTTTCACCAGTGAAACCAATATAACATCTCAACATTCACAAATAAACATTTCTGACATTCAAAAACAAAACAAAAACAAATCAGTGACCAATATAGCCACCTTTCTTTGCAAGGACACTCAAAAGCCTGCCATCCATGGATTCTGTCAGTGTTTTGATCTGTTCACCATCAACATTGCGTGTAGCAGCAACCACAGCCTCCCAGACACTGTTCAGAGAGGTGTACCGTTTTCCCTCCTTGTAAATCTCACATTTGATGATGGACCACAGGTTCTCTATGGGGTTCAGCTCAGGTGAACAAGGAGGCCATGTCATTAGTTTTTCTTCTTTTAGACCCTTTCTTGCCAGCCACGCTGTGGAGTACTTGGACGCGTGTTATGGAGCATTGTCCTGCATGAAAATCATGTTTTTCTTCAAGGATGCAGACTTCTTCCTGTACCACTGCTTGAAGGTGTCTTCCAGAAACTGGCAGTAAGACTGGGAGTTGAGCTTGACTCCATCCTCAACCCGAAAATGTCCCACAAGGACTGGAGTTCTCTGCCCTTTACCGATCCAGCCACGGGCCCATCAAGACTCACTCTCATTTCATCAGTCCATAAAACCTTAGAAAAATCAGTCTTGAGATATTTCTTGGCCCAGTCTTGACGTTTCAGCTTGTGTGTCTTGTTCAGTGGTGGTGGTTTTTCAGCCTTTCTTACCTTGGCCATGTCTCTGAGTATTTCACACCTTGTGCTTTTGGGCACTCCAGTGATGTTGCAGCTCTGAAATATGGCAAAACTGGTGGCAAGTGGCATCTTGGCAGCTGCACGCTTGACTTTTCTCAGTTCATGAGCAGTTATTTTGCTCCTTGGTTTTTGGTTTGGTTTTTCCAGATGCTTCTTGTGACCCTGTTGACTATTTAGAATGAAACGCTTGATTGTTCGATGATCACGCTTCAGAAGCTTGCCAATTTTAAGAGTGCTGCATCCCTCTGCAAGATATCTCTCTATTTTTGACTTTTCGGAGCCTGTCAAGTCCTTCTTTTGACCCATTTTGCCAAAGGAAAGGAAGTTGCCTAATAATTATGCACACCTGATATAGGGTGTTGATGTCATTAGACCACACCCCTTCTCATTACAGAGATGCACATCACCTAATATGCTTAATTGGTAGTAGGCTTTCGAGCCTATACAGCTTGGAGTAAGACAACATGCACAAAGAGGATGATGTGGTCAAAATACTCATTTGCCTAATAATTCTGCACTGCCTGTATATATTATAGTAAACTCTTTGTTAATGAATGCTACACACTGTCATACTATCGTGAACTAATAATCTTTAATAAATACTGTAGTATACTTGTTTTTACAGCAGTAAAATCTAGTTTATTCTATTGCAATATACACTATAGTTGTTGAAAACTATATAAAGTATATTATACAGTATATATTATAGTATTTGCAACATTTTGTTAATAAATGCTACAGCATATTGGAGTATTATTAACTATTATGAACTGTATTAATGTAGTAAACTTTATTTTTTACTATAGTAAACGGTGGTTAGTTGTAGTAGTATAATATACCATATAGTCGTCTGTAAACCATGTTATAATAAAGAACATTATACTGTAGTATTAACTATTGTGAACTGTAATAAACACTTAGCCTACTTCAGTGTTTACTGCAGTAAAGTGTAGTGTGTTGCAGTATCATATACATACAGTAGCTGTAGAAAACGTAGCAACTAGTTTATATTACTATAGTTGTTGTGTTACAATAGCAACTATAGAATTACCACAGATGAATACTATGGTATGGTACAAAAACACTTGAATTACTATATTCTTCATGTGGTCACTCTCATTTAATGACATGAAATGCAGAAAGCCTTCTCACACGTGTGTGTATTATGATTTTACAGTAAGAAAGCTTCTTTTTGGCGGGTGGCTGTGCTGTTTGTCTGTTATATGAGTTATTACTGCTGCTGTCTTTCTCGCAGATCTGCTGCTAATGTTCAGGGGAAAAAGAAAATGGCGCAGAGACTAAGTCCTCACGCATCCTTTCCCCACTTTCAGCGGTCAAAATCAGCCCGTTAGACTTTGGTATCGACCCAATGACAGTCGTTTTCCGCTAATCGATCTACTTCTCTGTGCAGAAGTGTCCTCGGTGTGAGGCATTTGAGGTGTTAAGTGTGATTTTTCAGCGCTGTTTTTGAACAATAGACGGCAGGGAGAGCGGCGGACGGGACTTAGTCTCTGACGCCATTTCGGCTCCATCTCACTGTAACTGTCATGAGCGCTTCATAGCACTGTAAATCAACACTTACTGTACTCCACAGAGCCGGACTCCACCTGAAACACACATGCACACATCATTTAAAGATGTTATGTTACATTACAGTAACACACACACAGGTTATCATAAGATATTTGCGCTTAAAGTTGGTGTTTAGCGATACACATATTTTTGTTGCACGGACAATCCGAACTTTTCGTTTGCAAAGTCCAGCGCAATAACGGAGCGTTTATATTATTATTTATATAAAGTAAATGAGATTAATCCTACGAGAGTGGTGTAATATGTCCGAAATAGCTACCTGGCGGTGTTTGTGTGCATGATCTCCACTCATGCTGGGACTCTGATGATGAAGAGTGTGATGATGAAGAGATTGACTGGAAATGACAAAGAAGCCGGTTTTTGAAAAGCTGTGACAGAAATGATGACTGAGTTCAGCCGTCGAGCAAAGTCTGACTGTAGCGACAGTGCGCATGCGCGGCTCGCGTTATAAAAAACACACACACACGAGTACATTCTAGACTCAATACACAACATTACAGAAACTCTCTCGTCTCATCTTCGCACATCTAACTTCAAGATCTAAAACAAGTTTTAGCAAGTTCATCTATCACGTAGGCTATTGTGTGGGCTTTTTATTTTGAAACAGAATGTAGGTGAATAATTCTTAAAGAGATAATTCATGAGATGAGATGTCATTTACTCACCTTTCACTTGTTTCAAACCTTTATGAGTTTATTTCTCCTGTTGAACACAAAATACGGTGTTTTGAAGAAAGCTGAAAACCTGTAACCATTGACTTCCATTACATTTTTTTCCTCCAATAGAAGTCGATGGTTACAGGTTTTCAGCTTTCTTCAAAATAACTTTAGAAAGACTCATAAATGTGTGGATCCACTCGAGGATGAATTATTTTGGGTGAACTGTCTATGGTGGCACGGTGGCTTAGTGGTTAGCACTGTTGCCTCACAGCAAGGTTGCTGGTTTGAGTCCCGGATGGGTCAGTTGGCATTTCTGTGTGGAGTTTACATGTTTTTCCAGTGTTGGTTTCCTCCAGGTGCTCGGTTTCCCCCACAGTCCAAACACATGCGGTGTAGGTGAATTAAATAAACTAAAGTGTATAAGTGTGCATATGAGAGTGTATGGATGTTTCCCAGGGTTGCAGCTGGAAGGGCATCCGCTGTGTAAAACATATAGTTCGAATAGTTGGTGGTTCATTCTGCTGTGGCGACCTCTGAGAAATCAGGGATTAAGCCGAAGGAAAATGAATGAATGAATGAACTGTCACATGATTTAGGTTTTGTTTTTTCTGAAGTCATTGTCAAATTACATACATTTTTGTTTTATCAATCAGTGATTCTAGTACAAAACCCTCTAAATGGTTAAAACAATGTCAATATTTTGCTGTTAATTTGTAGATGTCAGCAGCAAATGTAAAATAATAATCTATAATAATTATTATTATTTATTATTATTATTATCATTGTTATTTATTATTATTACTAATCTAATATTATTATTATTATTTATTATTATTTATTATTATTATTAATCTATTATTATTATTATAATTATTATTATTATTATTATTATTTATCTTATTATTATTATTTATTATTATTATTATCTATTATTATTATTATCATCATTATTATTATTATTTATTATCATTATTATTATTTATCTATTATTATTGTTTATTTATTATTATTATTATTATTATTACTTATTATTATAATTATTATTATTGTCATTATTATTATTTATTTATTTTTTATTATTATTATTATCATTATAATTATTGTTATTATTTATTATCATTAATATTATTTATCTATTATTATTATTATTTATTATTATTATTATTATTATTATTTATTATTTGTTATTATAATTATTTATTATTATTATTATCATTATTATTTATTGTTGTTGTTGTTATTTATTATTAGTTATTGTTTATTATTATTATTGTTGTTGTTTATTATTATTATTATTATTGTTATTTATAATTATTATCATTATTTTTATTGTTGTTATTTATTATTAATATTTATTATTATTATTATTTATTATTATTATCATTATTGTTGTTATTTATTATTGTTGTTTATTATTATTATTTATTATTATTATTATTTATTATTATTATCATTATTGTTGTTATTTATTATTGTTATTTATTATTATTATTTATTATTATTATTATTTATTATTATCATTATTGTTGTTATTTATTATTGTTATTTATTATTATTATTATTATCATTTTTTTGTTATTAATAATTATCACTATTATTATTGTTGTTATTTAATATTAATGTTTATTATTATTATTATTGTTATATTATTGTTGTTATTTATTATTGTTATTTATTATTATAATTTTTGTTATTAATAATTATTTTCATTATTATTATTGTTGGTATTTAATATTATTATTATTATCACTATTATTATTGTTGTTATTTAATATTAATGTTTATTATTATTATTATTATTGTTATTATCATTATTGTTGTTATTTATTATTGTTATTTATTATTATTATCATAATTTTTGTTATTAATAATTATTTTCATTATTATTATTGTTGTTATTTAATATTATTATTATCATTATCATTATTATTATTGTTGTTATTTAATATTAATGTTTATTATTATTTTTATTGTTATTATTATTATTATTATTATCATTATTGTTGTCATTTATTATTATTATTATTATTATTATTATTATTATTATTAGGCAGCGGGTAGTGCTAGTCGGTAGATAGGTAGTAGATAGTGCAGTCGCCTCACAGCAAGAAGGTCGCTGGTTCGAGCCTCGGCTGGGTCAGTTTGCATGTTCTCCCCTTGTTCGCATGGGTTACCTCCGTGTGCTCCGGTTTTGTCCAAAGACATGTGGTACAGGTGAATTGGGTAGGCTAAATTGTCCGTAGTGTATGAGTGTGAATGAGTGTGTATCGATGTTTCCCAAGGTGGGTTGCAGCTGGAAGGGCATCCGCTGCGTAAAACATATGCTGGATAAGTTGGCGGTTCATTCCGCTGTGGCGACCCTTGATTAATAAAGGGACTAAGCCGAAAAGAAAATGAATGAATGAATTATTATTAACAACAAAACATTAAATAGCTTAGTCTATTTAGAAATGCTTTTCATTTGTTGACAGTAGTTTATAAATCTGTTGTGCTACATATTTACATCTGTACACTTTAAATATGACGTGGATCATTCACTGTAAGCGATCACTGAAAACAAGCTGCTCGAATTAAAAGTTGCAGTGCTTCATGTTTATTTTTTCATTACAGCACATTCTGTGTGATTTGATGATGCTAAACTACATCAAGCTCTCAGGCATTGTTATAATAAATAAACAGTTGCAGGCCAGCTGAACAGCAACACTGATTCATACTACTCTCTGGCACCAAATTAGCACTTAGCAAGTGTTAATGTTAGGCCCTGTATGAGGCTGTGCGCTATGGTAAAAACGGCCACAAGATGGAGCCATAGTTCACACGTTGACATTTTAGCTAATGACTCTGGAATCGCGATGGATAACGTTGATATTTACCTACTCTGAACCATTAAGTGTGTTTACATGTGTGCAGGGTTCAAATGCAGATTGTTGGCTGAATACGAGGCCGAAGCTCGTGAAGGAACTGCTGATAGACATTTGAGTAAAAGAGAAACTCCTGCTGCAGAAAACAAGCCAATCTATGACTCTTCACTTCCTCCACATCCACTGACTTCTGCAAACACTGTACACTGCTTAAAATGCTTCTCATACGTTTTTGTCTCGTTTAGTCCAGATATAAAAACAATTCATGAATAAAAAAAGCATTTGATAGACAAGCAAAGATATTGCCGTTTTTCAGGAAAAAAATAAGTCAAAATTAAGCGATTTGATCTTTAAAAAGCAAAATAATCTAGCTTTTGCTTTGAAATAAGATTACTTTTCTTACTCCACTGGCAAATTATTTTGACTGTTTTAATCTTTGTTTGCTGTTGGGTCGTTTTCATCCACTCTGGGCTGATTTTGAGTCTTAATATGGCCACATCTTTCACTGTCCCACATAGCAAAATATCTCTGGCCCACATAATCAGCTTTTGCTTGGCCCACATGCCGCAGTGAATTACGATACATGACTGGACCAAGTCTAGCTTCCAGACAAGGGTCAAACATGGACCATATCTAGGCCAAGTCTCAGGCAAGTTAATAACCCATAACTGAGCCTGAACTGGGCCAGATATGTTGGTGTCAGGACTGCAGTGAAATTGATAAACCCATGAATCATTGCTTGCAATAGGTGTGCTTTTTCTGGAAGCGACCTGATTGGTAGAATTTTTCTTCTTTATTTGACAATAATAAAAATGTATTTTAAATGTGGGTCAAGACAGGCCAAACTTACATGGCCCACAAATCAATTATTAACATCTGGCCCAAGTATTGTGTGCCACCTTTGCCAAACCAGGGCCATGTTTGGCCCACATGCTGTATGCCAGTGCCGGTTGAGTGCCTGTTGTGCCAGCTTTATGCCAAATCTGGGCCAGAATTCTTTGCTACCTGGGGTGTTTCAGCAAATGGGATGATTTTTGCCGATAAATCTTATTTTGACCCACATTTTTAAACACTCATTACACTCTGGGCAAATGTCCTACCCTTTCAATATTCTGGAGGCTGTTTCTGCCCCATTGACTTCCATTATAATAACATTTTTTGATTACAAATTCATGACACCATATTATCTTGTATTCTTAAGTGTTTACCCTGTTGGGAAGAGGTACAACTTGTAATGTTTGCTGTTGTGGTGCGATAAAAGCTTAGTTTCTGGCTTTTATGAGTGTAGAGTGTGCATATTAGTGTGTGAGTATTTATTAAATATATTACGAAACCCACTTATATAAAGCTTTGAACAGTGTTGCCAACTTAGCAAGTTGGTTGCTAGATTTAGCAACTTTTCATATTACCCTAGCACCTTTGTTTTTTTTTTTTCCAAAAAGCACCTTTACTTTTAGCAATTTTTTAAGTGACTCAAAGAGCAGTGGCTGCAGGCTTCACTCATTAGAGTAAATTGCTAGCTCAGATTGTTTTTCATAACTGTTAATTTACTGATATTTGTAAACATGTATAATTGTTGGTAATTTAGGTAGCAATAAAATCCAATAGTGCTATAATTGTTGTCACTTTTACAAATGTGGTAATTTCACAAGTTAAAAAAAAAGTACACAAGCTGTGATTGTTTAAAAGCATGTAACTGTTCAATATCAGTGTTATATTTAAAAGTAATACATTCTTATCAAAAAGTGCTTGTATTACTTTTACAAATAGTCAACTATTTTTCATACACATCTAAATGGACATATTTCAAATAATGTTTTTGCTGAGATGGCCAGTCAGTTTGAGAAAACATTAATTATTTTGTATACTACATAAAGATGTAATTTTGAATCAGAATCAGAAAGAGCTTTATTGCCAGGTATGTTCAAACATACGAGGAATTTGTTACAGACAGGACTAAAAAACAGACAATAAATATATTTTAAAAAGTAGTGAATGCAATATACAAATTGACAAGTGTATGTACAGCTATATTACTATATACACAACATAATATGTGCAGCTGTTATGTGCAAAATGGCATGTAAACTTAAAGTGTGTTGTTAAATAAGTGTATATGTGTATAAAAAAAAAAAAAAAAAGTGTATAGCAGGTAGTGATGTTGGTTCCACAATTACTATCATCTAGTGTTCATGAGATTGGGCTGTTCTGGTGCGCAGTGCTCTGTAGCGTCGACCAGAAGGTAAAAGTTCAAACAGGCAGTGTGCTGGGTGTGAGGAGTCCAGAGTGATTTTGGCAGCCCTTCTGCTCGCTCTGGATAAGTACTGTTCTTAGAGAGTAGGGAGGGTTGTACCAATGTTTCGCTCAGCAGTCCGAACTATTCGATGTACTCTTTGGAGGTCGGATTTAGTAGCTGAGCTAAACCAGACAGTTATTGATGTGCAGATGACTGATTCAATGATGGAGGTGTAGAACTGTTTCAGCAGCTTTTGAGTTGCGATTACGCAATGACGTCATCACGCAAAGTAATATGTTAATAAGAATCTATTTATTGTGCATCTGGATGTAATGTTTTACTATATTATAATACACGGCGCCTCAGAGTAGAGTGATGACAGGCTTACGCTTGTCAGATACTACGTAATGACATCACTGATATGCAAATTAGTTTGTGACGTCATCTAGCAACATTTAGCTACTTTTCAGGCAGGCTTTAGCTACTTTTCTTTGGAAATAGTTGGCAACACGGCATGCAATGCACATTTTCAAAAGCAGAATATCTGACTTCAGCATTGTTTTTCAGATAAAGAAGAATGTTCACTTAGCATGTTTCTGAAATATCTGCAAACATTATGGTGTTTTTTTGCTTTAGAAGAGTCAAAAACTTACACCTTACACCTTAAAGTATCCCATTAATAAAACAAACAAACAAACAAACAGTGGAAATAGACATTTTATAATAGTGTTTTGAGAATTTATCAAAAATATTAAGAAACCCACTTACTGTATAAAGCTTAGAAAATAACCACACCTAAACATTCAGATCATAAGTTGCTACGGGAATTCCAAACATGATAGACTACATTTAAAAATATATATGCTGGGAGAGGGGAGGGAAAAACACTGGAATAAGTATAATATGCATGTGTGGTTTTTGTAAATGTGACTTTAAAAGCCTTTAGAAACATCTTCGTGTGTTTGCTTTCCACTGCAGGCCATTCACCAGTGCACTCAAAGTGTTTAGTAAAAATGTTCAGCACATTTATTTAATTTTGTTCATAAATTAAAACTTTAAAAATACCTAGAAAATAGTGAAGAAAAAAAACAAACATCATAGAACACAGTGCCACACTGAACAACCACCCCAACAACAAGTAAAGCCCACAAACAGCACAGATATATACACAAATAAAGGAACAGATTAAAGGACAGCGTGAGGGAAAAGGTCAGATCTCCTGAGAGTCTGTGATGCGACAACGAGATGGGACAGAGCCACAGGCCTCCAGTAAATCGGTCTGGCAGCTGACGCAGATGTCCTGACTGTACCAGTCCCGCATGGCCATAGTGTGGAGCGATGAGGAGCTTGAGCTGCAGGACACCAGAACCAGAGGAATCCTGCACATAACCACACCTCACATCACTAAATGTACGTCAAAAACTTCACTAAAAAGGTATGGAAAACAAACATCACTAAATGTACATCATACAGCAACAAATATCAGGAGTCGCACCAATCAAACAAACATCAGGAGTCGCACCAATCAAACAAACATCAGGAGTCGCACTAATCAATCAAACAAACATCAGGAGTCGCACTAATCAATCAAACAAACATCAGGAGTCGCACTAATCAATCAAACAAACATCAGGAGTCGCATTAATCAATCAAACATCAGGAGTCGCACTAATCAAACAAACATTAGGAGTCGCACCAATCAATCAAACATTAGGAGTCGCACCAATCAATCAAACATCAGGAGTCGCACTAATCAAACAAACATCAGGAATCGCACTAATCAATCAAACATCAGGAGTCGCACTAATCAATCAAACAAACATCAGGAGTCGCACTAATCAATCAAACATTAGGAGTCGCACCAATCAATCAAACATTAGGAGTCGCACCAATCAATCAAACATCAGGAGTCGCACTAATCAAACAAACATCAGGAATCGCACTAATCAATCAAACATCAGGAGTCGCACTAATCAATCAAACAAACATCAGGAGTCGCACTAATCAATCAAACAAACATCAGGAGTCGCACCAATCAATCAAACATTAGGAGTCGCACTAATCAATCAAACATCAGGAGTCGCACTAATCAATCAAACATTAGGAGTCGCACCAATCAATCAAACATCAGGAGTCGCACTAATCAATCAAACATTAGGAGTCGCACCAATCAATCAAACATCAGGAGTCGCACTAATCAAACAAACAAACATCAGGAGTCGCACTAATCAATCAAACATTAGGAGTCGCACCAATCAATCAAACATCAGGAGTCGCACCAATCAAACAAACATCAGGAATCGCACAAATCAAACAAACATCAGGAGTCGCACTAATCAATCAAACAAACATCAGGAGTCGCACTAATCAATCAAACATTAGGAGTCGCACCAATCAATCAAACATCAGGAGTCGCACTAATCAAACAAACATCAGGAATCGCACTAATCAAACAAACATCAGGAGTCGCACCAATCAAACAAACATCAGGAGTCGCACCAATCAAACAAACATGCCCTAAAAATATCAAATAAAAAAAAAAAACACATCAATAACCAAACCAAAAAACAGCAAATGTCACCAAACAAACATCATGAAACAAACATTTATAAACATTTTTGGAAAAAACACCTATAAACAAAGGTCATTAAACACAAAAAGGTCACGAGACGCATTAAATAAGCACCACTAAACAAGCATCAACAATCATCACTAACTATCAAACAAACATCACTAAACAAACATCACTAAAACATTGCATTCAGTCACAGCAAACGTCATTAAAATATCACATAACATCATTATTAATAACAAAATCATTAACCAAAAATAAAAATTAGCAAATGTCAATAAAAATAACAACTAAACAAGCAGCAGCAAACATCTCTGAACAAACACCTCTAAATAAGTCAACAAATGTCACTAAGACGCATCAGTAAACAAGCACCACTTAAAAAAAAAAAGAAACAAACATCACTAAACAAACATCCAGTGGTGGAAAGAGTACTGAAAGTCATACTTAAGTAAAAGCACCATTTCTTGCTTAAAAATGTAGTGCAAGTAGAGTAAAAGTATCTGCTGTAAATATTACTCAAAGTATGAGTAAAAAGTAGCCCTTTCAAAAGTACTCAAGAGTAGTGAGTATTACGCTGTAAAAGCTGATGTGTTTACATGTCATTTGTGCATGTGTGTAAATGTAACATTCTGTAGTGCATTTAGTTATTGCCCAGCAGGCACACAACAACATAAGACGTTAATATTAGGTTAGATTTAGGTTGTGACGTCAAATGACCAAAATTCAATGTTTAGCCAGCGTCTAAGCACAACATTATTTTGATGTTCAATAACAACATCAAATGATGTTCATATTTAGTTGATTTTAGGTTGTTAGAAAGTGAACAAAATCCAACATCGAGCCAACATCTTAAACCAACGTCATATTGACGTCAAATACTGACATTTATTCGTCAGGTATGGCAACCAAAACGTCCAACATCTGATAGACGTCATAGTGGTGACGTCCACACAACATCAAGCTGTAACATCATTAGACGTTGATATTTGGTTGATTTTAGGTTGCTCGTTGACATCAGCCTGATGTTGGGTTCTGATGTCAAAAGTTTTCATTTCCAAACAAAACGCAATGTCCCCACAACGTTGAGGTACAACATCAATCATGTTGACGTCTTGTGCCTGCTGGGTGTTTGAGGCTATTTCGGTCATCATACAGTAAACATCCGTCATCTTCTCATCAGTGACATGCATCTAAACAGTCTCTGTGTAATGCATGTAAAGATTTCTTCTTGGACACTTTTAATGCACAGTTTGCTGCAATTATAAAGCATCCATGTCTTGAGGAAGTTCAGTATGATGCGATTTACATTCTGTGTGTGATTTGATTGGACAGGAATCACAGGACTGATTTTTCTAATCCCCATAGACAAGAAATAATAAAGTAGTGACTGCAGGTTGAAGGAAAGTAGTGAAGTAAAAGTACTGATGCAGAACAAAAATGTATTCTTTTATGAGAGCAATTATGCCGCCTCCCGATGGTGAATGGGTTATAACTCATGGCAGGTATGATTTGGTAGTTTGGTCACTAATTTGGCAACCATCAAATGTCATGTGGGAAACAGTTTGATTTTCTGCTTAGTAAAAAAATATGTTCCATTTGGGACGACATTACATACCTATAGTATGCTGTTGAGTAAGTGCATAGTGCATAATGTATAGTGTGCCATTTGGGACGCAGCATGAGTTTGAGACCATTGCTTAAAGCAGTGGTTCTCAATTCCAGTCCTCAGGGCCCCCCTGCCCTGCACATTTTGTACGTTTTCCTTACTTAACACACCTGATTCAGATCATCAGCTCATTAACAGCGAGATCCATGAACTGATCTTTGTGTGTCAAATAAGAGAGACACAAAATGTGCAGGGCGGGGGGGCCCAAGGACTTGAGTTAAGAACCACTGGCTTGAAGGCAGGGATGTCAAACTCAATTCCTGGAGGGCCACAGCCCTGCACAGTTTGGTTCCAACCCTAATTAAACACACCTGATCAAACCAATTGAGTCCTTCAGGCTTTTTGAAACCTACCAGTAAGTGTGTTGAAGCAGGGTTGGAACTAAACTGTGCAGAGCTGCGGCCCTCCAGAAATTGAGTTTGATATCCCTGCTTTAAGGGAAGTCCTTTTACTTGGCAGTCAACTTTGAAACACCTCTCAGGCTTTCTGTTTGAATGAGGAAACATCAAATACTCCAAAAATTGCTCGCCAAGCTTACGATTAAATTTCACATTAGGAATATTCGACAAAATTAAACAGCCGCTTGCATTTAAACTCTGAAACTTTAAGACACGGGGGTTACCTGCAGAAGCATCTACCATTAGGCTACTCTCTTGCTGCGTCCCAATTCGCATACTTGTACTACGACCTAAAAGTATGTACTTTTTTTGTGGAGGAAAACTATATACTTTTGAGTGTGTAACATAAAAGTATGCAAGCTTCGGGACATACTACTTCCTCGTTACACAGATCGTTGTGTTGCTTAGTTAAGAGCCCTGTCAATCCTCCACATTTCTGTCATATTTAATTTCCTACCTTATTGGAGAAGCAGCAGCAGGATAATCT
Organism: Danio kyathit; assembly: GCA_903798195.1. NCBI lineage: Eukaryota > Metazoa > Chordata > Actinopteri > Cypriniformes > Danionidae > Danio > Danio kyathit. The sequence continues at coordinate 3,999,260 of LR812541.1, read as the reverse complement.
CCCATTCACGAGTCTTTCATGCAGAGAAATCTCCTCAGGTTTTTGGATAATTCTGCATTCAGACGGTAATGTCCAAACACGTCTTTATATAGGTTCACTATTGTTGTCCCAGCTGAAAAATCCAGCTTAAACCAGCCTAAGCTGGTTGGCTGGTTTTAGTTGGTCGACCAGTCTGGTTTTAGAGGGGTTTTGGCCATTTCCAGGCTGGTTTTCAGCCATTTCCAGCCTGGTCTTAGCTGGTCAGGCTGGGAGTTGACCAGCTAAGCTGGTTTTAGCTGGTTTAAGCTGGTCATTTTCCAGCCTGACCAGCTAAGACCAGGCTGGAAATGGCCAAAACCCCTCTAAAACCAGGCTGGTCGATCAGCTAAAACCAGCCAACCAGCTTAGGCTGGTTTAAACTGGTTTTTTCAGCAGGGGTTGCAGATGAAATATAATAGACAACGCTATTTAATTATTCTCCAGTGGGCTAGATATTATTTAACAGTCATACAAACATCTTTACCGAAGCCTCTCTGCTTGACGGTTGGTCTCGCGCGTCCTTCATGTTTGTAGTTTGTTTACACTTTTCACCCGAGTTTTGTAGTTCTAATCGAATTCATGTCCATCGCGCAATGTACTATGGGCAATATCAGCGGTTAGAGTATATGTTTGTTGCTAGATCGGATACGTTTGCGGCCGGAAGTTAACGAGAATTATTTGTTATTTATGAAATTTCTGATTTATTGTATTTTATTATCCATCAGACATCCTGTATTCTTCAAGTTCACACAGCAGCTGTCAGTTCTCCTCCAGCAGGCGGTTTACTTCTACACATCTGTCCATACACAATTTACACTCAGTTGGTCTCGGCTACTCATCGATATCCTTTCTTCCGAGTGGCAAATTTAAACAACGTATGAATGGAAGTCAATGGGGAGTAAAGTCCAGTGTGACCGCGGCTTCAGTCTCTCTTGTACTAGTAGGCGGGGCTTCATTCACCATATTGACAGTTACACTTTTCCCCGTTTAAACTATATGAGTGACACGTCTTGTGTATTTTATAGTCTTTGAGTTTACTCACCAGGCTGAATTCCAGGACCAGCGTTCCCTCCAGAAGTTTCTCTGGCTCTGCTCACAGTCTTTCATCACAATCTGCTTGAAGAAGCTGAGAGGAAGATTCACACAGCGCTGGGACGGCAGGCGCATCTGCCACACACAACACACAAATGAACCACAGACATCAGTAACTACGTTTCCATCCACCTATTTTCATGTGCATTTTGGAATATCACATAAAAAACATGGATGGAAAGCCAAGATGTGCATAAATTCATCAGCTTCGCAACGATGGACATCCAGCGTTCTCCAGCGCTCTATTCGCACGTCTTTTATGTGATATTCCAGTTTTGCGCATAAATTAATTTCACATCTTTGGATGGAAACATGGCTAATGATGAAACAAGCAAACGTCCAGTGCAGGCTTACCTCTACACAACAGCCAGGACACACAACCCTGCGAAAACACACACATCAGAAACAACACATGACTGGTAGATTCATCCAGATTCAGAGAGATAAGTTGTCTCACCTGCGACACACAGAGCAGACGTTATGCCAGGTGAAATAAAGGCTTCTCGTTGCGCAGCATGAACACACCTGAGAGAAACACACCTCACACTGAATGTTTTTAACTCAACTCACATTCATAAAATTCACTTCCAGGGCTTAGGAAGTGCTTTGAAATGTGCATCATCTTTTAATCAGTGTTTGCCGTAATCTCAACTGAAACATGGAGAGGGCAGAACAGAGAAGCCCCTCCCTCTCTTAAAAAATAGCCAATATTGTTGTTTGTATCACAGCTCTGCCAGTGAGAGTGGTTGAGCTCAAGCGCATCAAATGAAAGCATATGAGAGGTGTCTTGAAGGGGGCGGGGCATGTCAGACACTTTGGAAAATTTGATTGGTCGGAAGATTTGATCAGAATCTGAAGTATGATTTGACATCATGGAGTGTTGTGCAGCTCCTATCTGGATCAACAATTTCTAAGTGTTTTGTGTCCAGACATCCCTAGTCTCTCGAAAGTTCCGGGAGTCTCCTGCAAATGCATAGAAATTCCTGGATGCCCGCAAACGAATGATAATCTCACGGAAATAGTCTCCCGCCCAGTCCTCAAATGCATTGCGTATACCCCTCCCCACGCTTCAATTCCGTTGCGCATACAGCCCAAGCTTCAAATTCATTGTGCATATACACCCCCCCGCTTCAATTTTGTTGCGCACCCCTCCCCCACGCTTCAAATTCAGTGCGCACCCCTCCCCCACGCTTCAAATTCAGTGCGCACCCCTCCCCCACGCTTCAAATGTGTTGTGGATACCACCCACGCTTCAGAAATCATTGCGCACCCCCCACACACACACTGCAAATTTGTTGTGCATACCCCCCCACACATCAAATTCGTTGTGTATACACGGCCCCACGCTTAAAATTTGTTGCGCATACCCCCCCAACGCTTTAAATTCGTTGTGCATACACCCCCAAGCTTCAAATTTGTTGCGCATACCCCCCCAACGCTTCAAATTTGTTGCGCATACACCCCCCCCCACGCTTCAAATTCGTTGCGCATACACCCCCCCCACGCTTCAAATTCGTTGCGCATACACACCCCCCACGCTTCAAATTCGTTGCGCACACACCCCCCACGCTTCAAATTCGTTGCGCATACACCCCCCATGCTGCAAATTCATTGTGCATACACCCCCAAGCTTCAAATTCGTTGCGCATACACCCCCCCACGCTTCAACTTCATTGCGCACCCTCCCCATGCTTCAAAATTGTTGTGCATACCACCCACGCTTCAAAAATCATTGCGCACACCCCCCCCACGCTTCAAATTTGTTGTGCATACACGCCCCATGCTTAAAATTTGTTGTGCATACCCCCCAATGCTTCAAATTTGTTGCGCATACCCCCCCACACTTCAAATTCGTTGTGCATACACGCCCCCATGCTTAAAATTTGTTGTGCATACCCCCCAACGCTTCAAATTTGTTGTGCATACCCCCCAATGCTTCAAATTTGTTGCACATACCCCCCCACACTTCAAATTCGTTGTGCATACACGCCCCCATGCTTAAAATTTGTTGTGCATACCCCCCAACGCTTCAAATTTGTTGTGCATATCCCCCCACACTTCAAATTCGTTGTGCATATACCCCCCCATGCTTCATATTTGTTGTGCATACACCCCAAGCTTCAAATTCGTTGTGCATACACCCCCCCCATGCTTCAAATTCGTTCCGCATACCCCCCCACGCTTCAAATTTGTTGTGCATACCCCCCAATGCTTCAAATTTGTTGCGCATACCCCCCCACACTTCAAATTCGTTGTGCATACACGCCCCCATGCTTAAAATTTGTTGTGCATACCCCCCAACGCTTCAAATTTGTTGTGCATATCCCCCCACACTTCAAATTCGTTGTGCATATACCCCCCCCATGCTTCATATTTGTTGTGCATACACCCCAAGCTTCAAATTCGTTGTGCATACACCCCCCCCATGCTTCAAATTCGTTCCGCATACCCCCCCACACTTCAAATTTGTTGCGCATACCCCCCATTCTTCAAATTCGTTATGCATATACACCCCCACGCTTCAAATTTGTTGCGCATACCCCCCATTCTTCAAATTCGTTATGCATATACACCCCCACGCTTCAAATTTGTTGCGCATACCCCCCATTCTTCAAATTCGTTATGCATATACACCCCCACGCTTCAAATTTGTTGCGCATACCCCCCACGATTCAAATTCATTGCGCATACATCCCCCCCCCCCCACGCTTCAAATTCGTTGCACATACTCCCTCCACGCTTCCAATTCGTTGTGCATACATCCCCTCATGCTACAAATCAGTTGCGCATACCCCCCACGATTCAAATTCATTGCGCATACATCCCCCCCCCCCCCACGCTTCAAATACGTTGTGCGCATACCCCCCCCACGCTTCAATTCATTGTGCATACCTCCCCACCCCACACTTCAAATTGGGTGTGTATACCCCCCTCATGCTTCAAATTCGTTGCACATACCCCCCCCCCACACCACCCTTCAAATTCATTGCGCATACCCACCCACCCCTCAAATTGTTTGTGCATACCCCCTCCATGCTTCAAATTCGTTGCGCATATCCTCCCATATCTCCCGCAACTCTGTCTCACCAGGAAATGACTTTTCCCAAGTTGGGATGTCTGTGTATGAGAGGATAAGTTGTGATTTGGATAATTATCTTAAATGAAATCTTAAGAGTCTGAGAAAGTATTTCTCACCCGCCAGTCTTGGTATCTTTCACAGGTCATGTTGCTGACGTCTCCTCTCTCCTCAGGATTGTGCATCTTCAACACGTCAACAATAGATTTGAGAACTGAGCCCTGGTTCCTGCTCTTAACCTTACACAGAATAAGACAGATGTTGAGTTTCTGAGCAAAAAGTATTCATTAGCAGGTCAAAGATGAAAACAGGTTATAAAGTACGCATGAACCAGAAGCTGCAAGCATTTTTTTTCCATATTGTGATGCAGTTCCTGGAGAAATGGAGTATTAAATGAGAAACTGTGGGTGTGGCTTGTTTTATCTACTGCGAGCTGATTGGATGTAGTAAAGTAGGCATTTCATTCAGAAAGATGGGGAAAAGGGTTTAGGGAGAGTTATTACAACCTAACAGACTCCTGATCCTCCCCATTTCTGTTTGTTGTCTAAACTAACAGCTGGAGGGGCGTGGTTAAGTATGTTAGCCCCGCCCAATACCTCAGACTGACCTAATCTGAAAGTTTAAAATGAAATCAAACAGGAAGTGCACTTTCAGATTTCAATTAAAAGATTACACGGGCAAATATTGTTTTTTTTTTTTTCTTAATGACATGCACAGATGAATTTTTCACTACAAAACAACTAACAAAATTAATATGATTAGTTTTACTTTCATGTGTTAAAATTATTTTAGAAAAAATTATTAAAATATATTACTTATAAAAATTGTAAAACAAAGTTTATTTTCTATTTATTTTTTTTACAAAAAAAAAAATTGATTGATTATTATTGAACAAATATTGATTGATACTATATAGTAGTATACTTTACTAAAAGTCAACATACGAGCCTAAAGGTTCATTGTTACTGTCTTTCCTCACATGCAGCGTGCACACATGAACCACGAGTGAGACGGAGAAAATAAGTCATAATCATAAGACATAATCTTTAAACTAAAGACTTCTATTTAAATGTTGACAGAGGTTTGTGATATAAGAATAACAGTATTAATTAAATGCATATTTTCCGTGAAGCGATCGATTTGAGGTAGCCTGATTTTTTTTTTTAAAATGAACTGACACTGTTTCAATTCACTATAATCTTCCATGTGAAGCTGCTTTGACACAATCTACATTGTATAAGCGCTATACAAATAAAGATGAATTGAATTGAATTTTTTTTTAAAACATGATTGGAAAAAGCAGTCTATGCCGATTTATAAAGAGGATTCAGCGAGTGTTTTCATTTTGTAATCTAAAGTTTTCATTTAAATGAAATATATCTAGTGCAGGACTATTTATTTTATTCTTATTTAGTTTATTCTTTTTTTCTATGCTGTTGGAAACATGTGTGTGAAGATGTTCTGTTATGTTCTGTATGCTGCTGTTCGCATGTTACAATATATAAGCATTTTAAAATGCAATATTTAATGTGTCACACAAAATAAACACGTCAATAATTCAATAATGCTCCAGTGCAGGTTTTATTCTGGGTTTGAGATTGCAAACCCAAACTGAACCAATCAGCTGTTAGTAAAGTGAGATTTAAATCTGATGCTCAAAGCCACTCCCAGTCCCTGTGTATCTATTTGCTCCACATTAGCCTTTGAACATTTTTTTTTTTTGCTAAAATATTCTTATTATAATAATTTATCTAATCGGTCTAATAATTTATTTATATGAATTAAAAATATTGGTAACACTTTATAACTATGAACCATTTATTAAGCATTAGTAAATAGTTAATTCATTATCTGTTAAGCATTACCTCTGCATTAATTCACGCTAGTAAGCAGTTATTAAATACAGCTGCAAATGACTGAATGTCATTGTCCAACAATAGTACTTATCAGACATGTAAAAGGAAAGTTCACCCAAAAAGGAAAATAATTTGCTCATCCTCCACTTGTTCAAAACCTGTTTGAGTTTCTGAGAACACTAATGAAGATATACGGAAGAATGCTGGAAAACACCAAAGCTTTTTTTGATCGATGACAGTAGCTATTATTCCATCCAAAGTGGTTGTCATTGCATTGTCATTGCGCACCGCTTTAAGAAGATCCCGGTTGCAGGCAAAAGATCTGGTCCTCCGCTTTCCTGCGCAGCCTCTGAAGTCTGGAAGTGAATAATGAAGAAACATTTTGAATAAAGGCGCTTAAATTATTTAATGCAAATAAATTTGTTTTTAAAGAAGTGAATTTAAAAAGTCAATAATCTCATAATCAAGATCAAAAAGTGTTCTCAGACAATTCCATTAAATGAACCACCTAATCCTTATGACCATAATACCCTTCTCTTTCTTTGTCTCGCTCTTTCATTTCTCTCATTTTGTTTTTCTTTCATTCATTTTCTGTTTATTTTCTTTCATTATATTTGTTTTTTTTTCTCTTACACTTTTTCCATTCCATTTTATTTCTTTTCCTTTCACCTTGTTTTTCTCTTTCGATTTTTTCCCTTTTGTTATCTTTCCTTCTTTAATGCATTTCTTTATTTAGTTGTAATTTACATTTAGTTCTGTACAATGAAGTTTGAGTTTAGTTTGCACCAAAACTGAGCATTAGGTACCATAAAGGTAGCTCAGCGGCTCCATATTATCATGGCAAACAGTGATTAAAGTCGAGCTGCCTTCATGTTTCCTAAAACCCAAGATTGGTGCAAAGTAAACTGAAACCTAACCAGCTAATGCAGCTTCATGGTACAGCCCAGTGATCTTCTTTAAGCATCCCTTATTCACAAAACATTAAACTTCACCTGTGAAGTTGGAGTCTGGCACGGGACTTTCTGAATCATCCTGTAGGTTTACAAGAAACCAAAACATACATATTGCAGTTCATGTAGTGATGAACAGTGTTATCTCTTAGCATTACTGAATGCTCTGCTGTAAACCTGAATTAGAGCCGTACGTGTGCTGGGATCCTGAGTTCAGGAGCTTTCAGACCAGTGGAGTCTTCAGGGACGAGTCCATCTGCAGAGAAAACCAGCAGCCAGTGATGTACAGACTCACATCAGGCCAATAGTATGTTCCTGCACAACCAGAGAGGCTTGAGCGCGTTTCTAGGACTGCATTTCTAGGAATCAAGTTTTACTGCTGTTATTCCTGATCCATCCTATAGGGGGTGAAAAATCTAAAGGCCCGTGCACACTGGGACGCTTTTTGCTCGCGTTTTCAGTCAACGTTTAACGCCTTGTGACTAAATAAAGGGCGCCAATGTGATCGTGCACACCAACGCGCAAAAACGCCAGGCGTAAAATCGTCATTTTTTAAGAAATGCCTCATGCTCGATTTTTTGTTTTGACGAGTCACGTCCAAACCTTCTCCACATATCAGATTGGCACTTATGTTCACCATGTTAACAGCACTTGGAGGAAAAACGTCTCAAAACGCTGACGATAAACACAAAGCTTCCCGGTGTGTACGAGCCTCAAATACTAAATTTGAAGTTAACTCTTACCTTGCACATTCATACTTAACTGTGTATTTGACATTAGTTTGCCATGTTTTCTGTGAGTTGGGTTTAGGGGTTGTGTTACGGTAAGGCCATATAATATGGAGTCCTAGAAATGCGCGCTTGAACCTGCAGCCTCTCCTCCAGGTGTGCAGGAACACCCTTCACGTATAAGCAGATCCTGATACTGTACCGTTGTGGTGTCGTGTGCTGCGATTCAATCGTTTGCAGTGGTCAACAGAGCGGATCTCCTCCATCAGCAGCTCATGCAGACTGCTCTGCTTTTTAGGCTTCAGGCCCATCTTACGCTCGGAGGCCTGAGGAGGAAGAGGAGAAGATGAAGAGATTCACTGAAAACCACAGCAAAACCTGCCTTTTGAGAAATACGAGGATGCAGAACAAGCAAACACTGGTTGAAAAAAAAAACAAAGTTAACCCGCAGGGAGGGACTGGGTGGATGGAGGAGAGAAGCTGAAGTATAAATAAAGCTGATTTATACATGATAAAAGATCATGATAGCAGACGGCCAAAGCAGAAGAACTGGAACCAGTGGACTGTGGCATAATAAAAGCTCTGCTGCTTTCATTACATATCACGCTCGTCCATACCTGCCAACATTTGGTTCGTAAATTCCGGGAGACCCCGAAATTACGTCATACGCTAATTTGCATATTACTGACGTCATCACGTTCTACCATTTCTGTTTGTTTAACAGCCTATGGTAAATAAATGGGGTATTTTATTTTCGCACTATGCTTTATGTAAGCTTGTCAATTTAACTAAATTTTTTGCTGTTTGAATACAGTATATCATTATAGATGAGTAGTGAATTTGCAGTAATCTCTCAGACGTAATATACTCAGACAAGTTCTGAAACTCACACTTAAAACATCTCTGATTGTGCAACAAGAATAAACGGTCAAATTAAATTGTTAAAATAAAGGAGAAGCAGATTGGGTTGACTCTACAAGGGAAATACCTTCAAACTGCCACCTGTTCTAAATCATTTGCCGTCGGTACGCAGAGAGGTGCTCTGCTCTCAGGCTGCAGGGGAGGCTCGTTGAGAAGAGTAGGGATGGTACAGTAATGGACAAACGACAGTCTATAAAAATCGCCAGTAACACACAAAAAAAAGTCGCTAGATTTGTCGCTAGTCGCTTTTTTGAAAATTTGTCGCTAAGTTGGTAACACCGGCGCAAACTGAAGAGCGGGGAGCGGGAGGAGTGAGAGGTTTAGGGAGCTGGGGGCGCGCGAACTGTAGAATCACCGGAAGAGCACAAGCGCCAAGTTTCAGCCCGGACTGTACCAAAATGCTGAGGGGCGGGGGAATTCCGGGAGTTTACCGGGAGACAGACCAATACGGGAGACGGGTCTGAAATACGGGAGACTCCCGGGAAAAACGGGAGTGTTGGCAGGTGTGATCACGCTCGTCTCTCATCAGCAATAGCTTCAGTTTTTCTCTTGCTTCAGTTCCAGTCTTGCTCTGCTTCATACCACCATGATAAGTGCTGAATACTTTACTCATCCATCAACATGATTGTTGGATGTAGGATGAAGGAAATTAATCTTGTAGGAGTCCTGTAGGATGAAGACCACAGCTCCATCATTAAACTACACCTTTGTTTGTGGTGAGTACACGCCCTCTAGTGGCCAAAATTACATACTGTTCCTTTAAAGGGGCAGTTTACACAAAACTGAAGTCTGTCAATCATGAACCTCTATTTTTCTAAACCTGTTTGAGTTTCTTCTGCTGAACACACACACACACACATACACACGCACACACAAGTTTTGATGTCCCTGTAAACGGGAAGTTGCTGCAGACTTATTTCAGTATGAGGATGTATTTCCAACTGAAGTGAAATCTTGCGTAGGGTGCGTGTTTCATATTTGCACTCCTCCTCTCATCTTTTACTCACAGCAAACTAATGTTTAAAGGGGCTTGACTATAGACATCTTTCCCAATCTGTCAAACTGACATCAGAGAAAGACGCCGTTCCAGAGCTGAAGCAGATTTTCATGAAAGATTACCAAAAACAAACACTTACAGCGGATTCATTTGCACAGATTAATAGTCCACGTTAAGACTAACAATGTCTGCTAGCAAAATCAATAGTTCATTTTTTTTTTATTTCATGCAAACTTTAGACAAAGTCAGTAACCGGTGGCCATAGCAAGTCATAGGTTTGTAACAATCTAAGGGTGAGTAAATTAAATTTTTCAGGTGAACAATCCCTTAATCAGCAACTTCAAAATGCTAATCATGTCCTATTATTATATTCTCACCGGTCTCAATGTTGGCCGTGAGCGGATGAACTCTAGAAGAGTCTGATGAGCGTCTACTTTTCTTTGTCCATCGGTCACATCCTATGAATGCAAGATGATAGCCATTAATCCAGTGGAATTAATCGGCAATCATAAAAACAGGATATATTGACATTAAGAAAAATTATTGGAAACGAACAAGAGCAGGAGTGAACAACACACACCTGAACTTTGCGCAGTGTGTAGCGGCGGCTCTGAATGTCCCGCAGGAGCTGATTACATGGAGGAACCGCCACAGGAACTGGACATTTCTTTACAGTTAGGCTCTTTGCTGAAGGCCTCAACACCACACCTCTGCTCAGCTCCTCCACCAGATTCTTCCACACAGATACCTGCAACGGAAACCATGCACAAACCTTTCTAAGTTTTAAGTTCAAAATAATAATAAAACCGTGTAAATCTGCATTTTCTAGATTCAATTCTGCTCACCCAGTCTGTGGACACTTTTGCCACTATTTGAGTCTCGGATTCCAGCAGTTTCTGCAGACTCTGTTGAGAGCATGCAAAATACAGGAAAAGACATGTGACTCCTAAAACACCACAGGCCTGTTGCACAAAGCCGGTTTGGGTTTTTATCCAGGTATGTTTGGATTTAGTTTGATGTAGAGATGCTCAAAATAACCAATTAACCGTTAACCTAAAGGGTTCGTTTGTAACCGATTAATGGTATCAGTTGAACGATTAAATAACACATTATTTCATATATTTATAGAGAGGTGCATCTTTTAAATGGTTTACTAACGGCTGCAAGTGTTTTACGTGCTGCTTATGCGGCCCTCGTGTTTTGACGTTGCACGCTGTGCACTCGCTTTTTTTTTTTTTTTTTTTTTTTTTTTTATGCGAAAAGTAATACTGTATACAATCACAGTACTTTATAAAGAAAATGGAAAGGCAAAAAGAAAACATTTTGAAAAAAGAAAACAACAACAAAAAAAGAAAAGAAAAACAAAGTCAACCCTGAGCGGTAAAAAAATGTTAAGCCGCAGTCACACTAGAGTTTGAGCTTGCGAAATTCTGTCGTACGGCGCTGCGAAAAGGGGCGGGATTAAACAAGATGAATAGGCATTTAAAAAGCAAGCGATTGTTCCATGTTTTAAATTTAAGTTCAGAGAGGTCATGTTTTGATCCTGCATTGGTCTCACGCAGTAAAGTGATGCGATTTCACAGGTCAGATTTCACCAAGCTTGAACTTTGCACTGCAGCAACCTGCGAAACTCGATGCATGACCCTGCGTTTCCGGTCTGACGCAATCGCGTGCGTATGAATGAAGTCTATGGGGAGTAAACTCCAGTGTGACTGCGGCTTTACATCAGTCGCATCTTTTTCATTCTCCAATCAAATGAAAGCAGAGGCGTGGTTTGTTGAGGTGACAGCAGTGTTTGTGTTATCAAGACGACTACAGAGAACCTTTAATGATGGAGGATAGACTAGTAGTTGCTGTTTCAAGTTATCCAGAGCTGTATTACTTTACAAGTTTTGAATATTACAATATTATTAAATATTAAAATTATAACATAGACAGCAACACTCGCTCACAATACAGGTCAGCTGATTTAGTCGTTTCCTAGTGACATATAAAAAATAAAAAAAATAAAAAGCACCGCGTTTTTCTTCTTCTTGTCAACATAAAAGGCGGTGAGGTGCGCCTTGGGTTTTTGGAATGGAAAAGCGCGTTCGCTGTGATCGGCCCCTAAATGTGCATCTGCAACACATATTTGTTAACTCGCGGGACGGTAACACGTGCAACAACACATGCCTACAGACATATTAAGCTAAAGAAGCAAAATGAAAGAACAATATTTCTGGTCAACTTGGCGCTGGTGTTGATCGCCTTTGTGCTGCCTGGAGCCGCATCATAAACTCAACAAATAGGCTATTGGTGATTTAGTGTACAACCAACAAACCAAACTTTTTTCCATTTGCAAAATTACAGTTGTTATTAATAGTTCTTATATAATATCAATTTTTAAAATAGCCTATATAGCCTAATCTACGAATCAAACAAATCCTAAGATTTCCCTAATATTTGTATAATGATGACTCTGCACCAAACTGAGGCTTTCATTTTCCAGCTTATAAAACATGTATGCAAATTAATACAATATCATATGTAAACAACAAAATTGTTATATGCTTTGTAGTAGCCTATACTTTACTAAAAGTCAACATACAAGCCTAAAGGTTCCTTGTCACGGTCTTTCATCACACGCAGCACACATGAACCACGAGTGAGACAGAGAAAATAAGTCATAATCATAAGACATAATCTTTATACTAAAGACTTCTATTTAAATGTTGACAGAGGTTTGTCATATAAGAATAACAGTATTAATTAAATGCATATATTCCATGGAGCGAGCGATTTGAGGTAGCCTGATTTTTTTTAAAACATGATTGGAAAAAGCAGTCTATGCCGATTCATAAAGAGGATTCAGCGAGTGTTTTCATTTTGTAATCTAAAGTTTTCTTTAAGTGAAAAATATCTAGTGCAGGACTATTTATTTTATTCTTCTTATTTAGTTTATTCTTTTTTTCTATGCTGTTGGAAACATGTGCGTGAAGATGTTCTGTTATGTTCTGTATGCTGCTGTTCACATGTTACAATATATCAGTATTTTAAAACGCAATATTTAATGTGTCACACAAAATAAACACGTCAATAATTCAATAATGCTCCAGTGGAGGTTTTATTCTGGGTTTGAGATTGCAAACCCAAACTGAACCAATCAGCTGTGAGTAAAGTGAGATTTATATCTGATGCTTAAAGCCACTCCCAGTCCCTGTGTATCTATTTGCTCCACATTAGCCTTTAAACATTTTTTTTTTGCTAAAATATTCTTATTCTAATAATTTATTTATATGAATTAAAAATATTGGTAACACTTTATAACTACACACTATGAACCATTTATTAAGCATTAGTAAATAGTTAATTAATTATCTGTTAAGAATTACCTCTGCATTAATTCGCGCTAGTAAGCAGTTATTAAATACAGCTGCAAATGCTGTATTCTTGCCTTATAAGCACATTTACAATGTATAACAGGAGCTTAAAACTCTCTAAAGTGCTTACAGTTAACAGTCCTTGCAAAACACACGCAAATATAAAGCTTTCCCTCCATACCATTAGTTAAACTTTAAGTAAAACACAACAGCAACAAAAATAATAACTCTACAGAGATCTGCCTTTTAAGTCTCTCACCTTCCTGGACTGCTGAACGATCTGCAGATATTGGTAGAGCTCAGCGCTGTGCAGGAACAGACTGCGGCACACGCTCTTGTAGTGCTGATCAGCCTGAGCGGGGTCTCGCAGACGCTTCCTACAGACCTGCCACACAAACACAACAGCACTCCTGCTTTAATGCATCCGGCTCCTACGATTGGCCGGATAGAGTGATGATGTCAGCATACCTGGATGACATCAGTGATGGAGCAGACGGGCTGACGGCAGGTTACTCTGGTCATCTGACACAGCAGGATCTCCAGCGTCTCGCTCAGCTCTCGCTCCACCTGCGTCTCCAGACCCCAGTCCAGACTCAGGTACACTAGACGACCCACAAACTCCACCGCCTCAAAACACACACACACACACACACACACACACACACACACACACACACATTCTTATATCCCGATGGGGAGACTTTCATAGACATAATCACCCCCTACCCCAACACCTACACACAACTCTCACAGGAAACAACCTGCATTTTCACATTTTTAAAATATGCCCTTCTGTGTGCATGTTTACCCATGGGGACCTTAACTTTGTAATTCACTTGAATCTAAATGATTCATTAACAATAATAAAGTTAGGAAAGATTTGATTGATTGTGAGTAAAATTGAAAGCGCTCAGAGTATGGCTGTTTGTAAAGCCTAGAGCACCAACTGCTGTTAAAAACTAGCCTAGAGCGCAGAGTGCAGTTCATTGTTAAAAACTAGCCTAGAGCGCCGTCTGCTGTTAAAAACTAGCCTAGAGCGCCGTCTGCTGTTAAAAACTAGCCTAGAGCGCCGTCTGCCGTTAAAAATTAGCCTAGAGCGCCGTCTGCTGTTAAAAACTAGCCTAGAGCGCCATCTGTTGTTAAAAACTAGCCTAGAGCGCAGAGTGCAGTTCATTGTTAAAAACTAGCCTAGAGCGCCATCTGTTGTTAAAAACTAGCCTAGAGCGCCATCTGTTGTTAAAAACTAGCCTAGAGCGCCATCTGTTGTTAAAAACTAGCCTAGAGCGCAGAGTGCAGTTCATTGTTAAAAACTAGCCTAGAGCGCCGTCTGCTGTTAAAAACTAGCCTAGAGCGCCGTCTGCTGTTAAAAACTAGCCTAGAGCGCCGTCTGCCGTTAAAAATTAGCCTAGAGCGCCGTCTGCTGTTAAAAACTAGCCTAGAGCGCCATCTGTTGTTAAAAACTAGCCTAGAGCGCAGAGTGCAGTTCATTGTTAAAAATTAGCCTAGAGCGCCGTCTGCTGTTAAAAACTAGCCTAGAGCGCCGTCTGCTGTTAAAAACTAGCCTAGAGAGCCGTCTGTTGTTAAAAACTAGCCTAGAGCGCCGTCTGCTGTTAAAAACTAGCCTAGAGCGCCGTCTGCTGTTAAAAACTAGCCTAGAGCGTCGTCTGCTGTTAAAAACTAGCCTAGAGCGCCATCTGCGGCTAAAAACTAGCCTAGAGCGCCGTCTGCTGTTAAAACCTAGCCTAGAACGTCATCTGCTGTTAAAACCTAGCCTAGAGCGCTGTCTGTTGTTAAAACCTAGCCTAGAGCGCCGTCTGCTGTTAAAAACTAGCCTAGAGCGCCGTCTGCTGTTAAAACCTAGCCTAGAGCACCATCTGCTGTTAAAAACTAGCCTAGAACGTCATCTGCTGTTAAAACCTAGCCTAGAGCGCTGTCTGTTGTTAAAAACTAGCCTAGAGCGTCATCTGCTGTTAAAACCTAGCCTAGAGCGCCATCTGTTGTTAAAAACTAGCCTAGAGCGCCGTCTGTTGTTAAAAACTAGCCTAGAGCGCAGAGTGCAGTTCATTGTTAAAAACTAGCCTAGAGCGCCGTCTGTTGTTAAAAACTAGCCTAGAGCGTCGTCTGCTGTTAAAAACTAGCCTAGAGCGCTGTTTGTTGTTAAAAACTAGCCTAGAGCGTCGTCTGCTGTTAAAAACTAGCTAGAGCGCCGTCTGCTGTTAAAAACTAGCCTAAAGCGCCATCTGCTGTTAAAAACTAGCCTAGAGCGCCATCTGCTGTTAAAAACTAGCCTAGAGCGTCGTCTGCTGTTAAAAACTAGCCTAGAGCGCCGTCTGCTGTTAAAAACTAGCCTAGAGCACAAAGTGCAGTTCATTGTTAAAAACTAGTCTAGAGCGCTGTCTGCTGTTAAAAACTAGTCTAGAGCGCCGTCTGCTGTTAAAAACTAGCCTAGAGCGCCGTCTGTTGTTAAAAACTAGCCTAGAGCGCCGTCTGTTGTTAAAAACTAGCCTAGAGCGCCGTCTGTTGTTAAAAACTAGAGCGCCGTCTGTTGTTAAAAACTAGCCTAGAGCGCCATCTGCTGTTAAAAACTAGCCTAGAGCATCATCTGGTGTTAAAACCTAGCCTAGAGCGCCATCTGTTGTTAAAACCTAGCCTAGAGCGCCGTCTGTTGTTAAAACCTAGGCTAGAGCGCTGTCTGCTGTTAAAAACTATCGTAGAGAGCAGTATGCTTTTAAAATCTAGCCTAGAGCGCTGTCTGCTGTTAAAACCTGTCCTAGAGCGCTGCCTGCTGTTAAAACCTGTCCTAGAGCGCTGCCTGCTGTTAAAAACTATCGTAGAGAGCAGTATGCTTTTAAAATCTAGCCTAAAGTGCCGTCTGCTGTTAAAAACCAACCATTTTGTATATAAGCAGAATTTAGATCTCAAATGATTTTTTTCCTTCATGTTGTAGATTAATGTGAAAATGTTAAGGTTTGATAATAAACAGCCAATTGTCTTCAATCATTTGAATATATAAAAACAATCTGAATATTGCTAAAGGGCACTCAAATGTTTATATGATAAATAATGATACTTCTGTGTGATTTAGAAGCATGTTAAACCATGGGAAACTAAATTTTGGTCCCCACAGTGAGAAGTCCCCATGAGTGTGTGAATTCAGGTTTAATTCCCCACCTCAACACACACATACCAGACATGAACATGTGTATGGGATCATGGATCTGAAAACAGCTTCATCACTTACCTGCTCCTCCGTCTCGATGACAAGGGAATCACCTGCAGACAAGAGATGTCGAAAAAAATATTTGAGCTGTATTCATAAACTTATGATGGTATCCAATGTTCTTGTTGTGAAAAATTGAAGCTTTTATCACATTATACAGCATTATCATGATAATAATGATGTTCTAAGCTGCACAAATATGTTACTTTAACAGGTAAAACAACAAAAATAAATCAATATTTATTTGTGTGTATTGTTTATTGTATATAATAAATGGTTAACACATTAACAGGTTTACATTTATAAAGTACAAGAGGTAAAACTTTAGATTAAGGGCTTATTAGTAAACTTTAGTTAATGCATTAAAACCAACAGTGAGACATTTACTGCAGTTACTAGAGAACTGACTCTTTATTGATGAATGTATAATAAATAATAACACGGGCGACGCAGTGGTGCAGTAGGTAGTGCTGTTGCCTCACAGCAAGAAGGTCGCTGGTTCGAGCCTCAGCTGGGTCAGTTGGCGTTTCTGTGTGGAGTTTGCATTTCCCAAAAAAAAAAAGAATAAATGAATAGTCTCTACTGTGCCTTTAATAGCAAAGGTTGGCGAATCCCATGTTGCAGCGTAGGTTATCCGCTTGTTAAGTGTGACATCACGCAAAGCGGCTTCCGGGTCCAAGCGCTCCATCAAACTGTATGGAGACACTCATCATTGTGTACACTATGCTTTTATTTAAAATTCACTTAATGTGTGATATGACTACAAAGTGGCCATAAACGAATTCATTCAAATGAGTAGCGGCTTGGACCCGGAAACAGTACTCCATACGTCACAACTTTACAAGCGAATTGTATCAAAAATCATAAAAATGACAGGAACAATCACAGCACATGGTTTGCTATACTGTGGTGTTGTTGTGAAAATGAACTTTAACCCTTTATTCCCCACTAGGCATGGGACGATAACCGTTTTCAAGGTATACCGCGGTTTGTCAAGGTTTAATACCGCCAAAATTTTCTGCTATACCGTTCCTAAGGTATGTGTACGATTTTTTATCGTTTTTTTTTTTTTTTTTGTAAAACAGCATCTCCAGAAGAAAAGATATCCAAAGATGCCATTTTAAATTGTAATGAAATCTGTATTTTTGTAAACTAATGAAGACAGCAGAACAGTGTTGCCAGATAGGGCGGTCTTGGATCTGAGTGTGCGGGTAAAAAATAACATAGGCGGGTAGAGTATATTTGGGCGGTTTTGTAAAGGCACGCCCGCCTGCCCGCGATCTCCCTAACCCCACTACTTTTCATGAAATTTGGGACCGTCCAACACCCCCCCCCCCCCCCCCCCCCCCACACACACACACACACACACCCCAACACACACACTTTTCGTGAAATTTGAGACAGTCCAATACCCCCCCACACTTTTCGTGAAATTTGCGACCATCCAACCCCCCAACCCACAAACACACACGCACACTTTTTGTGAAATCGAGGTTGTTCGGCGAATGTTTTTGCATTTCGCCAGGTTTTTGGGCTGGAATCAGTCAGCTACATATGGCAACACTGCAGCAGAAGTTAATGATTCATTTGAATCAGTGTTTCCTCTAGGATTTTTTTCAGCAGTGGCGGCAGGACTTTTTTTTTTTACACAGATCTGCCAACTATTTCAAAGACCAATATTACACGCATTATTGCAAGGCGAGATAGCATTCATGTAATACGAGCATGCGAATCTCTTTGCTTGCGCGCCGATTTCCTCTTCGTGCACAGAACTTCTTGCACGCACTCAAATTTACACGTTCAAGTGCAGATCTTCTTGTGCGCTCTCCAGTAAGCGCTGCTGAAGCGCGATTTAGTGTGTTTTTGTGCGTTTTCCGACATTAACGCGTCCTGAAGTAAAGTGAAACTCCAGCAAGATAAAGTCATTGTATGCAGAGCCATTGACATTTATCAATAAAATATACTTATGGAAACTGTGTTCATCTTAACTGAAAGCTACTCGGTGTTTGCTGGACTCACGCACCTGTCAGTCAGTCTGTCAGAGAGCCAGCATGTCACCTTAAAGGGTTGAACAAATAGCGCACAGCACTACTACGGTTGCAGAAAAGTTTGCGCTGTTTACCTCTAATATGTTTTAGTGCGATTATAATCCGCTATACAAAACACGACTAAATGTTTAATGAGAAGTTGTAATGTAGCCGTGGCGGGATGAATTTTGGCGTGGCGGCCCGCCACGGATGAATGAATGTAGCGGAAACCTTGTGAATGATTCATTTGAATGATTGAGCCTAACATGTTTACTGCTCCAAAATATTTTAAATGCATCTCAAAATGAAATATATTGTGTTCAAAGGGGAAAAAGTTTTAGTTTTTTACCCAGACATTTAAAAAGAATATATTTTAGCGCAGTAATCACAATACTGTGATACCGTGATATTTTTATCCAAAACTATCATACCGTCAGAATCTTATATGGGCCCATGCCTATTCCCCAAAGCAGAATCTCAATCTGTCAGTGATTGTGGTCTTCGCGTCATGATTAGTCCCTTGATGCCCTGTGCTCTTGCTAGGGTCTATAGGGAAAGGCGCGTTCACATTTTACCGGTACTACATATTTGGTGATGTACAGTATCAACGTTGATAAGTTCAAGCAAAACATCCGAACCAAACACGATTCATTTCCTTGACTCAGAGTCGACTATTCCATTAAAGAATCAATAGTTTTAAACAAGGTGCACTTTCATATTTAAACCTCAGCTGGAAGTTTTCATTCACTTAGAGTTGTTACACACTGCATGGAAGGTCATTTCCAAAAACCCATAACAGAAGCTCTTTTTAGTAACGATTAATTTTATCGAACTGTTTATACAACGACGACAACGCAGTATTATTTTACATTTGATCATTCAATTACTGTATACCTGAACAGTGTTAAGACTCCATGGACAACAATAAAACACTGTTTATTTTATTTGTATCTTTTTCTTTATTGAACTCATCTAGATTGCTGATTACATTTTTTTGCAGATGCACGCTCTTACAGAATCATCCCAATCTAAAATTATAAATTCTCAAGTCATCTAGTAAAATTGTATTCATATCGCAATATATAAAATTGCAGAAAAATAAATATCGCAACGTCAGATTTTACTAATATTGTGCAGCCCTAGTTTAAAGGTAAAAAATATACACATTTTGTGATCAATGAAAATAAATGGTGGCAACGCAGTGGCGCAGTAGGTAGTGCTGTTGCCTCACAGCAAGAACGTCGCTGGGTCGCAGGTTCGAACCTCGGCTGGGCTGGGTCAGTTGGCGTTTCTGTGTGGAGTTTGCATGTTCTCCCTGCATTCGCGTGGGTTTCCTCCGGGTGCTCCGGTTTCCCCCACAGTCCAAAGACATGCAGTACAGGTGAATTGGGTAGGCTAAATTGTCCGTAGTGTATGAGTGTGAATGTGCGTGTGTGGAAATTCCCAGAGATGGGTTGCGGCTGGAAGGGCATCCGCTGCGTAAAATCGTGCTGGATAAGTTGGTGGTTCATTCCACTGTGGCGACCCCGCAAGGGACAAAGCCGACAAGAAAATGAATGAATGAATGAAAATAAGTGACACTGTATAAATAATTAAAAATGCAACCAAGTCTTTAGTTGTTCATTTGATCAGCAAACCACAGACGTGGACAGCAAGAGAATGAGGTGTGTTTATCGATAAATCGTTATAATATCTGCTTATTTGCAGTTCTTTGATACAGATAACCTTGTATCACCTGTATCCCAATGTCACGGAGGAGCATTTCGCTATTTTTATTTTAAAATGAGCTACCAATATTAAACACTTTACAGTTCGCATGGCATCAACTATACCATACAGTCTTGCACAGAAAGGACTAAACACAGTGACAGAAACACAGAGAATGGACTCGTTTTAACTGTCACTGACAGAGATCGAAACATCAAGTGTAGTCTAGCATTTAAAAAATTTATTCTTATTTATTATTACCATCATTCAGATTGTGAAATATGTGAATTAGCCTGTAAGTTTATACATATGTGTGTATATATATATATATATATATATATATATATATATATATATATATATATATATATATATATATAAAAATATATATATATATATATATATGTCATTTAATTAGAAAAATGGCAGTTTATTTATTTAATACATGGAAACAAAAAATGCACTTCAATATAGAAAGTGTTTTTTTACTACAGTAAACAGATGAGTTGAGCCTATTTGGCTTATTTAGAACTCAAATGATTATGCTTGTCATTGTAATACAGTGGAATACTAGAATACAACACATATTAAACAAACATTTTTAAGTGAATTACTAATAAATATATATATATATATATATATATATATATATATATATATATATATATATATATATATATATATATATATATATATATATATATATATATATTTTTTTTTTTTTTTTTAACCTTATGAGCTGAGCCCCCCTAAAATGAAAAAATCCTAAAATCGCCCCTGGACATCAAAATACCAACATTTATACAATCACCAAGATGTAAAAAATAATACAATAAAAATACAGTAAACTGTGGTGTATTGTAGTATAATACACATTTTCTACAACTAACGTTATAGGGTAATTTATAGCAAATTTGTTTAGATAACTATAGTTGTCATGTTACCATAGAAGAGCAGATTAATTCAAGTAATTTGCTATAGCAGGTTTCAAAAACACTACAGTATTATAGAGGTAAAGTTGGTTTTATATTCGGATATTCAGACATTCTCCTTAATAATATAATTTCAGCAAAGTATTCTTTGCTAATTCTAAATAGGGAAATCATATTAGCAGCCAATGATTATCAAAGTAAAGCATTGTTTACAGTCAATTAGACAGTGTTAATGTTGTTTTGAAGTCATGCTTGCATGCTAATTCTGATCGAATATTCTAAGTAACATGGTAAACAATATAGAGATTTCTAAATGAACGAATGTGCGAATATAAAACCAACTTTACCTCTATTACTGTATTTAGGCTACTATAAATGACTACAGTGTTTTTGTTTCACGTGGTAACTTTAGTGTTCTCACCGGTAATACTGCTGACCGGCCTCAGGGAGACGCTGCCGTCAGCGGACAATAAAACACCGTCGGCGGCCGCAGACACGACAGTCCTCCGTGTGTGATGAGAGAACAGCGAGCAGAGCTGAAAACACAGAGCCCAGGCCTGCTCCTCACTGAGCGGCTGATCCTGGACCTGCAGCAGCTCCTCCAGAGACATAAGCTGACCACAGGACAACATCTGACCGTACAGACACAACTCCATCACCCACAGAGCCGCTGTTCTGTCCAAGTGTCCTACCCTGTCAGACTTTCCTACCAAGATTTTGAGATCCAATGAAAAGATCACTTCGACGATTACAGATACAACACGGGTCCGCTTCTAGACGCTTCTCAGCTCTTCTTCTTCCTAATAATGAGACTAATTAACTGCACCTGAGGAATGAATCAGTTTGTCCAGTTTTGTAGAGTTCAGAACGGTGAGTCACTTCTAATGAATCGGTTCGTTTAGACCGGTTCATCAAAACGACTACTATAAATATAAAAGGAGTTATATAGTATATGCACACATATGTGATTGTTAAGCATCTTATAGAAAATATTAATTCAAATTAGAGATCTGTGAGGGCTTCCTTATTTATGCTGTACTGTAAGTGTTCAGAATGGTGACTCCCTTCTAATGAATCGGTTCGTTCAGACCGGTTCATCAAAACGACGACTACAATATTAATAAATATAAAATTAGTTATATATTATATGCACAAATATATGATTGTAAAGCATTTTATAGAAAATTAATTTTAAAAGAGAGGTTAACTGTGACCGGTATTATAATTATTCCCATTTATGCTGAGGTCTAAAGTGTTAGGAAAGGCGAGTCACTTCTAATGAATCGGTTTCTTCAGACCGGTTCATCAAAACAAGACGACTACTAACTATAACGATAAATATAAAATGAGTTATGTATTATATGCACAAATATATGATTGTAAAGCATCCTATAGTAAATATTAATAAAAAACATCTGTGATGGGTGAACGCATTTATGTCGAGTACTGCAAGTGTTCAGAACGGTGAGTCACTTTTAATGAATCGGTTTGCCCAAACGGTTCATACCTGGTTCATCAAAACAAAACTATATAACGATCATTATAAAATTAGTTATACATTACACGCAGAATTTGATTAGAAATGGTAATTTAAAAGAAATATACGTGAGGGGTTAACTCACTTTTGCTGAGCACTGTACCTTAAGTGTTCAGAACGGTGAGTCACTTATAATGAATCGATTCGCTCAGACTTGTTCATATCTGGTTCATCACACCAATATGACTACCACCGATAAATCTAAAAGTAGTTATATAATATATGCACAAATACATGATCGTAAAGCATCCTGTAGAAAATATTCATTAAAGAGATCTGTGAAGGGGTTTCTCATTTATGCTGAGCACTGTAAAATGGAGTTAATTGGCACAATGTTTTCATTTTTGTTTTCTTGATAGTTTATAGTTTGGAATATACTTTTTTAAATAATTTCTTTGTTTTCTGCATCATCCTTGGTTCCTTCATCTTCTGTTGGCGATTTCGTTTAATTATACACCGAGTCAAAAGTTTAGAATCAGTCCGACTTTCTAATGTTTATAATAAACTTGTTCTGCTCAAAGATTGCATTTCATAACGCACTTCATTATTTTGTCCCTATAGTCTTTAATCATATACCATAACCTTCCCTCCCACTCGAAATGACATTTCCCTACTTCCTGGTCACATGAAATTGCTTTAGGGCGGGACTATTAGTCTTTTAGCACGTGACAGTAGGTGCGTTTGACTTCATGCAGCGCCGCGCAAACCGATCGAAATCTGTCTTAAAGGTGCAGTATGTAAGTTTGACACCCAGTGGTTGAACTAGGTATTGCACTCCTGGATCATAATAAAAGTACGCTGGGATGCCAGATTGTGTACAGGAGCGATTTAAACTGTTCTAAATAAAAGCAAGGACACGCGATAGAGGGAATATTTTCCATATTAAAAGGAGTTTTTGTCCTAACCAACACCTCGAATTGATATATTAGAAATGGCTTCTATTTCTCACAGCTGAACAACAGAAACCTATGACAGCTAGATCACCTCAGGTAAGCCTTGTGTGCTTTATTCTGTGCTAAATGCTAACAATGCGAGTTTGAATGCATTTTACATGGCATTTGTTGCCATATACTGAAAGCAGATAGTTCACCTCAGATCTTGAAAATACAATAAACCGTCTGAAATTGAACTTTAGAACTAAACACATATGAGTGATTCAGCATCTACATTGATGTTAAAGTGGGTTATCATGTATTAAATAGATTCTAAACCTTACCGTTTCGTGAGCGAGTGCATATTCTGTGCTTCTGAAAGGCTGTATTTACATTTCTGCCGTGTTTCGTCTGGTGCAAACAGCCAAATAGCTGATCACTGCCTCTCTCGTCACAGCGTGTTGTTAGGACACGCGGTTACAATGTAACCTGCTCACCTAATGTTTACGTTCGTAATATTTGTGTAATTTGCTAATTAATAACCTCATGTGGAACTGCATCTGTCTCCCATACTGTTCTTTTTGGTCACGGACGCATGCTTTCAGAGTCTTTCTGAATGAATGAATGAAATACGCTGTTTTCCAACAAGGCAACCCAGGGTGCTGACATATAATTGGCTAAACTGGCATCGTGCATATGAAATTGACCTAAACAAAGACAGCGTTCCGGCACGGAAAACCATTTTCAAAGCAGAATATCTGACTTCAGCATTGTTTTTCAGTTAAACAAGTATGTTCACTTGGGATGTTTCTTAAATATCTGCACACATATTATGGTATTTTTATGCTTTAGAAGAGTCAAAAACTTACATACAGCACCTTTAAAGCGGTGCATGCCGGTTACAATGACTACAAATATTATACTGCAGTATCATCTTCTGTTAAATAATTAGTTTATAAAGGCTAGATTTGCCTAGGTTTATTTTCAACCTTTTTTATTCAGACTATGTACTGCATTCAGCTCCATACCAAGTCTAAACAGTTTAAATTATATTTTAGTGAATAAAGTATTTTTTTTTAAATGCTTTCATTATCCAAAATAATCTTAATCGTTGTTTAAGACTTAATTAAAACACCTTGTTTTGGGTTTTACACTAATATATATTGGAAAGTGTTATATCTATAAATGTAAACCCCTTTTAGCATATTTAAACAAGAACTGGAACAGTATTGACTTATCATTCAACATCTAGTAGCCTAAAGAGTGGTTTCAACTCCTAGAATTTGTGCTTATTGCTTTGTTTTTCATAGGCCTATTCGTGGATATTTCCATTTCATGTGCCCTCTCGTTATTTCTCTCATGCGTTTGTTGGATAGGCTTCTTAAATTTAATTCATGATTCCCTTCTTGTTTAAAACTATAGTTTGTAGACTGTATTCTGTTTTATTTGTACTGTAAATATTTTGTTGTTGCAATAAGTAAATAAATAAATAAATGATCACACCATGTGATCGGTCATCATGACTGCAGCAACTTTGGCCCTGTTTACACTGCCAGTTAAATGTGACCCAATTCCGATTTGTTGCTCATATGTGACACAGATCGGATCTGTTCTATGACCGTGTAAACTCGAAATAAACGCATGCATTTGGTTATTCAGAGATGGGTTTCAGGCCTCCTTCATATGTGGAAATAAATCAGATATAAATGGGATATGTGACAATGCGACTATCATGTAAACAGGCAGATCAGATTTATTGAGGCGTTCCGTTTGGTATGTCATTAAACTTGTGACAACGTGGTACTTCTCTGCGGTTTAATGACGTAGAAGAGTGTGTGTAGACGTCGACGCGGTAAACAACAACAACAACAGAGGAAACATGGAGGAGGAAAGTGGTCAGTCACCACAATTTGCTCTCCACCAGACCTGAGATCTCCCTTGTACCCACAATTTCCTCTGAATGGTAGAGGACACCATGTATAAACCAAGCTGCGATGACGGCTCTTTACCTCCACCTCCGCCTCAAAATCATTTTAAAGTTGGGCGAACCTCGCATATTTCACAGAGCTAAAAGCAAGACAATTTCTTCCATCGTGGCTAGTGTGGCGCAGATGCTTTTACGCATGTGTGATGTCGTAAATTGTATGGCAAGTGTAAACACATGATCGGATATGGGTCACAATTAAAACGACGTGTAAACGGACAGGTAAAAAAAAGTCAGATATAGGCAACTATCTGAATTGGCATCAAGACCTGACAGTGTAAACGGGGCCTTTGAGACTTAAAGTGTTCGGCTAATCTCGTTGTGGTTCAAGTCAAACACACCTTATCAGTCCTTTAGGGCGGGACTATTAGACTTTAGGGCATGGCTATTAGTAATTTAGTTGGGTTATCAGTTCTTTATGGCAGAACTAGGAGTATTTTAGGGCGTGGCAATCAGTCATTTAGGGCAAGACTATTAAGCCGCGGTCATACTGGACTTTTCCCTCCATAGACTTCCATTCATACGCACACGAATGCGTCAGACCGGAAACGCAGGGTCATGCATCGAGTTTCGCAGGTTGCTGCAGTGCAAAGTTCAAGCTTGGTGAACTCTGACCTGCGAAATCACATCACTTGACTGCGTGAGACCAATCCAGGATCAAAACATGACCTCTCTGAACAGAAATTTAAAACATTAAGCAATCGCTCGCTTTTTTTAATGTCTAATCATCTTGTTTAATCCCGCCCCTTTTCGCAGCGCCGTACGACAGAATTTCGCAAGCTCAAACTCTAGTGTGACTTCAGCTTTAGTCTTTTGGGGAGTGGCTAATTTAGCAATTTAGGGAGGGACTATTAATCTTTAGGGCGTGGCTCTCAGTAATTTAAGTGGATTATCAGTCCTTTAGGGTGGGACTATTAGTAATTTAGTGCGACGCTATCAGGGCATGTCTCGTTTCTGCTCTAAATTTGTCCATTTATCAGTCTGTCTTCATTTGTTAGCAGCGCCCGTCTTCCAACAATCCAACCGGTTACCAAAGAACAAAATCATGCACCGCCATATATTTTTTTTTCTAATTTCACGACCGTTTCAAGTTGATTTAAGTCATGATAGCAAAAAAGGACAATCTTAACTTCAGTATGACGACGACTTTCAATTTTGAAAAATATTGGAAACCTGTTAACATTCAATATTTTTAGTTTTTCATCAAGAGTTCATCTGAGTATTTTATTTTGTGTTTGTAAACTGATTAAGGACCTCTTGAAGGGGAGTAAATAGGTAAATTTTTATTTTTGGGTGAGCTATCTATTTAAGATCAACGATATTGTCTATTGATAGTACCCCTCTGTTTATGTTGCTTTCATGATAGGAACACCCCAGTTTAAGCATGAGCTTCCACTAACATGTTTTACTGAAAAAAACAACGCAAGTCAAACGTACACTTGTAAAAATAGTTTAATGCATGTGATTCAGGGGGCTAAATGAGTGAACATGGGTGCTGACAGTATTGAAATGCACAATTAATTCATGATGGGGAGGGGGAAATCGTTAAAATTCTCATTCGGTCACATTATTAATATTGTGATGCTGCAGACGTGATTTTAAATCTGCCTCACATGATTAATCCAGAATTGATTAATATTAATAATAAAAAAAAAAAGTCACACCAAAACAATGACGTACAAACACATCATACACATTTCTACACATGATCTCATCTAGTAGCCAGAGACAAAATACAGTATCATGATTAAAAAAAGAAGAAAAAACTTTCTGTACAGGTTTATCTTTAAGCAATAGGAAAAAAAACAGCAGATAAAACTACTAACAATGTACAATTCACAGGTTTATTCAGCTGTCGGGATTACTTCGACTTCCTTCGTTTTGCCTGGGTGGGACTGGCTCCAGTGTTTGATTCTGGAAGACAGCAGGAAACAAAAAGGTACTTTAAAATCAATAATAATAATAAATGTTAATTTGTTGTAAACTGTGAAATAAAGTGGATCATTAAACACATCCTAGCTATAAAAAAGCAATAAAACAGTAGAGAGGAACATATTTCTGCCTGATTTTTAGTTACTAAGTTTACAGTATGTTAATATCACTGCAATATTATAATACAATATTATAGACTGAAAGATCTGCTGTAAATGCTGCTCTCTGAATGTAAACATGTAAACACATTAATCAAACTATGCCCGTAGTGTAGGATTTTTGCAGCATTTTGTGACAGGATAGTCTATACACACACGGCTTGCTGATGCTACCTACAGAGTGCATCTAAGTTACAGAGAAATGTGGAGGACTTTTTTTCTCCCATTCGCCGTGCGGTATCAAATACTCCATTAAAACTCCACTCTCCAGCAGTTCCTCGCTTTCAATATGTCGTTTGTCACGGGGGACATGCAGGAAATGTTCCTAAATAAAAAGTGAAAGTGTCAAACTGCAGTTAAAGTCGACAAATTAATAATTTGGAAAATAATTCGATTACTGATGTCCATGTAAACAGTCACTGTCTTTCTCCCCTGCGTCTGCGTGCCCAAACAGAAACTTCCATATTTGCAAATCCCTCCCTCCCCCAACACTCCCACCTAAACAGAGCTGGACACGCCCACTTTCCTGAATTTTTCCAATCTAGAGGTGTTGAGACAGGGGGGGTTTCGTGGCCCTTTAAGGAGCATAAATACAACATACGGGCTCTTATATGCTGTCGTGTCATCACTTATATTGCAAGTCATATATCTCCGGCCCCTCATTTGGAATGCTTTTCATGAACTGGTCCCCATGTCAAATTAATTGAATAGCCCTGGACTAGAGGCATGAACTAATTAATACCCTTTTTATCTCAATCTGTACATTTTAATATGTGCTGAAGAAACTACTCGAAACTTGGGCACAGGCTGCTTTAGTTTAAGACGACGACCAATGAACTGAGCTAATAGATTGAACAGCTTGGAGACCCAGGTAAGCAAATATTCTTTAACCTTTATGGATTCTAATTTGAAGGCTCCGTTATAGTTGTCACTTTAAAGATGCTTTTGTTGAATTACGTATTAGAGAATCAATGTTTTAATTGAATACATTTCTACTCAGATGAACAAAAAGACTCGAGGAGGGTGGCTAATGGTCTCAAAGGTCCGAGTCGATAAAATAATCTGAACATCCCATCACTAATGTCTAGAACTAGTGACCTTTTCCCGTGTTAGAAGAAGCCGAGCCAGGCCGAGCAGCTCTTTTTCTCTGTCCGTTGTCAGATGCTTCCTCCTCGGGCTCCTTGTCTGTTCGTGAGCTTCGTCGACTAGGACCTTTTGCCTTCTCAGTGGAGGCCCTTGTATCCCTGGACAGGGAAGAAGGGCAACGGAGACAAAAAGAATCAACCAGAAGGTTCACAGAGCGCAGTTAGTCTGCAGTCGTACAGTCACTTGTATGCTATATATCCACACAGACACACACACACACACACTAGTTCTGCTGTTTTAAAATTGAGGAAATGAGCACTTCTGGCCCTGTGCAACTGAGGAATTCATACTTGCTGTTTTTCCTCATCTACCACAGATAACGTCCGTCTTGTAATGACCATATTTACTAAACGGTCATGCTGCCCTGCGCACGGACCCGTGCAGGGGATCTACAGGTCTGGTATATACATACCTTGGGGCTAAGTTGACGGGCGTCTTTCTTTTCTTTGCCCATCTGTTATAGAAGTGGAAAAACAGCGGTAAACTGCTTTGATGCTGAACAACATTTATTCCTCCTTCCCCATATTTGAGTAAAGATCAGGTTAAAGAATGATTTCATGAATCATTCCATGATTAGTGTCATGAGGTGAGATCATTCAGATTAATAAAATTATTCTGATTGAAACACTGAATCAACAAAGGTATGAAACACAGCCATTTTAAAATTCAGAGAGAGAATCACTTTTAGAAATTAAAATGATGATGAGAAATACAGAGATCAGGCAGTCTTCACACATGATTGTGAGCATGAAGATAGTGTTTAGCTTATTAATGCATTTTCCTTACCCTTGCTCTGCTGCAGTGGTAACGCCTTGTCCTGTTAACAAAAAACAACAATGAAATTAACTAACGTGCTAAACACTGTTGATGAATCATACTTTTGTGTTTGCCAATTTCATCTCTGGAAGCTGACCTGGGTCACGCGGTACTGAAGGTGTCACAATGGAAAACTATATACCTAGCATTGCTTGTCAAAGATCAGGACTTATCAGTGTTTTCAATCACAGCGGGGGAAATAAGTATTAAACATGTTATGTTTTTTTCCTGGGAATAATATTTCTAAAGGAGCTGTTGACATGGAACTGGAGCAGATTTTGGTAAAAACCCAAACAAAACAAAAGAAATCTAAAATAGATTAGATTTTTTTTTTTTAGATTAGATTCAACTTTATTGTCATTACACATGTACATGTACAAGGTATCGAAATGCAAATCTTAATTATATTAATTAATATTAACAAATATTAAATGCAAATATTAATTATGTGTATTAATGACCTGACACAAGGAGAAAGTGCTGAACTACTGAAATGTGTTTAATACTTTATATGAAAGGCTTTTGGGTGATGGCAGCTTAATGAAGAGAATGAAGTCACATGCATTGCTCAGGCTCAGAGTTTTTTTTGCAGACTTCCACAGTATGTCAAAATCTTGATGGTTCGGTGGGTCTCATCTATCAAATTTGAGCCTTATTTTGTATTTTCTATTGGATTCGGATCAGGTGATTGGCTGGGCCATTCTACAGATTGATTTTCTTTCTCTGAAAGCATTTGAGAGTCTACTTGGCTGTGTTTTGGATCATTGTCTTGCTGAAACGTCAACCCTGGTTTCATCATCATCCTCCTACTAATGTAGATGTTGAACTGAAGCATTGAATATTCATTTACAATGGGGAAGAGCAGAGGGTTGCTGAAGAACTACTGAGAGATTTCAGCTGCCGTTCTACACCTCCCTTTCTTCATGCGTTCAATACTCTTTCCCTGTGTCATTTCATTTTTTTACAGGCAACTTATTTTGTAAACTAATTAGATTTGTTTTCTATGCATATATGGATTTTTTGGTTGTTACCAACATCCAGGGAATATTTCAAGTCAATGGCACCTTTAGAAATATGTTTTCTGAGAAAAATGGTGACATTCTCAATACTTATTTTCCCCGTTGTAAATAACATTCATTTTGGGTTGCAGACATTTGAAAACATATTTACTAACAAAATAGAACCTTTGTGGTTTGTAAAAATCACACTGATGTCCATAGAATATTCATTCATTTTCAACCACGTTTCCGAGGCTGGGTCATGGGAGCAGCAGTCTTAGGAGAGAACCCCAGACTACCCTCTTCTCAGACACTTCCTCCAGCTCCTCCGAGGGGATCCAGAGGCGTTCCCAGGCCAGCCGAGAGACATAGTACTTCCAGCGTGTCCTGGGTCTTCCCCGAGGCCTTCTCCCGGTGGGACATGCCTGGAACACCTCCCTAGGTAGGCGTCCAGGAGACATCCGAAACAGATGCCCGAGCTACCTCAGCTTCTCTCGTTGTGGAGGGGCGGCGGCTCTACTCCGAGCTCCTCCCGGGTGACAGAGCTCCTCACCCTATCTATAAGAGTGCACCCTGCCACCCTGCAAAGGAAACTCATTTCGGCCGTTTGTATCCGAGATCTTGTCCTTTCAGTCATGACCCAAAGCTTCCATAGAAGATGACAATGATAATGACTTTACACATAATCTGACAATAAGAGCTATTCGCAACAGATACACACTGTTTAGGTAACCAGGATGTTATCAAGGACGCTATTTTTCTCCCAGCTAAACAGCCACATACTTTCATGTATTGTGGGAGAAGCTGATGAATCGATGTGTTGTAAATCCAGCAGCTCTAATCTCTCCCCTGCTGTGCTCTGCTCTACCTAGTTATATGACAAACCAGACACATCGCCATGGAAATATAGAAGTGATGTATTGAATTTACAAAAAACTGACATAGGAAGGTCTCTTGCTCTCTCTGTTGTTAGGACATGCTCTCTACCATGAGAAGTGACCATATGAAGAGTTCCTTCCTTTAATAGCATTAACTAAAGGCATGTTTAAAAAAAACTCTGTAAATACTACCTACTCTGACGATTTTTGACGAAGAAATACTCTCGTACATGCAAATAGTTTTATGAATTTACATAAGAATCCAACTCTTTAACACTGTAAATAACTCTGCATAAATTGACACCCTCCCCCCACATTTAAGGGGAGCTTAAAACAACAACTAAGAATTAAACCATTTACATAGACATGATTTTAATCCTAAGAACTAATGAAATTGCCTTTGTGCAATCAAGCAGTTACCTGAGATGCTAGGAGTGTTGGCAGTTGCTTCTTTTGTTTCAGTGGTGTCAGGTACACTATTCTCTGGCACTGAAGGCGGCTGCGGTTCACCAGAGAGCTGTGTGGATGTGGAGGGGCCAGAAGTTGTAGTGACAGATGCTGGAACAGCAGCAGCAGATGCAGCAACTGAAACTGCAGGCAAACTAGAGAGTGGAGAAGAACTGGAAACCGC
The DNA here is from genome assembly GCA_903798195.1 of Danio kyathit. NCBI lineage: Eukaryota > Metazoa > Chordata > Actinopteri > Cypriniformes > Danionidae > Danio > Danio kyathit. The sequence goes on along the minus strand of LR812541.1, from coordinate 3,967,425 downwards.
GCTAGAGAGTTGAAGCGTTCCAGAGGCAGAGGTTGGGGGTGGCATATTAGACACTGAGGAAGAAGTAGGAACTGAAGTATTAGTGGGTGTGGGTTTAGGAGAAGACACTTTTGAAGGAAGTGCAGTCTGTTGAGATGCTATAAGAGCAGCTGGAACAGTCACTGGAGCAGTAGCCTGGACTGAAGATACGGTTTCAGATGTAACCACAGAAGAGACTTGCGTTGTGGCAATCTCCAAAGGTTTTCCTAATTGAGCAACAGCAATGCACTCTTTTAGATCATTGTCATTGTTTGAAGGATTGGTCAGTGCAGTATTTTTGCTTAAAGCACTCTGAACTGGACTGCTTTTAACTAGCATTGTTGCTGTTGTAGGCAGTGGACTTCTCCGGGATACAGTTGTAGGCCCTGGGCTAGAGCAAGCAGGTGGAGAGGCTAAAAACTGCTGAAAGGGCGAGGACATGCCAGAATGAATGGGTGACTGCCCAACAGGACTAGGTTTCGAGCCACTAGCATCAGAAACACCATCCTGTTTCAGACCTCCAGGGCTTGGCTGTTGAGGTGGAGGTACTACGCTAACAGAGGAAGCCTGGCTTGCAGGTACTTGAACTTGAAGCTGCCCAATAAAAGTGCGGTTCTGCTGGGTAGTAGCAATGCTGACGACAGGGGAGTGTGTCGGCATAGGTGTTGATGCTGGTGCAGAAGGTGCTGATGTAGTGGACATTGGGGTGGGAGTAAGTTGGATATTTGCAGAGACTAACGGACCAACCATTGTGACGGGCTGAGACATGACGTTAGTATTTGATGGTACAGATGCAGCTTGGAATTTTGAAAAAACAGTTCCAGTGATGAACTGTGGACTTGATTGGTTAGGATTTGGCTGACGAACATCTGGAGTCCTGATGTTCTTATTAGGAACTGCCAGCACCTTGGAAACAACAGCAGAAGGAACTACAGAAGCAGTGTTGGTAGCAAAGCTAATGGGATTGGTGGTTACAAAGACTGTGATCTGGTTTTGTTGAGTTTGCGCTGATGAGATGGGCCTTTGCAAGACTGTTTGAGTTGCATTTGAGATGGGTATGAGATTGTGATTCGAACTTACTGAAGGGTTGGAAATTGAAGTAAGGCTTAACAGCACAGCTTGGTTTGAACTAACGCTTGATACAGCACTAACAGATGGCAAGTTTGCAGTGCTGCCAGGGATAAGATTTGCACTTGACACTGCAGCAGACTTAGGTTTCTGCTCCTCTTCACCCGTAAGCAAAGATGTACCAATATTGGAGCTCTGAGACACAACAGGATTAGATTGGTTCTCCTGAGCTAGTGGAACATGGGGACTCTCTTTCTGCACATGTACTACACCTACTGGAGGAGTATTTTGTGATTTCATTTGCAAAGGTGTCCCTGCATTGTCCAATAACTGATTCAGAGATGTTGGAGCATCTCGAAAAGCTGGTGATACAGCAGAGCCAAGGTCATGTTGTGGCATTGTCCGGGGTTGTTGTTTATCATCAGTGCGCTGTTCTACCAAATTGCTAGGCTCTTGCCGTTTGGGTTCCTGTGGTGGCACACGAGGGCTTGCCATTTTAGGGGCAGGGTGCTCTTTTAAATGAGCTCCCTGATGCTGCTCTGGTTGTGTAGCAAGTACATGGCCATCTTTAACTGCATCAGTGCTACTGGGTAGAGTTTGCAGAGAACTTAAACTCTGCTGTGACTCTCCAGGACCTGCTGGTGGCAAAAATGCAGAAGTAGTTGAGACCACTGAAGTAGGGCTAACCATCATGTTCGGTGGACTAACCATCATGGTCTGTTGATGTGGTGATGTCAATAAAGCTTTGGCACCCTTCTGTCTTCCTGGGCTTGGAGTGGCAGCTTTTCTATTTGAGGCAGGGCTAGATCGTCGACTGTTACTAGGACTAGCCCTTTTAGCTTGTCCAACCCCAGTCTGTTTGTCTTGTTTTCCTCCGGAGTTTCCTAGGCCACCTCCTGCTGGGTAAGACTGTGGGCCATTATTATTGCCACTGGAATTGTTATTGACAGGAAGAGTTGCTAGGCTTGGTGGGGCCTGGCCAATTGCTTTGAGAGTAGTTGGGTTAAGACCTTGCTGATCAAAGCCTCGGTTAAGGTTTGGCTGCCGTGGTGGCAGAGGAATGTTAATTTTTGGAGGGAAAAGACCAGCAATGGAGGCATTCAGTCTCTCAGGGGACAGATTTATTTCAGAAGGTTCAGTGCTAGGTGGACGGTTGGTTGGAGTTAAAGGGTGGTGATATGGTCGGGGACTGGCTCGGTTTGGGGTTTTAGGGCGGGAACTTTGGGATGTTGGGGGAGCACTGGGAAAGTGAATATTATGAGAGCCAGGCATTGCTGCCACTTGCTGAGGCTGCTGTTGCGGGCTAGCTCCTGTCTGGTGGGGCACTGATAATGGCACAGATTTCATTAAATGAGTATTAGAACCTTGGTTGGAAATGATTGGCTGATTTCCATTTCCTGATTGTTGACCAATTTCAGGGGGTCCTCGGTCCTGTACGCTATGGTTTCCAGAAATGTCCTCCGGTGGTGTTGGTTGTCCAACCTCTGTAAGTGGTGTCCTTCTTGCTGGTCCAGCTAGAGGAGAATTCACCATGAGTGGCATGCCTCTGGCTTTATCAGGAGAGGGTGGGACACCTCCATGCCCTTGAAGATCAATCATTAAAGGAATGCTGCCTGGCTGTGATACAGGCATTCTCTGAGATGGATCATTGGGATTCACTAGACCCTTTGACATGTGCCCACCTTGCTGTAGTGGCATTCGATTCTTTGCATCTTGCTGCATTTTAAGCATCAACATCATCTGTTGTTGCTGGTGCTGATGTTGTTGCTGTTGGACTTGTTGTTGCTGCTGTACCTGTTGTTGCTGCTGTTGTGGCTGTGACTGTAGTTGCTGTTGGAGATGTTGTGGTGGCTGCTGTTGCTGCATTTGCATTGACTGTTGTGAATGAATCTGGGTCTGGACATGATGGGGCCCTTGTGATGTTCCAGCTTGACCTTGAGGACCCTGCATACTCTGCATTTGCATCTGTTGCTGTTGCATTTGGTGTTGCTGGATCTGTTGATGCTGCTGTTGCATCTGTTGCATTTGTTGCTGCTGCTGCTGTTGCAACTGTTGCTGCTGCATTTGCTGCATCTGTTGCTGCTGTTGTGGGGCCATAAACTGCATAGGCATTTGCTGTAATACCCTTTGATCTCCAGACTGACCAGGCAGACCTAAAAAAATAAAATAAAACGATAAGCAAATAAAAAATAAGCAAAATATATGCAAGACAATACTGTGTTTTACATTTCATTATGTATTATGTATTTCATCATGAAACTAGAGCCATTCAAGAATTTACCTGGTCGGTTAGAAAATTCAGATAGTTTGGAGTTAGAGTCAATGCCAGTCCCTTGATCATTACCCATCCCTTGCATCTCTGATTCCTCCATTCCATGAGGCAGTGAATCTAGACCACTAAGACATGAATAAACACATGCTGTTGTTACACACAACAGTTTAACAAAATTGTTTACTCTGCTTAAGTGTAAAAAATCTATCAAAGAATAAAAATAACTTACCACAGACTATCAGCAGACTGTTGTCCTTCACCTACTTTTGGTTTTTTCTTACGAGGAGGTTTCTTCTTTTTGGGCTTGGCCTGGTTACCAGCAGCCCCACCTGCTCCTTGCTTCCCACCAGGACCAAACTGGCTGGCAGAAATATCACTTTGGAGAAGATTTACTAACAAGGGACTAGTTAATGTCACATCTTTGTTTACTGAAAATGCACCTGCTTGCCCACATGGGACTCCTATTGGCATCTGACCAGGAAATTGAGGATTGAAGGACATGCCATGACCAGGAAACTGGCCATTGCCGACCTGTAAATGTTGAGAGCCGCCCATCATAGCCTGCTGTTGCTGCTGATTCTGCAGGTCTTGAACCATCTGCTGGCCCATATCACCACTTCCACTACCATCTCCAAGCTGATGCTGATGTTGCTGACCAGCCTGTTGCTGCTGCAGCATCACCTGCTGTTGTTTTTGCTGAAGCTGTTGTTGTACTAAATGGTGATTTCCTGGAAGGCGCATTTGAGGCCCATGCATGCCCAATACTTGGTTGGGATTGCCATTTATTGGAATTTGTTGAGACTGTTGTTGTACCATTTGTTGACGGGGTTGCTGCAGCTGTTGTTGTATTTGTGTCTGTTGCGGCTGTTGGTGTTGCAGTTGTAGTTGCTGCTGTTGTAATTGTTGTTGCTGAAGTTGCTGTTGCTGTAATTGCTGCTGCTGCTGTTGCAAGTGAACCAGTTGCTGCTGCTGCTGTTGTTGTTGTTGTTGTTGCTGATGCTGTTGGGGAGTCATCTGTTGCTGACTCATCTGAGATTGGAACTCTGCCAAATTACCTTGAATGTTGGGTGAAGGACCTCTCATCATCTGGCCTGGTATTACCCCAGGCTGAGCTTTTGAGCCAAATCCTTGCTTGTTACTCTGCATCTGACTAGCTGCAATATGTTCCATCATTGCATTTTGCTGCTGTTGCTGCTGCTGCTGTTGTTGTTGTTGTTGTTGCTGCTGCTGCTGCTGCAGCAATAAGGCCTGATGTCCTGGTCCTGCACTGATTTGGTTTTGGTTCTGCATTATGCCTTGACCCTGCGGTGGCATCATTTGCTTGGGCGGGGTCATTCCTCTTTGACCAGTATTCACTGGCCTAGACAGGACAGTCTGGCCCCCTGCTTGGCTTTGTGCCATCTGACTTTGGGAGGAAACTACCGTTTGTGTTTGATGCTGAGTCTGTGGTACACCCATCATTTGAGTCTGAAGTCCTGGCTGAGGTTGTCCCATGGTACCACCTGAGGTAGTGCCTGGGGGTTGGGCTGGCATGCCAGTGTGGTGGGCCATTCCAGTGCCTTGAAGGGGATTTGATTGCATGTGGTTTGGTGCTGAGGCTGAAGACTGGACTCCTATAAAGAGATTTTAAGAGTTGTGAACACTTAAAAAATAATAAATTAAAATAACAAAAGAAGCAAAACCTAATTAAAACAATACGCTCTATAAGTGCATACATTACCAGTGTTTGCCATGCTTTGATTATTTTGTAGTTGGGGTGTACTACCCGCTCCAGTGGTAGTAACCTGACCTTGTGCGAAGTTTTGATTAACAGAAGCATTTGAGAACCCCATTGGCATTCGCTTAGGCATACCTGAAAAACAGATATATTCAAATACAGGCTACTTAATCAGTAACAATACATCATCACTTTTCCATTAAACAGCTGATAACATACCTCCCATACCACCTTGAGCAAGCTGAGCATGCTGTGGAATGCCCATAAAGCCAGGCTGCATGTTTCCTTGCTGACCCATCACGGCTCTTCCTGGAGATCCAACACCTTGTCTAAACCCCTGTGGGGTTGTAGGACGAGAACCAAGTTGCCCCTGTCCCATCATTGGAGGAGTTCCAGGTGAGCCTTGTTGGAAAGGAGATGACGAGGAACCAGGAGACTTGGCTGCGAGATTCCCTTGAGGAGCAGAAGAGGGAGGCAGAGGAGGAGGTGCTCTTGACACAACTACACCTGGTGCTCCTTGAGGGCCTTTAGGCTGAGGGGTTGCAAACTGGTTCGGTCCTGTCTGCTGTTGTTGTTGCAACTGATGTGGTGGCATTGCATTGAAAACCTGTCCAGCCTGCTGGCTTCCAAATGGGTATGGTGGTGGTGGATGATTGGGCGTCTGGACAGACGCCAACGAGGGGGGACGCTGCCCCATTTGTGGCTGTGGTGGAGCTTTCCTCCAGCCTGGTCCCATAGGGCCCTGGACAGGTGGTGGTTGAAGAACACCAGAGGGCAACTGGTTCCAGCCAGGAGGTACAGGCATCTGGTTAGAGGGGTTGAAAGGCCCACGTGCACCACCTAATTGAGCCAGCTGGACCTGCTGCTGTTGGTGCTGCTGCTGTTGTTGTTGTTGTTGTTGTTGTTGTTGCTGAAGTTGCTGTAGCACTGCTGGATTTAAGTGCCGGTTTGCCTGCATGGCTTGCATGTGATGTCCCTGCGGGCCTAAGTTGCCGAGTGGACCATGTCCCACTTGAGGATGCTGGAGCTGTTGTTGCTGTTGCTGTAAGGCCAGTCCTGAAAGCATGGGATCCATTGTGTCTGGAAAGAAATGTAAATTAAAATGTAAAAAAATTCAAAACATAAAATGAGAACTACACCTCACCTTACTTTTGACTAATTGGACATCCTGACAAATGAGAAGCGCTGAGGAATTCATTTACTAATTAATTATAAATCATAAATAATTATAAATAATTAATGATTTCTTGTGCAGCCTGGTACCAAATGAAATGACAGACTACAAGTTCCATTTATACAGAAACTGCTGCATTTGGTCTTTGTAGGGCACCATAAGGCACAAACAAGGGTAATTTACTTAAACTAATAAACGGCTTTTGAATGTTTATATCGTTACCTGTCTGTGAAGGTGGTCTTGGTGCTCTTGGCTGCATCTGTCCAGCACTATTCGGTAACATACCCTGACCTGCCATACTAGCCCCAGGAGGCATCATGGACACCGCAGGGTTATTCATTCGCATTCCAACTGAAAAAAACAAGCATTTCTTCATAATGCATTCAGACTAATTACATTTTCAAGTCATTCTAAAGCAACTAACTGGCTTGTTGAGGTGCATTTCACTTGGTAAAAGCCCAAATACACTGATAAGTGACTTTATTTCCATTCTTTATTAGGTAGTTACACAAGAAAAATTATAATTTGAATCGTATCGTCTGCTGTGCCCACAAGTGTGTGCAGGTGAGCACAATAAGCAAATAAAACCCAAATCAAGCATTGCATATTTTATTAAAATGAAAATGACACTCACTTTTTAAAATGCATGACCCTTCAAATAATTTCAAACTATTTTTAAATAAAATGTATTTTCCCTAATGTGACATTTTTTGACAGTCCTACAATACTATACTATTATAAAGCAGCTCTTCAGTGTTTATGTCTTTACTCATGTGTGACTGGACAGAAGAAATGAACCAGAGAAGATGGCCATGTCGAAGAAGCTGGAGCCTCAGAGCCACACCCACCTATGGCATCATCACCACAAACCAATAATAACTCAAACGTGTGTTCAAAGTAAAACCTCTGCAGAGAATTCACTTGATTTCGTCTAAAGTACATTGGGGCATTTAAAGGTCAACTCTGAAAGAGCAGAGCAGAACTCGGGTAAATAAAGCAGCAGTGAGTAATTACCTTGGCCCTGCTGCATGGGGAAACCAACATCCATTCTCATCTGAGGAGGCGCACCAAGTGGTCCATTTACCCGGACTTCTTGACTCTGGCCTTGTCCAACCGCAACATTAATAGCTCCTTCACCTGTACAAACCAGTCAAAATTGACACATTAATAGTGATGCTCTGATCGATCGGCATCAATAGTCACATTTCAATCCTCAATCGGTACTCACGAACCTGTCAGATCTCGAGAACCGATCACAATATGTGCATCACAAATTAATTCTTACTCATTTCTTTGTTCGTTTTAATTATCTACTGTCCATGGCACGTTTACACTAAATAAGAGATGTGTTTAAGAGACTCTTATTCTCTAATTTAAGGAGAAATCACCACTTACAGCGATGAAAATTCAAAAGTCAAAGATGAAAATTCTGCCATCGTTTACTCTCTCTTCACTGGCTATTTATGACATTCTTTCTGCTGTTAAACAAAAAAGAAAATTTCTTCAGCTGGAAACCTGTAACCACTGACTTACATAGTATTTGTGTTTCCTACTATAGACCATTTCAATGTGGTGATGTAATTGGCCCATGAACATTTCCTGCTTGTTGTCAAACTATTTCATAACTGTAAAAAGAGGGAATTTAATCATAACTCAACGTTAAAACAGCTATTATAACATGATTTATCGATATGTGGACCTTTTTGGATTCTAGCAAACGATGGAAATGAATAATGTAAAACAGGAAATGCGTTAGGACCACTGTTATTGTTTACATCCCTCAAAATGCAAAAGTCAGTGGTTACCGATTTTGAACATTTATCAAAATATCTTCTTTTGTGTTTGATAGAATAAAAAAACTCAAAGGTTTTGAACCACTTGAGGGCGAGTAAACAGTTAGTAAATTTTCTTTTTCAACAATGCATTTAAATGTCCTACTTAACAAAAAAAGGGGGGAAAGGTGCTTTATTGGCACAGTTAAAGGTGCAGTATGTAAGTTTGACACCCAGTGGTTGAACTAGGTATTGCATTCCTGGATCATAATAAAAGTACGCTGGGATGCCAGATTGTGTACAGGAGCGAGTGATTTAAACTGTGTTCTAAATAAAAGCAACGACACGCGATAGAGGGAATATTTTCCATATTAAAAGGAGTTTTTGTCCTAACCAACACCTCGAATTGATATATTAGAAATGGCTTCTATTTCTCACAGCTCAACATGTGAAACCTATGACAGCTAGATCACCTCAGGTAAGCCTTGTGTGCTTTATTCTGTGCTAAATGCTAACAATGCTAGTTTGAATGCATTTTACATGGCATTTGTTGCCATATACTGAAAGCAGAAAGTTCACCTCAGATCTTATAAATACAATAAATCGTCTGAAATTGAACTTTAGAACTAAACACATATGAGTGATTCAGCATCTACATTGATGTTAAAGTGGGTTAACATGTATTAAATAGATTCTAAACCTTACCGTTTCGTGAGTGAGTGCATATTCTGTGCTTCTGAAAGGCTGTATTTACATTTCTGCCGTGTTTCGTCTGGTGCAAACAGCCAAATAGCTGATCACTGCCTCTCTCGTCACAGCGTGTTGTTAGGACACGCGGTTACAATGTAACCTGCTCACCTAATGTTTACGTTCGTAATATTTATGTAATTTGCTAATTAATAACCTCATGTGGAACTGCATCTGTCTCCCATACTGTTCTTTTTGGTCACGGACGCATGCTTTCAGAGTCTTTCTGAATGAATGAATGAAATACGCTGTTTTCCAACAAGGCAAACCCAGGGTGCTGACATATAATTGGCTAAACTGGCATCATGCATATGAAATTTATCTAAACAAAGACATCGTTCCGGCACGGAAAACCCATTTTCAAAGCAGAATATCTGACTTCAGCATTGTTTTTCAGTTAAACAAGTATGTTCACTTGGGATGTTTCTTAAATATCTGCAAACATATTATGGTATTTTTATGCTTTAGAAGAGTCAAAAACTTACATACAGCACCTTTAAATATAGCTTGAAGCATCAGAATCAGTACTCCGTATCAGAGTCAGAATTATTAGCCCCCCCCCCCCCCCCCCCCCCCCCTAGTTATAAGCCACCCTGTACATTTTCCCCAATTTCTAAACATAATAGTTCTAATAACTCATATCAATAACTGATTTCTTTTATCTTGACAGCACATAATATTTAAATAGATATTGTTAAAGATACTAGTATTCAGCTTAAAGTGACATTTATGGCCCCGTTTCCGTTTTCCTGAGTGGTACGGTACGGTTTAGTTCGGTTCGCTTTTATGGCCGTTTCCACTGTCAAAAGGTACCTAAAAGCGAACCGTACCGTACCGCTTTTTGGGCACCCGTTGCAAAGGGTACCTAGCACGACAAAAGTGTACCAAAAGGTGGAGCTAGACACGCAGCTGATGCTATTGGTTTAAAGAGAAGCGTCACTTGTGCATACACAAGCAGAAGAATGATAACAAAGGAACCGCTATTTTTAAAAACACAGCCGAGACATTACACCGTAATAATATATACATATAATAACGAGCCATGATTGACCCGAGCTCAAACGAACCTTGTCGTCGTCTTGATGAACAGCCACAAAGAACAAAATCTGCCGTGTCCTGTTTTTGTTTTACGAGGCCGACTCAAAGTGCGAGCGGTTTCACTTTCTCCAGGGAGCTCGCGATCCCTCGTGTGCGTCTATATTTGCAATAACGAACTTCTTGAGCTGATGATAATAACGTGCGTGTTATTATTGAAGTGCTTCTGACATCCTTCAGTAACGGACAAACTAAGGAGCAAATGATTGTTTCACTAACCTAAAACATGAACACACTGCCATGTTTAACTGTTATCATCATCACCTTTTGGACTATTATGAACTCGGAATGATGGAATTAGTTTCTAACAGAGGCTACACGTGCTGCTGAAGATTAAAGACACATATGAGAGGTTTGCTCTGACTGTGGGCTCTATTTCATGTTGTTTTTTAACCTAAATAAGGACTAAATGTATGCTGTGTGTAGTTTTTCCATAATTGGTAACATATCGGAGACTGTAAGGGTCTGTATGTGTTCATATATGTTGCATTCATTTATTTATTTTATGTAATCGCAGACGTTACAGTAGCCAGTTTCGCACTGTCATTGATCTGCAGTTATAATCAAATCATGTTCATAGAAAGGGTAATAATAAACATTTATACACAAGTATTTTTGTGTATAAAGCATCTGTTTTGTGAGAAGTGCTTCTCCTATGATTTGTGAACGACCCGTACAGCTTTACTTGAATCAAGTCGACTGAAACTTTTTCCTTGGTACCCTTTAGGCAGTGGAAACGCAAGCCTGATAAAGGTGACCTGTACCAACCTGTACCGTACTGTACCAGTCAGTGGAAATGGGCCAGGCTTAAACTAGGTTAATTAGGGTAAAGTTAGGGAAAATAGGCAAGTCATTGTATAAATGTTTATACAATATATAACTGTATAGAATCTAAAAACAAATATAGCTTAAGGGGGCTAATAATATTGACCTCAAAATGCTTTTAAAAATTAAAAACTGCTTTTATTCTAGCTGAAATAAAACAAACAAGACTTTCTCCAGAAGAAAAAATATTATAGGAAATACTGTGAAAATCCCTGAATCTGTTGAGCATCATTTGGGAAATATTTGAAGAAGAAGAAAAAAAATTCAGAAGGGCGAATATATATTCAAGTCTACCTCAGAAGTTTTCCCGGAGCAGGGGAAAAAGAGCTGTCAGTTGGCTCACCGAGTCAAGACAAAAAAAAAAACCCGACACAAAACATGAGACCCATAATTTTATAGTTTACAAAGTTAAAATGCAAAGAAATAAACAGTAAGTTAATTAATGCCATTACATATACGATAGGCTATTCATAATTTCATATAATATATAACCACAATTTGTTATTTCATTATAAAGATAATCATGTTTATATAAACACTATAAATTAGGAGGACTTCTCTCCTCCTGAATCTCCGGGTCTGATTGCAGACACAGTGAACAGCAGTGCAGCAGGTCTCTTTCCCTATCTATTCCAACCATTAGCCCTGCCGGTAATCTGGAGGAGTTTAAGCATACAGTAGGCGAACACAGCAGCACTGACAAAGGCGATGTGTCTGAATGGTAACGAACTCGACTGATAAAAGACAAAGTCCACCATTCTTCAATTCTCGTACAGCATTCCTGACAAAAATGCTTGCTGCACACAAACAGCTTTGCTGTATCGGCCCTGACAGCATCACGGCAAAAACAAGCAACAAACCCTATGGATCATGGAGACAAACACATATGACCCTTCACAACTACCTAAATACTGCATGCTGTGCGGCGTCTCACAGCTTGGCGGGTCTGTCTTCAGAACGCACATGCTCTCATGAATAATTAAGAAGCAGAGTCTTCTCATAGGATAAGAGAACTTAGTCTATGAATAATGAGAAACCGACATGTCATCACTATATAGGCAGATGCGCGCTACGATTTTGATCCCGCCTCAATAATGATTTTAAACCCGGAAGATGAAATTTGCTGACAAAAGCTCTACATTATCCAGTTGTCCCCTCAATTAAAGCTAACAGGTGCTAACATTGTCTTTACTGATGCTCAACACACACAAATCTGTTACAATCTCAAAAAAATGTAGGGTGTCATACCTTTAAGCAACAGTTAAAATCAAGACCTGTATGCACCAGTGATTAATGTGCTGATTATTAATGGGACGGGACACACACACACACACACACACAAACACAAAGACACGTACCCTCGATCTGCACAGACAAGATGCCCAGATCCCGCAGCTGCTGCTGGTTGTTTTGGGCCAGGAGCCGCAGTCGCTCTGCTGCCTCTCTGGGGATGTTGAATGTGACGCGGACACTGTTCCATGGCTCCACGCGCTCCGGCTCCAGCTTCTTCTTACCTTCAGCAGCAAATCAGCAAGATCAGCCAGTAAGATTTTAGCTTAGCAACTTTAGAAAGCAACAATATAAGACAAAAACTGCAACAGTCAAGCCATTTTAGAAAAACAAACAGTCTGCTAGCACAAATACTAAACAGAGGTGTTCTGCCAGTCAAATTTAAAGAGGCAGTTCACCCAAAAATAAAACGTCAATCTTCATTTACTCATCTTGCACCTGGTTGAGTTGCTTTATTCAGTTGAACACAAGTGAAGATAATCTGAACAATGCTGAAAAAAAAACAGCCATTAAATTCATAGTATTATAGTTCCTACTACAGATGTCAGTGGCTGTTCGTGGGCATCAGTGGCTGTTCGTGGACGTCAGTGGCTGTTCATGGACGTCAGTGGCTGTTCGTGGACGTCAGGGGCTGTTCGTGGACGTCAGTGACTGTTCGTGGACGTCAGTGGCTGTTCGTGGACGTCAGTGGCTGTTCATGGAAGTCAGTGACTGTTCATGGACGTCAGTGGCTGTTCATGGATGTCAGTGGCTGTTCATGGAAGTCAGTGACTGTTCATGGACGTCAGTGGCTGTTCATGGATGTCAGTGGCTGTTCATGGACGTCAGTGACTGTTCATGGAAGTCAGTGACTGTTCATGGACGTCAGTGGCTGTTCATGGAAGTCAGTGGCTGTTCGTGGATGTCAGTGGCTGTTCATGGACGTCAGTGGCTGTTCGTGGACGTCAGTGGCTGTTCATGGAAGTCAGTGGCTGTTCATGGAAGTCAGTGGCTGTTCATGGACGTCAGTGGCTGTTCATGGACGTCAGTGGCTGTTTATAAAAGTCAGTGGCTGTTCATGGATGTCAGTGGCTGTTCATGGAAGTCAGTGGCTGTTCATGGACGTCAGTGGCTGTTCATGGACGTCAGTGGCTGTTCATGGACGTCAGTGGCTGTTTATGTCTTCAGAATATCTTGTTTTGTGTTCAACATAAGAAATTCATGAGTTTATAAGCACTTGAGTGTAAGTGAATGATCTGGAAATCTTCAGTTTTGGGTGAACTATCCCTTTAAGACTTTTAAATACCTTTATGAATTAAATTTAAGTTTATATATCATGATTTGTAGCCTTAATACAGCTGATTATATTTACAAGTGAAAGAACTATAACACCATAAAATAACATAATATAACTTAAATAAAAATTAAAATTATATATATATTAGTGGTGTAACGAATCACAAACTTCATGGTTAGGATCACATTATAATTTTTTAGTCATGGATCGGACCATTTTTCGGATCAGCCAAAAAGGGGAGAAGACAAACGTCACTTGCTTTCCATTTATTACAAAAACACTACTGCAGGACACTTTTGGTTTTCTAAAATAAAATGAAGAAATAATCCTCAGAATAAAAATAAATTGTGAAATATTCAGTACTGTGAAAAATTTACTGTTGTTTACTACTACTGTTGCTGATAGCGCTAAATGTAGAAATCTAACATTATAATTTGTACAACCCATATTTATTTTTAGTCTCATTTTCAATAAATGATTCAGTTATTCACCCATGAAACTCCTTGCTAGATGGATCATTTTTGAAGTTATTCGGTAGCATATTTTTGATAGCTGGTTGTCGCCACCTACTGGTTAAATAATGTCATAGCTTCCTACATCTTTTACTTTTGAGCGTCGTTAAATGCATATGTTGGTGATTTAAATCTTTACCATAAACATCAGTGGTTTTATCTGAACTATGTCTCCCAGTACTGTGTTATTTGACTGTTTGTAACTTCCTAACTAACTCAAAAGAATAAAGACTCAATCTCTTTCTTAATTTTTGTGTTTTTCGAACACTGATTTGAATGCAGTGATTAGAAGGATTAATGAACATATGCAAATCACCATCATGATTTATGTTGCGTGGGTGTTGACATCCTGATCTTTTAATCGTGCAGCTTACACTGAATTCATTAATGCAGGTTAAAAACATGTAGTGACAGAAAACACCTTTAATAACCTAAGAAACCCACCACATCCTGATTAACCCACCACAACTTCTTCCGTCATCATTATATTTTACAGGAAAGCCTAAATGCTTTCATACGTGTTATTTGAATGACGTGAGAGGCGATCTCTCTGTGATTGTTACAAATTTAGGATAAATCTATAAGTAAAAAAAAAGTATTAATCCGCGGGTCACGCGTGTTCCGAACCGTGGGTTGTGATCGAATATACGAATATATACTAAACTAGAATGCTATTGGAGCATTAAAATTTATAATTTATATTTATAATAATATATAAGTATTAGTGAAAGTCTTTACCAAATTTACGACCTAGAAAAAAAGAAGTAATATATGATATTTAATAATTATTTAATTATATAATAATTTAATTAATAATATATTTAATTTATTATTAAATTAATTTATGAATTAAATGTTAGACTATTTCAGAGCCTGCATAAACCTTGGTAAACACAATATTGACCTAAACATTTTTAAAATAAACATCTATATCTAATGAGAGCAGGGGTGTCCAAACTTGAAAACAAGATTATTTTTCTTACCGCATCGGTAGATAATTTAGATTGTTTTATGGAAAAACTCACTTAATTTGGACTTATTATTTCTGAAAACCAATATTTTCCTTTATTTTAAGTGTAATCACAGAGTGGTCTGACCTAGCAAGAGCATATCTGGCATCCTGTTTAAGATGGCGTCCAGCTTCTCCTGAAAGTCCTCATCATGCAGGTTCCCTTTGAAAGCCACATAGATGGTGGAGTCTGTGGTGGAGTTTTCATCTCCATCCTCCAGCCCAGAGTCGTGATCGGAGAGAAGAGCATCTGGAGGAGACGGAGAGCCCAGGAGGAGCTGCTGATGCGCCATCGCCTTCACCAATACAGCCTCTGGAGACTCTGACACTGATCACAGACAAACAACAGCCTTTAACACCAATCAGAGCTGTGCAGTAAGACCTGTAGAGCTGCACGATACTGGAAAAATATATGCGGTATTATTGTTGTTGAGTATGGACCCTTTACACAAGACTGTTATGTATGTATTTATATGTGTTTATGTATTATATCAGCCTTGCATCAAATTAAAAAAAAATTACTGATTATGTGAGGTGTGTGTAATGCGGTGTCTATGGGGGCAGGACAATAAATTTGATGTTGTTCTCTCTTCTGGCTACTGTAATCAGTTTCACACTAATGTTTTCCTTTTTCTGAAAGTCTTGATAACACCATCATGGAGATTTTCTTTTTTATTTTAGCAAATAGGATTGTAAGAAAAAAAAAATTATTGTTTTGTTGAACTCTCCAATTCACTGCGATTTAGGTTTACCAACTATGACGACTTCTGCTGTATTTTATATATATATATATATATATATATATATATATATATATATATATATATATATATATATATATATTAGGGTTGGGCCGATAGACGATGCCATCGTCGATGGCCGATAGACATCACAATGCTGAGCCGGCATCGCGATCCATCGCCCCGCCCCCGTCGCAAACTCGCTCGTGAAAAATACACACTCAGGCCTAGGGCTGGACAATAATTCGATATCAATATATATCGCGATAGAATTTTTTTCAATAACGATGATATGATTTTTGAACCCATTTCCGATATTTCGATATAAATTTGCATATATATAAATAGATATATTATTATTTATATAAGATCTTATACATGTATCACTTGGCACTGAATGACGTTCAGTGCTCAGCCGTCAGAAAGAGCGTGATCTGATGTCACTTACGTGATGACGAAAAACACAGACACGCTGCCAGCGCTCAGCACAGCAGGTGGTTATGCTGCGCCGCAAAAAGTTTTAGCTACAAAATGAGTGCTCTGAATACAGATGCGAATGAACAAGCTTCCACAAGTAAGAATGCAGACGAAATAGTTGATAAGAAAGGAAAGACTAATGCAGTGGTGTGGAAGTGGTTCAGTTCAGTAAAGTTAGCAACAGATTCGCAGATTCGTCTTTTCCGGATCAATAACTCATGACCGAAACATTGTTCCTACACAAATAGCACATTTTTTCAACTGTCGCAATGTATACAACCACCTACAACCTTATTTTCCTAAAAATGAGCTTTCCTACGCGCTGGACGCATTATATTGATCTCTAAGCGCAGGCGGCAAAGAGACCGATGCTTAGGGACCGTCTACAAAGAGCAAAACGCAAAAACCAATACTACAAAAGCTGTCAATAACTTCCCTCTAACTCATTATACTGCCATCAAACTCAGATCACACGTCACTGCTGTCCTGCTGGTTAGACTACAACACTTATTTTTCTAAAAAAAACTATTTTGCATATTTTTTATGAATTTTTGAGCTTTATTTATTTGATAGTTTATTTCACATTTCTTGTTTGTATAGGCTAAATACAAATAAAAAGTGAACAATTTTTTTTTTTTTAAAGTTATAAGAGTCTGGAGGTATTATCGACTTTGCAAATTCACTTTGCAGACATTTGTAGGTACAGACATCCATTGTGTGCGTTCTTGGGAGTTTTTCCTTTCTTTTTAATATTGTCCATATCGATATCGGAATTATATCGTATCGACCGAAATAAAAAAATATATCGTGATAAAAATTTTTGCCATATCGTCCAGCCCTACTCAGGCCCCGTTTACGCTAATACAGCTTACTTTTAAAATGGCATTTTAGAACGAAAATTACCCACGTCCACACTGGTGTTTCATCTAGCATTTCTGAACAGCCCTCCATCCACTGAAAACGCACATCACGTGACCACACCCATACACACACACTGTCATGCGCTCGTCTGAGCTCCAGAGAACAGTGTACGTCGGACAGTTTATCAAGGATGATAGTGGATCGCGTCTCACTATAGCTGTTAAACGTGATATTTAATTAATCTTGTCTTTATCCAGGGCTTAATTTGTGCCGGAACAAGCCGGATCCGGCACCTCATTTTACCGATCTCCCTCCTCCCCTGTCCACTGTATATTTTCACTTTCGTCCGCGACACCTCAGCGCCGCTCACTTTTATCCGCGAGCAACCCCCGCGCCGCACACTTTCGTCCGCGACACCCCTCCGCCATCCACCGCACCAAACAAATGACTGACACGGATCACTCTGCTTCTCATGCCAGAGTCCCGCGGAAAAAGTGATTGACAGGTGGTAATTTGAACTTAAACTTAACTTTATTTATTTGTGATTTGGTTATGGGTAAAACAAAGACCAGGTTGTTGAAACGGTAGGCTACAAATAATTAATTCGTTATGAATTAATTAATTATTCATAAATAATTTATTCACCTCCGCCTATGAAGACGATGCCATCGTCCATCGCGATGTTTCACATTGGACATCGTACGATGCTAAATTGGTCAACATCGCCCAACCCTAATATATATATATATAAAAAGTACATGTGACACACATAAATAGAAACAAAACACTACAAAAATTGTGTTACATAGATATTTCCTCCAATTCAGCTTATTCAATTCCAAAAACATGCAAACTCCACACAGAAATGCCAGCCGGGACTCGAACCAGTGATCTTCTTGCTGTGAGCCGACAGTGCTAACCACTGAGCCATCGTGCTATATTGATATATAATTTGTATCATATACATATATATTTTCTATCTAAATATAATTAAGCGTTTACTCAAATATATGCATGCTTATGTCATATGTGTATATACATAATAAATATGCACAGTATTAGGGCTGCACAATGTATCGTTTCAGCATTGATTTCGGCATCCGCAATAGACACATAGCAGGATATGCAAGGTTGAGTCTGAATTATAGTTGACCAGAAGCTACAGAATTGTATTTAGGCCCAATCCCAATTCCACCCCTTACGTGAAGGGGGTGTCTTAATTCTTTTTAGCTTGAAGGCGTAGGGCTAAGGGGAAGGGCTAGATACCCCTCGAAAGAGAGATTTTTCAGGACCACACTCGAAACCATGGGGTAAGAACATTTCCCAGAATACACCAGCCACAACAGCAGCAGTGGTGCACAAATTTTTATTTTTATTTTTTGTCATTATTACGACAAACAAGCACATGTTTTAATATATTCATCAAGGTGTTCATGTTTTACCGTCATGCTTTTAAAAAAATGCTAAAATAAAAACTGCTAAATTTTGCTATCTATAATCCCTAATAATAACTCCTGTATAGCAGTCCCACAACATACTTTCACATCTGTCACTCAATGTCACTCGAATACTCTGTCAGAAAAGTAAAGATAGATCTTTATGATGACATAATATCTGCTTTCTGTGATTTCCTTAAGATAAATACCAAATAATAACACATCTGGAATAATTACAGCAGTCGCCATCGTCTGATCTCATATGAAGCAAGAGATCGCCATGACATGATGACGTGTGCAGGTGCTGTAGTGCTGTCCCAATTCTTAGGGGTAAATTTTAAAGCCCTTCCCCTTCACACTCGGTTTTAAGGGCCAAGGGGAAGGGGAAGGGGTACAAAAAAAGAAATGTGATTGGGCCTAAAAATCCCGAAGAAACCACAAATAATGTTTTCCAGAAAAACATGAAGCAGCACAACCATTTTCAACACTGACAATTAGGGCTGTGCAATTTGGGGAAAATATCTTATTTGCGATTTTTTTGACACATATTCCGATTTACGATTTAATTTTGTAGTCAAGCTTCAGCTCAATAATCAGCAAGCCGTGGCAACAATTCTGCGACAGCTCTTAAAAATGACCTGTTTTAGTTCAGTGTCTGTGACTTTGAAACCAAAATATCCTGTTTTTCTTTGATATTTATTCATCTATTAACGCTTCTGAAGAAACAGACGCCATATGCCACTTGTCAGTGCTTTCCTGTTTGTTTGTTTTATTGTGCGCTTTCCGCATAGTTCGGTTGTGCAATTCTGATTGGGCAGAACGAAAGTGTGCTCACTTAATTGGCTAGTAAGACACACACAGACAGCAGTCACGCATTTGCTCTAGGTGGGGAAAGTTATATAATACATATGA
This sequence comes from Danio kyathit, assembly GCA_903798195.1. Classification (NCBI taxonomy): domain Eukaryota; kingdom Metazoa; phylum Chordata; class Actinopteri; order Cypriniformes; family Danionidae; genus Danio; species Danio kyathit. Next base: position 3,948,224 of record LR812541.1, on the reverse strand, counting down.
GCATTTCCAGCGTTATAGATGTGACATCTGCAGTAAAATCTTAAAATATAAATTGACAGAGGAAGTAAATGTTAACATCATATTGAAACATCTGTTTATATTTTCCAAAACAACTGACCACAGAGTTGTGGAAGCAGAAAAATATCAATCTGTAAACATTTTTTATATTTTGAATGAGGAAAATAAACATGCGTTATGGATGTGACGAAAAAGTCTGCGAGTTTACAGTATACAACATACCTTGTAGAAATTCTCTGATTTAAACTGCACAACCCAAAAGAAACTATGCTAATAAACAGGATAAGAGTTGCTCTCTCTCTTCTTTTTTTTTTGATTTTACATTTAAAGGAAAAAGCTTCATTATGGATGTGACATCTCTCTGTAATGGATGTGACAGATGTAAAATTGCCACTTGTGTGACTTTTGTAAATGAAATATAATTGTTTGAAAACATTGACAGAGACATTTTTGAGTATTTTTAAAGCACTGTAAAATACAAGCCTACAAAAAAAAACACGCAGAAATGGTTTTGCTATTTTGGCGAAAAAAGATTTTCATGGCAAGGTTGACATTTGCATGGAATTGCTCATATAGATTTCATATTGCAGCCTCTTGAGATTAACTAATCGCAATGTTTCGAATTGCAATTGGATTAATCGCACAGCCCTACTGACAATAATCAAAAATGTGTGATAGATTATACCGCTTTCTGAAGGACTTTGAGACACTGAAGATTGAAAATTCTGAGTTTGTATAAAAAGTTTCATCTCACAATTTATTATGAAAACAAGACAATTTCTAGTCAAAATGTTTCACTTTTATTGTATAACATATTCAAGGTTTCCGCTACATTCATTCATCCATGGCGGGCCGCCACGCCAAAATTCATCCCGCCACGGCTACAGTACAACTTCTTATTTAAACCATTTAGTCGTGTTTTTTTATAGCCGATTATAATCGCACCAAAACATATTAAAGGGAAAACAGCGCAAACTTTTCTGTAACCGTAGTAGTGCTGTGGGCTATTTGTTCAACCCTATAAGGTGACATGCTGACTGACTCTCTGACAGACGGACTGACAGGTGCGTGAGTCCAGCAAACACTGCGTAGCTTTCAGTTAAGATGAACACAGTTTCCATAAGTATACTTTATTGATAAAGGTCAATGGCTCTGCATACCATGACTTTATCTTGCTGGAGTTTAATGCCGTTTCACTTTACTTCAGGACGCGTTAATGTCGGAAAACGCACAAAAACGCACTAAATCGCGCTTCAGCAGCGCTTACTGGAGAGCGGACAAGAAGATCTGCACTTGAACGTGTAAATTTGAGTGCGTGCAAGAAGTTCTGTGCACAAACAGAGGAAATCGGCGCGCAAGCTAAGAGATTCGCATGCTCGTACTACATGAATGCTATCTCGACTTGTAATACTGCGTGTAATATTTGTCTTTGAAATAGTTGGCGGATCTGTGTAAAAAAAAGTCCTGCCGCCACTGCTGAAAAAAATCCTAGAGGAAACACTGATATTTTTTATTTATATTTTTGTCTCTGAGCTAAAGACAGAAAAAATATAGGAAAAAAAGTTTCACTACCCCCAATGGACAGAATCCTTATAACGTTATTATGCTTATTTTGAAATGTTAACTTCAAGATAAATAATATTGGTTTACAAAAATTATCATCACTTATAAATGACAAATATTTTGAAGAGTCAAAGCACACAAGTTATATTTGGAAAAAATAAGACTAAGCTTGGTCAATTCTATGACATCATTTCCTTTGGTTTCAACACACTTGTTAGATTTGTTGAACAGAGATTTTCATATACATTAAAACTAAAACAAAACCTTAAATAAATTGATAGAGGTAAAGTTGGTTTTATATTCGGATATTCAGACATTCTCCTTAATAATATAATTTCAGAAAAGTATTATTCGCTAATTCTAAATAGTGAAATCATATTAGCAGCCAATGATTATCAAAGTACAGCATTGTTTACAGTCAATTACAGTGCTAATGTTGTTTTGAAGTCATACTTGCATGCTAATTCCGATCGAATATTCAAAGTAACATGGTAAACAATATAGAGACTTCTAAATGAACGAATGTGCGAATATAAAACCAACTTCACCTCTATAATAAATAGATTTTTATGCTTCATGCCTTATTTTCCTTCATTATGACAGCAGATCCAGTTTATGTACTAACTGCACGATTGAAGTGGAAAAAGACACTCATATCACTGAGCCCTCAACAGAAAACTATTAAACAACATCACTGAGTATTTAATAATGCACAATAATGCAAAACTGACATAAAACACTGTCTCGTGTCATTAATTAATGTTGAATACATCATTAATACGCAGTCTTGTGATTGTAAAAAGCTCTATGGTGGCACTGTGACATGGTACTAAATGGTGATACTTTGACATTTACTATGGTATTTGCAAGGTCCTTCAAAAGATAGAGGTAAAGTTGGTTTTATATTGGGATTTTCAGACATTCTCATTAATAATAATAATAATAATAATAATAAGTTATCTTTGCTAATTCTAAATAGGGAAATCATATTAGCAGCCAATGACTATCAAAGTACAGCATTGTTCACAGTCAATTAGACAGTGTTAATGTTGTTTTGAAGTCATACTTGCATGCTAATTCCGATCAAATATTCAAAGTAACATAGCAAACAACATAGAGACTTCTAAATGAACGAATGTGCGAATATAAAACCAGCTTTACCTCTATATGCCAATAAACTCCTGCCATAATTATAGTGAGATGTCAAATATTGTATTGACATAGAAGAATTGAGAGATTCACTGCAAACTGAGCACACTACAACTGATAAAACTTTGGTTAATACCTAAAAATGTTATCATAATGTCCACGAAATGTAACGTTATAATAACTGATGAGGTTCAAATGGGTTTATTTCTCTAGCATTAGCATTAGCATGACCAAAACAAAGACAAACCACGTCAGTGCAGCTTACGACAAACAACGTAACATTACGACGACTCTAAGGCTTATATATCGCACATGCAATAATAAAAATAATATCCTAATTAACAACTGAATTATAATCATAAGTGGACTTCACTCAGGCTAATGCATTAGCCACACAAATACAGTGAGCCTCATTGGCCAATAGCACACTAACAAAAAGCGCTTTTCTTCATGCACTGGTCGCTTTCACACCTTAATCTCTCACTAATGTTTCTGTAAGATAATTAGATGATAAAATCTCACCGTTGTCAGTCCATCGGGAGTGGTTTTACTGCAGTAAACAGGCTTATGCTAACAGACGCTAACGGCGCGCTCTCGAGGTGCTGTGCGCGTACGTTCAGCCGGCGTGTGCGCGTGCGCGTTCCGTCGCTCGTGTCCGCTCTACTGTCCATCATGTACACACAAGATCGGGTTTTTTCCTGGATTTTGTATCACCACCACAGCCCCTAAACTAATGTAAGTGCAGGAAATAGGATTTAAATCAAAACATTTTCCTCCATTTTGTGTCCTTCCACTTCACAAACCAACGTGACACGCTGTGTATGTTCTTTTTTTTAAGCAAAATATGATCATATCTTGATTATTCACCTGTACATTCTGATTTCTACAGTGTAAAGAACTTTTTGTTGACACTTTAAATTCATTCATTTTCCTTCGGCTTAGTCCCTTTGTTTATCAGGGGTCGCCACAGCGGAATGAACTGCCAACTATTCCAGCATATGTTTTACACATCGGATGACCTTCCAGCTGCAAACCAGTACTGGAAACATCCATACACACTCATTCACACACATACACTATGGCCAATTTAGCTTATTCAATTGACCTATAGCGCATGTGTTTGGACTGTGGGTGAAACCGGAGGAAACCCACACCAACACAGGGAGAACATGCAAACTCCACACAGAAATGCCAACTGATCCAGCCGGGACTTGAACCAGGGACCTTCTTGCTGTGAGGCGACAGTGCTAACCACTGAGCCACCATGCCATCTTTGGGGCTGATCCACACCGTAACTCTCCTGGATGGGGGAAAGACAGTGAAGGTGCACTCACCACAGAACAATACATGTTTCACATTGTCCACAGCCCAAGATTTTGGCTGCTGGCACCATTGAAACCGGCATTTTGGAATGGCATGAGTGAGCAAAGGTTTGGCTATGGTTATTGGCCCTGCGGAGCTCCTGACCAACAGTTTTGGTGGAAAGAAGAGAGTTGAGCTGCACACTTAATTCTGCAGTGATTCGGGCAGCTGTGGTTTTGTTTTTTGGATACAATGCGGGATTAGCACCAGTGGCGGCTGGTGTTAAAAAATGTGAGGGGGCGCATTTTAAAAGCCATTAAAAGCTATTTTTCAGATGATGTACCAAAAAACAAAAATGACTAAAGTATACAATAAATGCATCACAAATCAGTTCATTTTAGTTTAATTTGGGTTTATCAGTAATGAAGTAATCAAGATAATCAGTAAACACACACACACACATAAATGTTGCCTAATCACTGGCAGCACTACTTAAAAATTAATTTTGCTCTCCTTTCTTTCTGGCTTGCAAATTTCTTAATGAGCTTTTGGTTAAAGTCAGTCATCTCAGTCACCAGCCTCTTCTCTGTTGACAGCATGGCCAATGCATTCAGCCTCTCTTGCGTCATGCTGTTTGAAACAGCAAACACGGAAATAGTAAAAGGCATGACTTACATCACAACCTGCCAGCCAATTCCGTTTGTCATAACAAGTGCTGGAAAAGCCAAGGGTGTACGCGCGCTCGCCATCACTTGACTACTGGTGAATTTGTTTTCATTAGTTTTGCAAGGAAGGTCGATCTGGTCCAAGCTCCTTGATTCTTTTTTTTTTCTTCATCCAAACGCCTTGTGAACGGATATCTTTGCAAAGATACAACAGAATTTTCCTTCATCTTGCACTTGCTTTCATTATATGATTAAAGGTCAGCACAGCTAACTGACGAGCTGCTGCTGAGTGAACGTTCTAAGTGAGAATGGTCCAATCACATAAGGCCAATCATATAAAAACAAACATGGTTCGTTCTAACAACAAAATGGGAGGGTTCGGGGCGCAGAGCGCTGCGCCCCAAAGACAATTTAAAACAGGCCAATTAGAGCTTATCGTCATATCACGTGCATTGCAAAAGTTCGTGTACCCACATAGACACCCATTAGTCCGGCGCCCCGCACACATATGAAAAAATATTGTTCATACATTTTTTTTTTTCAATAAATGTTAGTATGACTACAATAAATGTTAGAATGTTATAATTAAATCAGTTTATTTTGTTAATATTTGTGATAATAAATATTGACATATTAAAGGAGTCTAACTTGACGGGGGCGGCGCCCCAGCGCCCTCTATTGACCAGCCGCCACTGATTAGCACCCAGACATCCCTTTCAGACAGATTCTTCTTACGTCCACAGTTACTCCTGTTGGATGTGGTTCTTCTTCTTGGTGGTTTGCTGACATTACTCTGGATACTTTGGCTCCTGATACAAGACCTGCTGGACGAGGAAATTTTGGGTGAACTCCCTTTAAGAGGAGCTCAAGTCAGCGTCAGTCAACCAATTGTCTCTCAGAAGAACAAACATTATTTGCTTTAAAAAAATACATTAGAATTGACATCCACAATTCAAAACAAATCTACAGAGAGTTAGTTATGACTGCAGAGAACAGTTACGCAATATATTAAATGACATCTGCATTTATGTGACTGTAGGAAAAGTGTACTTGCTTCATGTTTTGCAAATTCACTTTCAAACTCGTATATAAATAAGACAAGTACAGTTGACGTCATTATTAGCCCTCCTGAATTATTAGCCCGCCTGTATATATTATTTCCCCAATTTCTGTTTAACAGAGAGCAGATTTCTAAAACACATTTATAATCATAATAGTGTTAATAACTCATTTCTAATAACTGATTTATTTTATTTTTGTCATGATGACAGCTCATATTTGACTAGATAATGTTCAAGATACTAGTATTCAGCTTAAAGTGACATTTAAAGGCTTAGCTAGGTTAATTAGGCTAAAGTTAGGGTAATTAGGCAAGTCATTGTATAACAGGGGTTTGTTCTGGAGACAATATTGCTTAAGGGGGCTAATAATACTGACCTTAAAATGGTTTTTAAAAAATTAAAAACTGCTTTTATTCTAGCTGAAATAAAACAAATACGACTTTCTAAAAAATAGTAGAGGAAATACTGTGAAAAATCCCTGATTCTGTTAAACATGAGAAATATTGGCGGGGAAAAGGTGCCATATACTGCATTGATTAAGTTCAATTCTCTTCTCTGATATCTACATAGTAGGTGTATGACTTAGGAAAGTTCAAAATGTCTCCAGAACAGGTTTAATATGCTCATTTATTACATATAAATAGAGAACATGCAAACTCCACACAGAAATCCCAACTGATCCAGCCGGGACTCAAACCAGAGACCTTCTTGCTGTGAGCCGACAGTGCTAACCACTGAGCCATCGTGCTATATTGATATATAATTTGTATCATATACATATATATTTTCTATCTAAATATAATTAAGCGTTTACTCAAATATATGCATGCATATGTGTGTATACATAATAAATATGCACAGTATTAGGGCTGCACAATGTATCGTTTCAGCATTGATTTCGGCATCCGCAATAGACACATAGCAGGATATGCAAGGTTGAGTCTGAATTATAGTTGACCAGAAGCTACAGAATTGTATTTAGGCCCAATCCCAATTCCACCCCTTACGTGAAGGGGTAGTGGTGTCCCAATTCTCTTTAGCTTGAAGGCGTAGGGCTAAGGGGAAGGGCTAGATACCCCTCGAAAGGGAGATTTTTCAGGATGTAAGGCAAATTGGTTTAGGAGAAAATGCCATTTTTAATATGAGACAAAAAAGGTACAAGCGCAGGCCTCTCCTCTACTCTGACATCCCCATGCTCCAAAGCTCCACTCTCACTGAGTCTCTCAAGGGAAAAAGGAATGCGAGGCGCTACAAGCAGAAGACTCGCAAGGCTACCGAGCGGAGGGGAAAGGAGCTCCTACCTCCTAACGACCCTCTCTCTGGTACCCCCACAGCATCCCTAGCTCGACTGAACTTGAATGCATAGTGATGGTTTGAATGCATTAAAGGATTAAAGCTGTCTCAATAATGTGCATTTAATTATTTAGACGTTGATTCATGTTCTTGTGATATTTAGGAACAGCTATAAATTTGTTCACATAAGACATGACCTATAGGTTTTGCTGACTATTGGAACATTAACTAAGCAGTTTTGACCACATTGTATTGTTGGTCCTTAGTGATTTATAAACTGTTTGCATATATAATGGGGAAAACCCAGAAGGTGGACTGTGCATGTACCCTGTGAACATAACCCAATGTGTCAAAACCTCAATGATGTATGAGGTGTATTTATGTGCATGACCTGATTGTGAAAGTATAAAAGCTGAACCATAATGATCAGCATTGCGTGTTCCTAACTTCTCTATACTGGAGGTTAGCAACCCTTTATTCTCAACGGAGGATAAAGTAAGGAGTTTGTTTCTGTTATTTGTTTTTTGTTTATTCTACTTTTTCACTGGATTTCATTTTGTTAATAAAAGTATATTTTATTAATTTACTTCGCTGGAGTGGACATTGAATTCATTTGCCAGAGCCCATCAAGTTACCTTGTGTGGTAAAGTATAATCTAATGTATTCTTTTGCAAAACATTTAAAAGACGATCCTTCAACTAAACTCTAGCTAAGAAATATAGCCAAGAGAGGATTCTGGTTTATCTTTGTTTAATTAAGGTGATTAAATAAAGGCAATTCAGTACAAGGACCACACTCGAAACCAAGGTAGTAAGAACATTTCCCAGAATACACCAGCCACAACAGCAGCATGGCTGCACCCGGAAGTAAGGAGATCCACAAATTTGTATTTTTTTGTCATTATTACGAATTTTTGCAACAAACAACCACATGTTTTAATATATTCATAACCGCGTTCACGTTTTATCGTCATGCTTTAAAAAAAAATGCTACAATAAAAACCTCTAAATTTCGCTATCTTTAATCCATAATAATGTTATGTGCTCCAGGGTCACATTTGTGAAGATATATGATGAAGAAAACTCCCAATAGGATCTGGATGCAGCCTTTATGATGCAAGCTGAGACTGCATCCCTTAGCAATGCAATGCCAGACAAAGTGCGCTCAATGGAGATAGCGACATCACTGTGACGGGTAGGGTGAGCCCATTCAAAACTAGATTAAAGACCTATCTTTTTAGCAAAGCATACACTCAGTGCAGTACATAGCGGTATGACGCATGATGTGCCCCACACATGGATTTGCTTCTCGTATATAAACACTATGAACAGCAGCTACGCTAATTATTCTCCTTATTCTGTATTTCCACCTGGGGGTACTCATCTTGAGGCCCTCAGACTATGCAGTGCCACTGACGCGATCCGAGACCAGCGACGAGATGATCCCAAGGTTTTCTGGACCAGGCCGTATCCTGAGCAGCTGCTGTGGTGGTCTTCATGGAGTGAGAGCATGAGACTGACTCCTGTGATGCTCCAAGGACAGACGAGTCTTCGCTGAGGTCCAGCTTCCTGCGCCTAGACTGCAGCTCTGCACAAGACAATTGGCCATAGGGGAAATGGTCGTGCACAACTGAGCCTGGTTTCTCTCAAGGTTTTTTTTAATTCTTCACTTTCGCCAATTGGTGAAGTTTTTTCCTCGCCGCTGTCGCCACTGGCTTGCAGGGTTCGGGATCTGTAGAGCTGCGCATCGATGGATTTGCTCTTCAGTGTTTGGACTCTCAGTAGTGATTATTAACCCACACTGAACTGAGCTAAACTGAACTTAATCTCTGAAAACTGGACTGACTCTGTTTCAATTCACTATAATCTTCCATGTGAAGCTGCTTTGACAATCTACATTGTATAAGCGCTATACAAATAAAGATGAATTGAATTGAATTAAAAAGCATTGGATGCAGCTCAGATTGCATCTGCACCTCTCAAAACTTGTGACATTGTTGTTTTCTGCCTCAGAGTCATTCGCATTAGACATAATCCCACACAGCAAGTGTTACAATGAAAAGACTAAGGGCCCTATCATACACCCGGCGCAATACGTGTTTTGCGTGATTTGTTGCTATTTTCAGACCAGCGCAACTGTAATTTCCACATTTTCCGCCACGTTGTTTAAATAGCAAATCCATTTGCGCCACTTTGTGGACTCATGGGTAGGCCCACACGGAATCTGCGCGCGCAGAATTCCGCAGATTTTCCGCAGATTTTTAGCCCATCATTAATTCTGTTTATTTACTTAAAGTTAACTATTTACAGTTAATCTAATTGGATTTGCATTTTAAACATTAAATACAAGTTAAAACGATATTATTTTTTATTTAACATATTAAGGTTTTAGTTATGATACTCCCAAAATAATTCCGCAGAAATCCGCAGATTTTTACCAAAATTCTTCGCAGAAATAGCAAAAAACGTCCGCAGATTCCGTCTGGCCCTGCTCATGGGTGAGGTGGTCTAGAAAGGAGGTGTGTTAAGACGCTATTTTGAGGAACTGAAATAGACCGCACCATTGATGAACTGAAAGCTGCTCTAAAGTCCAGCGCAGAGCGAGTTAGTGCTTAAACATACAGGATGTTCAGCAATACACAAATATCCTTACATATGAAAAAAAATAAAGGATTAAAATATTACAAAAGTTATTATTTTCTACATAAATATAAAAACCACTGCCTCCATGCCTTCTTCATCTCGGGGGGCTTTTTTCAGTTCATGACAATCTGTATTTGTATAATGTTACTATTATTAGCAGTATAATTTATTATCGGCATATTTATATTTGTTTTAATAAAAACTAGTTTAGGTTTGTACACCTGTGGGGTTTTTTAGGCATCTGCATCACCATATGGGGCATAAGAATAAGACGTGTGTTTGGGCATAACTCAGTTGTTTGACCACACTTTATTATTATCGTTCATTTATTCCTTTGCTGGAAATTAGAACTGAATTTAGAAATAGTTTTGAAACAAATCTTTGTGCTTAACAAACTAAATTAAATATGTTGGCTAATGGATGTCTTCAGTGGAGTGTGTACAACACCGTTTCCATACTCCATGAAAGTAAAGGAGTAAAGAGTAAATGTAAAGAGGCTGAATGGAGGAGGCTCGTTCTTTATCCTCGCGCTGCACATGCTCTGTTTAACTGTTTTCTTGCTAGTGAAGCATTTTTACATTTACAAAGTCCACCATGTAAATATGCGCCATGCAACTGACTCTTAAAGAGAATGTGAGATGAGACTCTGATTGGTTTATGCTCAAAACACACCCAGAACTCATTAAGATAATAAACACAATCCTGTTAGACCATGAGCCGGGGCGCAGAGTGTATTATTTTGTCCTTAAAATAGCAAAAGTGGATTCAGACATGCCCTTAATGCTTTTGCGCCATGCGCTGTAGACTTTGCACCTATAGATCGTTAAAATGAGCCCTAAATAAACAGTAAAGTTTGCACAGAATTTAACTAAAGTAGTTTCTCGTGACTTTAAAAACATTCAGATCTCCTGCTCAAATGTCTGAAAGCACTGTCCCAGGACGGATCCATTTCAGTTGTGTTAAATTAAAAAAGCAGTCAAACATGTCCAGCACGGTTTATTTTGACATTTTCAAGCGTCCCACAATGCACTTCATGCATGATTTTTAAAATAAATGTGTGCTCAGCAGGACTCCAGATAAAGACTAACATTTTGTTTTGTTGGCTTTACAATACGTACACTGTAAAAAGTGCTTTTCTTAAAGCTTTTGTCTCGTTTTCATTCCAATATATAAAAACTCTTAAATCAAGAACCATTTTTAAAATATCTATTTTTTTCTTCAATTATTTATTATTTTGTATTGCATCATGGGATCTTGATCTTTCCTCCAATTTCTTTTGATGTTGAAAAGTTTTAAAAAGTGGCTTTTAGTTTGAAGTGATACAGTCTTATGCAAAAGTTTGGCCACCCCTGGTCATTTTCATAACTGCAAGCCATAGCCTGCTGGCCTTTCAAATCAGCAATTTCTTTTGGATATATTTTAAACATGCAGGTTCTTCTCCAGGATTGCTGTGTTCTTTTTCCACCAAGCACCCATGGTTGTGGCATCTGTCCACAGTATATTTTTCCAAAATGATTCAGGCTTGTCCAGATGAGCCTTTGCATACCTCAAGCAACTCTTCTTGTTGGCAGAATGCAGAAAAGTCTTCATCTCCATCACCTTCCATTAAGCTGTTCTTTGTGAAGAGTGTGCTGAACTGTGGAACATAGATCAAGATGCTCCTGGAGCTCTTTAGAAATGGTCTGTGGTTTGTCTGTGACCATTCTAACCATTCTTCACCTTTGCCTTTCAGATATTTTTGGTGTAGCACATCTTTCCTTTACAAGAACTGTTCCTGAGGCCTTCCATTTTCTTACTCTATTTCTGACTGTGGAGACTTTAAACCAGGGGTGCTCAACCCTATTCCTGGCGATCGACCGTCCTGCAGTTTTCAGTTGCAGCCCTTATCAAACACACCTGCCTGTAATTATCAAGTGCTCCTCACGTTCTAAATAATTGGTTCAGGTGTGTTTGATCAGGGTTGGAGCTGAAATCAGCTGGAAGGTCGATCGCCAGGAACAGGGTTGAGCACCCCTGCTTTAAACTTTTGTGAACGCTTTTTGCATCCTTCTCCTAGTTCATGTTGATGAATTATTCTAGTTTTTAGGTCATTAGGAAGTTCTTTTGAGGTTCCCATGTTGCTATTTTTAGGTTCACAATAAGGAGAAGCACAATAGCAATCAGCTATCTTAAATATGCCTTTTTTATGATTGGTTGGACCTGTGTTAGGATTGTTAGGGTTCACTGTGTCAAGCTGCGGTCACACTACAGTTTGAGCTTGTGAAACTCTGTTGTACGGCGCTGCGAAAAGGGGCGGGATTAAATAAGATGATTAGACATTTAAAAAAGCGAGCGATTGGTCCATGTTTTAAATTTTGTCCAGAGAGGTCATGTTTTGATCCTCAATTGGTCTCACACATTCATGTGATGCGATTTCACAGGTCAGAGTTCACCAAGCTTGAACTTTGCAACGCAGCAAACTGCGAAACTTGTCACACAAGTTTGCGTTTAAGGTCAGACCCATTTGCGTGTATAATTGGAAGTCTATGGGGAGAAAAGCGCAGTGTGAACGCAGCTTCACTCAAGTCAATGTTGTGTTGTAATCAATCAGCATTTAGTGACTACAGCTTTTCAAATCCACACAAAAGAGAGGGTGCCCAAACTTTTGCACAGCCTATTTTTTAGTTTCAGTTTAATTTCACACATCTCAGTACTGCTACAGTACGTATTTCTGTCTGAAAAACATGATATTATCTAGCTTTCACTAGAAACTGAAGGGCATTTCACTAAACATTTCATAAACAAAGAGCACATAATTAAGCAGCCACAGAGGGGTGCCCAAATGTTTGCGTAAGACTGTATATATAGGTGTTGTAAATTATAGTACAGAAACATATTCTAACGCCCCATTCACACGGGGCGTCAGCTTCAACGCTTCCCATTCACTTTGATTGGGTGACGTCAGGCGTTGCCGAACTGCATTGTGGATCCGTCGGCGCCGCTTCAGAGGCGTTGCTCGCTGCAGAAGTTGGGACATGCTCAACTTTTCAAGCGCCGACGGAAGCGTCAGCCAATCAGATCGCTGTATGCAAATACACCAGCTCCAACAGTGGCCTATTGCTGACTAATTTCATTGGCTGACGCTGCTATGACGATCGCATCAGCCCCAATTTCAGACACGCCCTCTGTCAAGCGTTGAAGCTGAAGCCTCGTGTGAATGGGGCGGTACAGAAACCTATTCTACACAATCAATCAATAAAAGTTCCATAATTCAATTCATAACTAAATAAACTGGGAAAAAGGTAAATGCCAAAATACAGCAACTTTTATTAAACAGATATTATTTTATGGTGTAGGCGAGTAAAAACGGTTCATTTTCTGAAGTGTGTTTTTCCTTAAAAATAATCTTATTTCAAAGCAAAAATATGATTATTTTTCTAATCCATTTTCAGATTATTTTGCTTTAAGGAAAAACTTTTAATTTTGACATCATTTTTCACTCATCTAGAAAAAGCTCCTTGATTAAAGAATCTTTCGATATCTGGACGAGACAGAAGTACGGAAGTCCTAAGAGGCCGTGCATTAAAATATTTTTTCTCTCTTGTTATGTCGTGATCACCACTTAATTATCTCGTGATCATGACATAACAACTCGTTTTCTCGTGATCTCGACATAACAAAAAGTTATGTCATGATCACGACTTAATAAAGTTGTTATGTCATGATCACGACTTAATAAAGTTGTTATGTCATGATCACGACTTAATAAATTTGTTATGTCATGATCACGACTTAATAAAGTTGTTATGTCATGATCAAGACTTAATAAAGTTGTTATGTCATGATCACGACTTAATAAAGTTGTTATGTCGTGATCAAGACTTAATAAAGTTGTTATGTCGTGATCACGACTTAATAAAGTTGTTATGTCGTGATAACGACTTAATTTTCTCGTGATCTCGACATAACAACTTTATTAAGTCGTGATCATGACATAACAACTTTATTAAGTCGTGATCATGACATAACAACTTTATTAAGTCGTGATCATGACATAACAACTTTATTAAGTCGTGATCATGACATAACAACTTTATTAAGTCGTGATCATGACATAACAACTTTATTAAGTCGTGATCATGACATAACTTTATTAAGTCGTCATCATGACATAACAACTTTATTAAGTCGTCATCATGACATAACTACTTTATTAAGTCATGATCACAACATAAGTTTTTGTTATGTCGAGATCACGAGATAATTAAGTCGTGATCACGACAAAACAAGAGAGAAAAAATATTTTAATGCACGGCCTCTTAGGACTTCCGTACAGAAGTCTAGAACTGAGTGGGAGAAGCATTTGCTGCAGTGTTCTTTAGTTTGGCGAGATTCTTAGCTTTGATCATAGACGTATAAACATAGATGCCTCGTTAGTTTCTACAGGCTGCTTTATTGACCCATCTGCAAAACTCAAATAATAAAAGTCGATCCATAAACATTAGAGAGCAAGTTCACCGTCTTTAAGAACAGATTTACACGTGTATAAATATCTATCTGCAACAGAATCCAAGAGATGACTTTGCTAATTAGCATTAGCAACATGAAGGCATTAGCTGACAAGACACTTAGAAGTTATTATAGTTTAAAATATTGAGTATATTGAGTGTTACTGAGCGCTCAGTACTGTAGATATTGAGTCAACTGTGAAGGTTTCGCTTTTAAATCTCACTGTTTTTTTACAACAGAGGCTGCAGATTTGTGTCATCTTGACTGTTCCAAGATGGCGGACGCCTGAACGTCTCTGATGAATGTGGCATCTGCGTACACATGTCTATGGCTCTGATGACTTCACTAGATTTCCACAAAGTGCAAAGTGTCTACAATAAATAACGATGAGGACTGATACACACGTGATCTGACAGCTCACGGGAGATAACAGAGGCGTTCTTCATCAATGAAGCACACTGCCATCATTCATAAGCGGTCATCATCACCACTGTGTGTGTGTGTGTGTGTGTGTGTGTGTGTGTGTGAGAGAGAAAGAGAGAGAGTTTTTGTTTATACTGTACGTTTATGAGTCTGAGAGTTTTTGTGCAGGTGTGTGCTTGCGTTTGTTTGTGTGTGTGTGTAAATGCATGTCTGTGTGATTATATGTGTGTCTGAGTGTGTTTGTGTGCAGGTGTTTGTGTGCGTGCTTGTGATGGTGTGTGTTAATGTTTGTGTGTGTAGTTGTATGCATGTGTGTGCATATGTTTGTGTTCGAGTGTGTGTGCGTGTGTATATGTGAATGTCTAAGAGTGTGTGTGTGTGTATGTGAATGTCTAAGAGTGTGTCTGTGTGTGTGTGTGTGCTTGTGATGGTGTGTGTTAATGTTTGTGTGTGTAGTTGTATGTCTGTGTGTGCATATGTCTGTGTTCGAGTGTGTGTGCGTGTGTGTATGTGAATGTCTAAGAGTTTGTCTGTGTACAGGTGTTTGTGTGTGTGTGTGTGTGTGTGTGTG
Source organism: Danio kyathit (assembly GCA_903798195.1). NCBI lineage: Eukaryota > Metazoa > Chordata > Actinopteri > Cypriniformes > Danionidae > Danio > Danio kyathit. Next base: position 3,933,049 of record LR812541.1, on the reverse strand, counting down.
TTTGTGTTAATGTTTGTGTGTGTAGTTGTATGTATGTGTGTGCATATGTCTGTGTTCGAGTGTGTGTGCGTGTGTATATGTGAATGTCTAAAAGTGTGTCTGTGTACAGGTGTTTGCGTGTGTGTGCTTGTGATGGTGTGTGTTAATGTTTGTGTGTGTAGTTGTATGTATGTGTGTGCATATGTCTGTGTTCGAGTGTGTGTGCATGTGTATATGTAAATGTCTAAGAGTGTGTGTGCGTGTGTGTATGTGAATGTCTAAGAGTGTGTCTGTGTATAGGTGTTTGTGTGTGTGTATGTGTGCGTGCTTGTGATGGTGTGTGTTAATGTTTGTGTGTGTAGTTGTATGTATGTGTGTGCATATGTCTGTGTTCGAGTGTGTGTGCATGTGTATATGTAAATGTCTAAGAGTGTGTGTGCGCGTGTGTATATGTGAATGTCTAAGAGTGTGTCTGTGTACAGGTGTTTGTGTGTGTGTGTGCTTGTGATGGTGTGTGTTAATGTTTGTGTGTGTAGTTGTATGTATGTGTGTGCATATGTTTGTGTTTGAGTGTGTGTGCGTGTGTGTATATGTGAATGTCTAAGAGTGTGTCTGTGTACAGGTGTTTGTGTGTGTGTGCTTGTGATGGTGTGTGTTAATGTTTGTGTGTGTAGTTGTATGTATGTGTGTGCATATGTCTGTGTGTGTGCGTGTGTACGTGTGGGTGTGTATATATGTGAATGTCTAAGAGTGTGTGTCTGAGTACGGGCGATTGGCTGTGTTTGTGGGTGTGTAGGTACGTGTGCATTAGTGTTTGTGCGGATGTATGTACGTGTGTGTGTGTGTGTGTGTGTGCAGGTGTGTGTCTGTGTAATTATATGCGTGTCTGAGTGTGTTTGTGTGCAGGTGTTTGTGTGTTTGAGTGAGTCTGGGTGTGTATATGTGAGCTTGTGCGTTAATGTTTGTGTGTGTGTGTTGTATGTATGTCTGTGCATATGTCTGTGTGTGTGTGTGTATGTGAATGTCTAAGAGTGTGTCTGTGTACAGGTGTTTGTGTGTGTGTGTGTGCTTGTGATGGTGTGTGTTAATGTTTGTGTGTGTAGTTGTATGTATGTGTGTGCATATGTCTGTGTGTGTGCGTGTGTGTGTGTGGGTGTGTATATATGTGAATGTCTAAGAGTGTGTGTCTGAGTACGGGCGATTGGCTGTGTTTGTGGGTGTGTAGGTACGTGTGCATTAGTGTTTGTGCGGATGTATGTACGTGTGTGTGTGTGTGTGTGTGTGCAGGTGTGTGTCTGTGTAATTATATGCGTGTCTGAGTGTGTTTGTGTGCAGGAGTTTGTCTGTGTGTTTGAGTGAGTCTGGGTGTGTATATGTGAGCTTGTGCGTTAATGTTTGTGTGTGTGTGTGTAGTTGTATGTATGTCTGTGCATATGTCTGTGTTTGAGTGCGTGTGTGTGTGTGTGTGTATATGTGAATGTCTAAGAGTGTGTATACGTATGTGTGTGTTAGAGTTTGTGTGGATGCATGCATGAATGTGTGTACAGGTGTGTGTCTGTTTGTTTGAGTGAGTCTAGGTGTGTAGGTATGGGTGTGTCAGTGTTTGTGTGTATGTGTGTGTACGTGCATGTGTCTGTGCGTGCCTGTAGATATGCGAGTGTTAATGTTTGAAGTATGTGTGTGTGTGTGTGTGTGTGTGTGAATGTCTGTGAGTGTGTATATATGTATATGTGTGTCTGAGTGTGCTTGTGTGTTTAAGTCTGGCTGTGTGTGCAGGTCCTGTATGTGTGTGTTTCTGAGTGTGTAGGTTTATGTATGTGCATGTGTGCGTATATGTGTGTGTGTGCGTGTCTGTAATTGACCGTCTGTGTGTGGCTATGTTTATGTGTGTGTGTATGTGTGTCTGTAATTGACCGTCTGTGTGTGGCTATGTTTTTGTGTGTGTGTATGTGTGTCTGTAATTGACCGTCTGTGTGTGGCTATGTTTTTGTGTGTGTGTGTGTGTCTAGGGCATGGCCATGGAGAGTGCGGCGGCGTCGCTGCTCCGCGGGTCCTTGACGCCGATGATCAGGTCGTTGGTCCTGCGGGTTCCCTCCACCAGAGATAGACGATCCACCCTCAGCACATCATGACCCTTCGCCAGCAGAGCCTTCACATCTGCCTCCTGGAACACAGCTGCACACACACACACACAGACAGACAGACACAAAGAGACAAATACACACACACAAATGTCACCACAAAATCCATCACTTTAGGTGCCAAAACAGTGGATTTTTGCCCAGAATCTAGGAGGTGCTGACTGAGCCCTGACAGACTGAAACACAGACAGCACTCTGAGGTGAATCCTGCTGACTGCATTTGATTGTGGCTCACGAGCAGGAGAAGGAATGAAATAGCAGTGAAGAACGGCCCAACCATAACCACAACAACAGGGAAACACGAGAAACAACATGACTCAAACGGGAATGAACGGGAAGTGAGTGAAATAAAACAAAATACTAATAAAACTCCCTGATCTTCTAGGACTTGGACAGAAACAAATCTAAAATCCCCGGACTTTAAATGTCTGGAATAAACCCTTTAAAAAAACATGATACTCTAGAGTAGGGGTTTTCAAACTAGGGGGGGTGCCAGCACCTATTAAGCGGGGCGTGAGAATTTGAGGCGTGCACTCGAGTAAATTATGATGACGGTTTTTATGCGACTCACTAGAGTGAATCTGATTAATGTTAGTTCCACAGCTAACTATCAGGCACCTGTAGAGTTTATGCGTTCCAGTAAAGCATATACTAGCAGAATATTGCATGGCTATCAGCTAATCAGATTCAAGAACCAGACAGAACTGTTGTAAATATATATATATATATATATACTAGTGGGGGCCGTTATCGGCGTTAACGTGCTGCATTAACGCGAGACTCTTATCGGGCGATAAAAAAAATATTGCCGTTAATCTATTCTCAAAGTTGGGTTGGGAGCTGGGTCTATTCTACACGAGCTATGATGACTTTCACCTTGATATTTTAGCGCAGACGTATACCTGGAAATGCACTGTAGGGGGCGAGAACGAGTCTTCGAACTTGTGTGTATTCCTTCTAGTGGTGTAACGGATCACATATCTGCAGTTCGGATCACACTATGGTTTTTTTAGTCAGGGATCGGACCATTTTTCGGATCAGCAAAAAAGTGAGGAGACAAATGTCATTTGCTTTCCATTCATATAAAAATATTCCTGCAAAAAACATTGCTTTAACAAACAGAACTTAGAACCTGTAATGTTAATAAAAATAAAAACCAAGAAAGAAGCAGCTGAAGAAAGGAAAGTATTCAATATGAAATATGATCTTTGCTGATAATGCTGAATATAATCTAACATCCTGTACAACAGATCATATTTATCTTCAATTAATGATTCAACAATTCACACATTAAACTTCATGTATTATTATACTGTAGATGTATTATTTTTTAAAACCTATTCAGTGACATCATTTTGATGGTTGTTTGTCTCCATCTGTTGGTCACACAATGTAATTGCTTTTACCAGCGTCAAACAATCACCAGCGTCATGTTTCATTAAACGGTGATGTTAATCTTTACCATAAACATCAGAGTTTATATCTGAACTATAAACTGTTCTCTCAGCACTTCTGTGTTATTTAATTGTTTGTAATTCACTGAAAAAGTGTAAAAACTGAATCTCGATGCAGATTTGAATGCAGCGCTTTGAAGGATTAATAAATATATGCAAATCTTTATCATTCATGTTGCGCGTGTTTGAACTGAGATTACGATCTTTTAATGTTTAATTGTGCAGCTTTACTGTACGTTCACACCAAAAGCGGCGAGAGCGTCAAAGTAGCCGGAAGTCATTCATTTTCAATGGGAGCCGGCGGCGATAAGCGGCGAGGAGCAGCGCAGCGCGTCTTCGCCGGTGTGAGCGTCGAGGAGAGTGGAAATCAAGTCAACTTTATGGTAATGAGTTATGACGCGGTTCGGCGGCAAGCAATCGGAATGTAGAAGTCCACCGCTTGAGAGGAGTCAGAGAACACAGTCACTGTGAACTTTGGTTCCGACCACAGTTGTTCCCAAGGGTTTGATTATTGCAGTTACTGGATTTCCAATTATTTGCAATGTTTTCCTTACAGGAACATACATTAAAAAAAGTTACTGGCAAGTTACTAATGTGCATCAATGATATATATAATTTTTTTCTTAAAAAATAAAAGTGGGAATTTCATGCGACAATACAAAACAGTATTGCTGCTTCAGAATATTTCAGGCATATGGACACATATTGGAGCAAAGCCAAATGCAACTTGATCTTGCGTAGTTAAGTGAATTTGATAATAAGTGTGCAACATCTTCATGATAGAAAGCATATTTTATGCGGGAATGTAACTGATATCATATGCAGCAACGGCTCCTTTAAGTACGAGATCAATGTGTAGCGAATTTTGACGCTCTCGCCGCCGGAGCTTAAGGCAGACAGCGTTGTTGCCAGAGCGGCCAGAGCGACCTTTGACGCTCTCGCTGCTTTCGGTGTGAACGCACAGTTACGCTGAGTGCTTTAATGCAGGCTAAACAAGCAGTGACAGAAAACACATTAAATTAACAGCCTAAGAAAGCATTTAGGAAGGTCCCACCACAACTTTTCCCGTCATCATTATATCTTACAGGGAAGCCAAAATGCACGTGATTTGAATGACGCGGAGGCGATCTCTCTGCAATGGTTATAAATGTTGCATTAACCGACAAATTCAAAATAAATTATTAATCCGCGGGTCACCTGCGTTTCAAACCATGAGTTGTGATCCGTACGGCTCAACAGTGATCCGTTTCACCCCTAATTCCTACTGTGAAATGACCACATCAAACGTGACGTGCTAACATGGATGCAGTTCACTAGAGTGAATCTGATTAATGTTAGCGCCACATCTAAGTTTATGAGTTCATGCATTTCAGCAAAACATAGACAAATAAAATGGAGCGGGTGCTTTTTAAAATGAATGACGATGAATGAAAGTCAAACCGGTGAGCCGTCTGACAAAAAAAGTGCCCTTCTGAATCAAATCAGCAGGATGCCCTTCTGGATCTTTCATTTACTTCAAAGACATGAAGACATACAGACTACCTTTACATGGACATCAGTAATAGTTATTTGCCTTAATCTGAATAAGACAATAATATAATTAAGGTGTTACGTGATGTGCTTTTTGAATGTTGCGTCATCAGGATATCCACGTTTCCTGCCGAGTCTCATGTCATTTCGGGTGTTTCATCTTTAATTTTTCGACTTTAACTGCAGTTCGGCACTTTCACTCATGAACATTTCATGCATGCCCCCATGACAAACAGGGGTATTAGATGCGAATATTTAGTAAAGAATGGTGGAAGATGTTTTAATGGAATTTGATAGTGCACGCCAAACAGAAAGAAAGAACTTCCGCATTTCGTGATCAGATGTAGCTCACTGATTCCAGCCCAAAAGCTAAATTTTTACTACCCGCCTACATCATTTTTTACCCGCACAATCGAATTCAAAACTGCCCAATCTGGCAACACTGTTTGTGATGTGTGTGTGCGTGTGTGTGCATCTTGTCGCAAAAATGCAGTGAAAAGTCCTACATGACGGTAGTAGATTTCGTTTAGTTCAATTATGACTTTAGTCGGATTAAGGTAATCAAAAATCGCTGTGTACATGGTGACTCTTAGGGCGCACTCACACTATGCTATCCGAACCGTGCCCTGACCCGTTTCCCGGATCGTTTGAGAAGTGTGAGTGATCTAAATCGGGCTCAGGCACGGTTCACTTGAGCGGCCCTGGCCCGGTTGAAAGAGGTGGGCCTGAGCGCGGTTCACTTGGGCTCAGGCGCGGTACGCTTACAGTGTGAGTGCAAAGCGTGCCTGAGCCCGAAACTGAAAGCGAGACGTGACTTTTAAGGGACTGTTTGATATGGATTAATTAATCATTCGTACTGTTCAATAAACGCAAACTGTCGTAGTTTATTAAAGACGAAAACATCTCACTGCACGTCAGCTGCGCCTTCAGCAAACCTCCTAATTCCTGCAGCACGAGGACTTTATGATTGTTTATGAGCGTCAAAAGTGGCTGATCTGTTCGGTGAAGTATTTGACTGCGTGTCACCGCATATCAAACGACTTAACTATATATAACTAATATATAACGATATAACTAAAGAAATCTCCACTGTGCTGAGCGAGAGCGCTTACTTAGCGGCGCATCATCGATGACGTAAGCGCGCCCAGGCCCGAATGTAATGTGAGTGCAGGCCGTCGGGGGAGACGGGAGGGGGGACAAGCGTGCTTTGGCCCGGTTTAAGGCAACTGTACATAGTGTGAGTACGCCCTAAATCAGAGTATTGTCTTAATCGTATTAAAATCATATTAAAGTATTGTTGCCCATGTAAACATACTCAATGTTCGACTCAACCACACCATCAGGGCTCTGTGAACTTGGCTTTGTGTAGACATTTGTTAAACTAATTTCCATGACTTTTCCAAAACTTTGTGGGTTTTTTGGTTTTCCCAAAACTTTTTCAGCTCTGGAAAATGCCATGTCAAAATTCCATGCCTTTTCCAGGTTTTCCATGACCGTATGAACCCTGTGTATAACACTCATGAAAGGCGACACACGACTCAAATCATTTGTGGGATTTGAAGAAGAAGAGCAGGTGGAGTGTGCAGTGAATGGGTCATCTCAGCAGGGTAAACACTGGAGAACTCACCGTCCACCAGCAGAGAGTTGTTGGAGATCAGAGGATGCAGACGTCCAGAAGACACACTCTCACTCATGTTTCTGCGGCTCGATAACACATTAACCAGCACCTGCAGAAACACACACACAATTACACACACAAACAAACAAACATACACAAAAATCACAAGCAAACAGATGCAAACACACACACACACACAAGCACACACAAACCAACACAGACACACAAAAACACACATAAACCCAAGCGCACACCCCCAAACATACAAACACACACAAACATAAGCATACAGACAAAGCACACAGACACACACGTACATGCAAATGCACATACACCCCCAAACACACACAAACAAACATACACACACACGCACACACAGACACACACACACACAGAGACAATCGCATGCGGACAGACATGCACAAGCACACACACATGGCACACAGACACAAGCAAATAAACAAACAAACACACACACACACAGGGACACAGATACACAGGCAGAGACACAAATGTACATGCACGCACACAGACACACACACACACAGACAGACAAACACAAACACGCACACACATAAAGCACAAGCACACATAAACACGCACGCACATACAGGCAAACAGATACACAGGCAGAAACATGTACATGCACATGCGCGCACACACAGACACACACACACAGGTATCATGAGTGTGTTGTCCAGCATCAGCAGCTGTGAGCGAGCGGATCCTGACCTGTGTGATGCCACTGAGAGCCCGATCTCCGCTACAGGAGCCCAAAGCGATGTATGTCCCGCACTGACCCACAGACGGACGCACAGCCAGCGGCAGCAGGAACGACAGAGGCCTCTTCCCCGCCGCAATGCTGTTACGCTGGACACAACACACAGCCGTTTAACACTCATATAAAGGGGACGTGCTTTCAAATGTGCAGTTTGACGTGATCTCAACTAAAACACGAAGAGAGGGCGGGGCATAGCATAGCTCCTCCCCTTTATACAAACAGCCAATAGTGTTTTGTTTCATCACAGCTCTGGCAGTGAGAGTGGCTGAGCTCAAGTGCAGCAAATGAGAAGCGTCTTGAAGGGGGCGGGGCATGTCAGACACTAGAGAGCATTTGATTGGTCAGAAGATTTGATGAGGAACTGAAGTATGAGGTGATGTCATAGAAATCGTTGATCTATTTCGATGAACTGCAAGCTTTGGGTGTTCATGTAAACTGGGAGCTGCTCAGACTTTATGGACATCATTAATGCACTTACAGATATCGCTACTGAGAACGTGCGTTTCTGCACGCGCAGTACTGCAATTTTTAAACAAAAAAAAGATTTCCTTTCTATTAAAAATAAATCTATTTCCAATCTGATATTTAGTGGGGGAAACAAGAAGAACGTGTTCATCAGACACTGGATGATCGATCGCCACAAAACATGTTGTCATGCGCCTTACGAGCTACGCCACTCAGTCTGCTGTCAGATGTGCTCTCTGGTTTTGTTGTCTCTGTCGATCAAACGACGATGGCGAGAAGCACTCAACTAGCTTATTTGCACTTAGCTTAAATAGACACTCCAAAATCGGCATTTGAAACAGTTAAACTATACAGGCAGTGCAGAATTATTAGGCAAGTTGTATTTTTGAGGATTAATTTTATTATTGAACAACAACCATGTTCTCAATGAACCCAAAACACTCATTAATATCAAAGCTGAATATTTTTAGAAGTAGTTTTTAGTTTGTTTTTAGTTTGAGCTATTTTAGGAGGATATCTGTGTGTGCAGGTGACTATTACTGTGCAGAATTATTAGGCAACTTAACAAAAAACAAATATATACCCATTTCAATGATTTATTTTCACCAGTGAAACCAATATAACATCTCAACATTCACAAATATACATTTCTGACATTCAAAAACAAAACAAAAACAAATCAGTGAGCAATATAGCCACCTTTCTTTGCAAGGACACTCAAAAGCCTGCCATCCATGATTCTGTCAGTGTTTTGATCTGTTCACCATCAACATTGCGTGCAGCAGCAACCACAGCCTCCCAGACACTGTTCAGAGAGGTGGACTGTTTTCCCTCCTTGTAAATCTCACATTTGATGATGGACCACAGGTTCTCTATGGGGTTCAGCTCAGGTGGAACAAGGAGGCCATGTCATTAGTTTTTCTTCTTTTAGACCCTTTCTTGCCAGCCACGCTGTGGAGTACTTGGACGCGTGTGATGGAGGCATTGTCCTGCATGGATGAAAATCATGTTTTTCTTGAAGGATGCAGACTTCTTCCCTGTACCACTGCTTGAAGAAGGTGTCTTCCAGAAACTGGCAGTAGGACTGGGAGTTGAGCTTTGACTCCATCCTCAACCCGAAAAGGCCCCACAAGCTCATCTTTGATGATACCAGCCCAAACCAGTACTCCACCTCCACCTTGCTGGCGTCTGAGTCGGACTGAAGTTCTCTGCTCTTTACCGATCCAGCCACGGGCCCATCCATCTGGCACATCAAGACTCACTCTCATTTCATCAGTCCATAAAACCTTAGAAAAATCAGTCTTGAGATATTTCTTTGCCCAGTCTTGACGTTTCAGCTTGTGTGTCTTGTTCAGTGGTGGTCGTTTTTCAGCCTTTCTTACCTTGGCCATGTCTCTGAGTATTGCACACCTTGTGCTTTTGGGCACTCCAGTGATGTTGCAGCTCTGAAATATGGCAAAACTGGTGGCAAGTGGCATCTTGGCAGCTGCACCCTTGACTTTTCTCAGTTCATGGGCAGTTTATTTTGCGCCTTGGTTTTTCCATACGCTTCTTGCGACCCTGTTGACTATTTTGAATGAAACGCTTGATTGTTCGATGATGACGCTTCAGAAGCACACCAAAAACAACATTAACATTATAGCAGACACTGTGAAAAGCTCATTCTCAGCCACTAGACATTACTGACAGGGTGTTCGAGTGTGGTCCTGAAAAATCTCAGTTCGACGGGGTATCTAGCCCTTCCCCTTAGCCCTACGCCTTCAAGCTAAAGAAAATTGGGACACCCCTACCCCTTCACGGGAACGCGCAAAACGAGGGGTAGGGGTAAAGCCAGTTTTCTACTTCTGCGTCAAGTGATCGGCATGACCCACCGCGCAAGCCTCGCGTGTAGCCGTGCATTTATACTTCTGCGCGTTGTTTCTGTTGCTCTGCAATAACACTTCCGAAACACTAGCTGGCAGTAGGTGTTTATGTTTCTCTGTGTCGAGTTTCTTCGCTGATGTGTTGTGTTTTCTGAACACTTCCTTAATGTACAAGTGGCTCAAATTCTCTCCTTTTGAGGCAGGAACCGGCGGACGTGCAACAACTTTAATCATAAGGTAAACACAAAACGACAGTCTCTATCCTGAGCTCCTTCACGGAACTCCACACTTGTAAACACTCACTTCATCACGCTCGCGCGGCTCTCACCTCCGCCCACACTCGTCAGCGCTACCAAGCCGACCGATCACAGAGCTTGTGCTACCCGTACACGTTACATTTTTTAAGAGGTGCGCGTCAATGCCGCCGACGACCATGGTGAGGGCTATGAGGCCACGCGTAGGCTGTGCCGTAGCATACACTGGCGCTTGACGCAGAAGTATAAATCAGCCTTAAGGGGAAGGGCTAAGGGGTAGAATTGGGAATGGGCCTATATGTCCTCACTTTCCATATAATAGGTAATGTATTTCACGAATGTCTATCACTTATTTAGTGTTAAAATCTGACATAAAGCCGCACTGAAAAGACATGAGGTGAGGCAGGCAGTAGCTCTGCTGCACTGAAGAGGGCGCGCGTGACCTCACGTCACTCTTATTCAGCGGTTGCTCTTCTTCTACGCAGTTAAGTTCAATATCAGTCCGTTATTTTTAGTTTTGGATATGGATATCAGCTCAAAAAAATTCTCAAAATTGGACTTTCATTTTAAAACGTGAATAAATAATGGACGACCAATGCCGGAGCTAAAGGACAGGACAGAAGATAACGCGATCATTTAAAAGTAATCTTCAAGTCATAACGTATTCAAAACATACCTGATTGAAAGCTGCGGAGCTGAGGGTTTTGTTGGGCCAGGAAAAATCCAGAATCTGGCTGTTGAGGAGGATCCCAGAGGACGTCACAATACCACTGCCAAACGGACGGTTCAGAGAGCTACAAAACAGGGAGATCAGCATGTTGTTGGAGACCCCCGAACCCAAAATATGAGCTTTTTAATGCATAATAGGGGCTCTTTAAATTTAGAGTAGATGCAACTTTTTTGTCATTACACATGTACAAGGAAACGAAATGCAGTTTAGGTCTAACCAGGAGTGCAATAGCAGCAAGTGCAGGATACAGGTATAAGTTATAAAGTGCAGTTATAGAAAAACTATGGTGATTAAATGTGACCAATGTGAGGTTTTACACTATTTTACATGACTTTTACTGCCATTTCAGATCTTGAAAATTAAATAACTAGCAAACAGTTTGAAAATGAAAGTCAGCGACTCCAAACCAACAACATCTCTACTCAGCCTACATACTTTTATTACAGTTAAATATGTATTAGGTAGAGTATAACGCTTACCATTTTGTTGGTAATGCAGCGGCTGATATTTAAATGTTTCTGTCATTTCATGTTTGGTGCAGACAGCCAAATTGCTTGTCATTGCAATCTTGTTGTGTTAAATGTATTTAGGATCCGATGTTAAACTGACACGTGATGATCTTTATCTCTAATAAATCAAAGTGATTTCTGCCCTGGCATGTTGTAAATGTGTTTAACGGATGTGCTTAACAGTCATCAGCATCTTAAATCCTTGAAAGTTTTTTTAATATTTAGATTTTTAATAAATGTATGAACATTTATATGTGTTTATGCATGTTTTATATCATCTTTGCACCAAATTACAAAAACACAAATGACCGCTTGTGTGAGGTGTGTGTAATGCAGCCGTCTATAGGGGCAGGACAGTAAATCTGATGTTCTCTTTTTTGTCTGCCGTCATCAGTCTTACACTATTGTTTGTCTTTTTCTGAAAGTCTTGATAACACCATCGAGACGTTGTTCTTTTATTATTATAGCAAATAGGATTGTAAATAAATGATCTGTTGTACTCTCCCATTCACTTCGCTCTGAGTTTACCAGCTATGATGACTTCTGCTGCTGAGAAACACACAAATGTGAAAAGGGTCTATAGGGGTTTGTAACATGAACAACCAAGATTTGACTCAATCTGATACCAGAATCTGAACGGCTGAAGATTTACGTCAGGCTTGAGGATGGAGATGGTCAGAAACTCACCTCATGACTGAGACTATCAGGTTGTCTGTGCCCATGATGGAGATCTGACTGGCCTCATTGGTGTCCTGCAGCTCATATGATGGTGTGTAGTGATCAGCGGTGGATGCCAGAGTGTCACTGATCATCTGACGAAAACACCGCCGCCTGCGTCTTACTGCCACAGCACAGAAAATACAGCAGATTAACACACACTACTGAAAACAAAACAGGAGTCTCGTATAACTGTGTGCAGAGAACCATTAAAAAGGGAACGTACAGCAGAATAAATGTGAATTAATTTATTTACTATTAGTAGTATTTTTAAACAAAGCATCCAGGCTGAAATAACAATATATGACATATATCAATTCAACCAAACCCCACTGACCCTCCCCTGCGCTCTCTTTTAACTGCGGTATCCAATGAATAGAAGTAAACAGCATCAAGAATGAGAGATCAACAGAATACAATTATACACGATACGACAATCATTCTGGGTCCTGATCATTGCTTTGCAGCTGTTAGTGCAGATTTTTAATGGTTTGAGTGACCAAGTTCACTCAAACCATAGATAATTCCAACATTATAATGTCCTGAACCACTTGTACGTGTCCAAGTTATGTGGGGGAAGCCAATGTTGTGCTAATAGTTTTTTTATGCAGAACGCAAGCCAGCCAAACAGCTTTTTGTAGCCTAGTAAGATTGAACATAGAATCATCACTCAGTAATAATACAAAAATATTCACCGCTATATGGGATATTCAGTCATTTTAGATGAGATAACGCACACCTCGCTCCAAATTTTTTGTACTTTTCATATGAAATGACTACTTATTCATGATTATGGCTCATATGAGGATTAAAAATGGTTTAATTAAGTCAATATTTAAGTTAAATACGTTTACAGAGTTGAGCTGCGCACATTTTCTCTTGTTTTTTTAATAGAGATCACAGTTTGTGCATAGGAAGTCGCGTACGCACATTTCCACCCGGTTTTGTGTGCACGCCATGTTTATATATTAGGCCACTGCTATTTTCATTAATCCAGCTCAGGCTCGTTGGAAAAACGTTTCTCGGCCTATATTTTTGTGAAACGTAAAAATGTGTAACATTTTATTGTAGAACATTTCAGAGGGACAAATCCACTAGAGGGCGCTGAACCTGAATGTGTACGGTATGCTTTTATGGGTTCGGTATGCTTTTATGGCCGTTTTCCACTGTCAAAAGGCACCAAAAAGCGAACTGTACCACATTTTGGGCACCCTTTAAAAAGGAGAGTACATAGCACGACAAAGGGTACCAAAAGGCGGAGCTGAAGAGAGATACGTCACTCGCGCGTGCAACAAGCAGGAGAATGAAAACAAAGAAGCGCCATTTTTAGATACACACCCGAGATTACTCCGTAATAATATATACATATAATAACAAGCCATGGTCGACCCGAGCTTAAACAAACCTTGTCGTTGTCTTGATGAACAGCCACAAAGCCAAGAAGAAGAGCAGAATCTGTCGTGTCCTGTTGTTGTTTATGAGGCCGTCTAAAAGCGAGAGCGGTTTCACTTTATCTAGAGAGCTCTATATTCAAGCCACTATCAGCGCATCTATATTTTAACTAATGAACTTGAGCTGATGATAATAAAGTGCTTCTCACATCCTTTCAGAAGGGGACAAACGTGAGAGTGAAGCACGAAAAAACAAAGGAGAAGCGTGAAAAAACAAAGGAGCAAATGATTCTTTTAGCAACATAAAAGATGAACACACTGCCCCTGTTTAACTATTATAATCACCTTTAGGACTATTATGAACTGGGAATGAGGGATTACTTTCTAACAGAGGCTACATGTGCTGCTGAAGATTACAGACACAGATGAGAGGTTGCTCTAACTGTAGGCTATATGTTGCCTGTTGGCTCCATCAAGCCTGGACCTTCATCATGCATCGGGGCAGTTTGCTTGTCAAGCGTGAAGTGGCAGGGATAAGACTCAGGACCTCCAAGTTTAAGGCTATGGCGCCCAACTGGAAAAGGTGGCTTGCCATCTCCATGTTGGAGCAGAGTCCTTGGCCCCTAGGCATGGGGTATTGTTAAGGTTTTAACGGTATCACTACTTTTATCGATACCACTTATCGGTTCGGTACTTTAATATATCGGTCTCTTATCGGTACTTTTTGTATGTTTTTTCCATAAAAAATTAAAAAACACAAACAAATTAAACAGAATTAACAAAACTTGTTTGATTATTAGTTTTTAATGTAAAATAAAATGAAGCTGATAATTGTAAAACAAATAATAATTTTTTCC
>LR812541.1:3894785-3918261 GCA_903798195.1 Danio kyathit | reverse complement strand
CCCTTCACGGGAACGCGCAAAACGAGGGGTAGGGGTAAAGCCAGTTGTCTCACTTTCTGCGTCAAGTGAATCGGCATGACCCCACCGCGCAAGCCTCGCGTGTAGCCGTGCATTTATACTTCTGCGCGTTGTTTCTGTTGCTCTGCAATAACACTTCCGAAACACTAGCTGGCAGTAGGTGTTATGTTTCTCTGTGTCGAGTTTTCTTCGCTGATGTGTTGTGTTTTCTGAACACTTCCTTAATGTACAAGTGGCTCAAATTCTCTCCTTTTGAGGCAGGAACCGGCGGACGTGCAACAACTTTAATCATAAGGTAAACACAAAACGACAGTCTCTATCCTGAGCTCCTTCACGGAACTCACACTTGTAAACACTCACTTCATCACGCTCGCGCGGCTCTCACCTCCGCCCACACTCGTCAGCGCTACCCAAGCCGACCGATCACAGAGCTTGTGCTACCCGTACACGTTACATTTTTAAGAGGTGCGCGTCAATGCCGCCGACGACCATGGTGAGGGCTATGAGGCCACGCGTAGGCTGTGCCGTAGCATACACTGGCGCTTGACGCAGAAGTATAAATCAACCTTAAGGGGAAGGGCTAAGGGGTAGAATTGGGAATGGGGCCTATATGTCCTCACTTTCCATATAATAGGTAATGTATTTCACGAATGTCTATCACTTATTTAGTGTTAAAATCTGACATAAAGCCGCACTGAAAAGACATGAGGTGAGGCAGGCAGTAGCTCTGCTGCACTGAAGAGGGCGCGCGTGACCTCACGTCACTCTTATTCAGCGGTTGCTCTTCTTCTACGCAGTTAAGTTCAATATCAGTCCGTTATTTTTAGTTTTGGATATGGATATCAGCTCAAAAAAATTCTCAAAATTGGACTTTCATTTTAAAACGTGAATAAATAATGGACGACCAATGCCGGAGCTAAAGGACAGGACAGAAGATAACGCGATCATTTAAAAGTAATCTTCAAGTCATAACGTATTCAAAACATACCTGATTGAAAGCTGCGGAGCTGAGGGTTTTGTTGGGCCAGGAAAAAATCCAGAATCTGGCTGTTGAGGAGGATCCCAGAGGACGTCACAATACCACTGCCAACGGACGGTTCAGAGAGCTACAAAACAGGGAGATCAGCATGTTGTTGGAGACCCCCGAACCCAAAATATGAGCTTTTTAATGCATAATAGGGGCTCTTTAAATTTAGAGTAGATGCAACTTTTTTGTCATTACACATGTACAAGGAAACGAAATGCAGTTTAGGTCTAACCAGGAGTGCAATAGCAGCAAGTGCAGGATACAGGTATAAGTTATAAAGTGCAGTTATAGAAAAACTATGGTGATTAAATGTGACCAATGTGAGGTTTTACACTATTTTACATGACTTTTACTGCCATTTCAGATCTTGAAAATTAAATAACTAGCAAACAGTTTGAAAATGAAAGTCAGCGACTCCAAACCAACAACATCTCTACTCAGCCTACATACTTTTATTACAGTTAAATATGTATTAGGTAGAGTATAACGCTTACCATTTTGTTGGTAATGCAGCGGCTGATATTTAAATGTTTCTGTCATTTCATGTTTGGTGCAGACAGCCAAATTGCTTGTCATTGCAATCTTGTTGTGTTAAATGTATTTAGGATCCGATGTTAAACTGACACGTGATGATCTTTATCTCTAATAAATCAAAGTGATTTCTGCCCTGGCATGTTGTAAATGTGTTTAACGGATGTGCTTAACAGTCATCAGCATCTTAAATCCTTGAAAGTTTTTTTAATATTTAGATTTTTAATAAATGTATGAACATTTATATGTGTTTATGCATGTTTTATATCATCTTTGCACCAAATTACAAAACACAAATGACCGCTTGTGTGAGGTGTGTGTAATGCAGCGTCTATAGGGGCAGGACAGTAAATCTGATGTTCTCTTTTTTGTCTGCCGTCATCAGTCTTACACTATTGTTTGTCTTTTTCTGAAAGTCTTGATAACACCATCGAGACGTTGTTCTTTTATTATTATAGCAAATAGGATTGTAAATAAATGATCTGTTGTACTCTCCCATTCACTTCGCTCTGAGTTTACCAGCTATGATGACTTCTGCTGCTGAGAAACACACAAATGTGAAAAGGGTCTATAGGGGTTTGTAACATGAACAACCAAGATTTGACTCAATCTGATACCCAGAATCTGAACGGCTGAAGATTTACGTCAGGCTTGAGGATGGAGATGGTCAGAAACTCACCTCATGACTGAGACTATCAGGTTGTCTGTGCCCATGATGGAGATCTGACTGGCCTCATTGGTGTCCTGCAGCTCATATGATGGTGTGTAGTGATCAGCGGTGGATGCCAGAGTGTCACTGATCATCTGACGAAACACCGCCGCCTGCGTCTTACTGCCACAGCACAGAAAATACAGCAGATTAACACACACTACTGAAAACAAAACAGGAGTCTCGTATAACTGTGTGCAGAAACCATTAAAAAGGGAACGTACAGCAGAATAAATGTGAATTAATTTATTACTATTAGTAGTATTTTTAAACAAAGCATCCAGGCTGAAATAACAATATATGACATATATCAATTCAACCAAACCCCACTGACCCTCCCCTGCGCTCTCTTTTAACTGCGGTATCCAATGAATAGAAGTAAACAGCATCAAGAATGAGAGATCAACAGAATACAATTATACACGATACGACAATCATTCTGGGTCCTGATCATTGCTTTGCAGCTGTAGTGCAGATTTTTAATGGTTTGAGTGACCAAGTTCACTCAAACCATAGATAATTCCAACATTATAATGTCCTGAACCACTTGTACGTGTCCAAGTTATGTGGGGGAAGCCAATGTTGTGCTAATAGTTTTTTATGCAGAACGCAAGCCAGCCAAACAGCTTTTTGTAGCCTAGTAAGATTGAACATAGAATCATCACTCAGTAATAATACAAAATATTCACCGCTATATGGGATATTCAGTCATTTTAGATGAGATAACGCACACCTCGCTCCAAATTTTTTGTACTTTTCATATGAAATGACTACTTATTCATGATTATGGCTCATATGAGGATTAAAAATGGTTTAATTAAGTCAATATTTAAGTTAAATACGTTTACAGAGTTGAGCTGCGCACATTTTCTCTTGTTTTTTTAATAGAGATCACAGTTTGTGCATAGGAAGTCGCGTACGCACATTTCCACCCGGTTTTGTGTGCACGCCATGTTTATATATTAGGCCACTGCTATTTCATTAATCCAGCTCAGGCTCGTTGGAAAAACGTTTCTCGGCCTATATTTTTGTGAAACGTAAAAATGTGTAACATTTTATTGTAGAACATTTCAGAGGACAAATCCACTAGAGGGCGCTGAACCTGAAATGTGTACGGTATGCTTTTATGGGTTCGGTATGCTTTTATGGCCGTTTCCACTGTCAAAAGGCACCAAAAAGCGAACTGTACCACATTTTGGGCACCCTTTAAAAAGGAGTACATAGCACGACAAAAGGGTACCAAAAGGCGGAGCTGAAGAGAGATACGTCACTCGCGCGTGCAACAAGCAGGAGAATGAAAACAAAAGAAGCGCCATTTTTAGATACACACCCGAGACATTACTCCGTAATAATATATACATATAATAACAAGCCATGGTCGACCCGAGCTTAAACAAACCTTGTCGTTGTCTTGATGAACAGCCACAAAGCCAAGAAGAAGAGCAGAATCTGTCGTGTCCTGTTGTTGTTTATGAGGCCGTCTAAAAGCGAGAGCGGTTTCACTTTATCTAGAGAGCTCTATATTCAGCCACTATCAGCGCATCTATATTTTAACTAATGAACTTGAGCTGATGATAATAAAGTGCTTCTCACATCCTTTCAGAAGGGGACAAACGTGAGAGTGAAGCACGAAAAAACAAAGGAGAAGCGTGAAAAAACAAAGGAGCAAATGATTCTTTTAGCAACATAAAAGATGAACACACTGCCCCTGTTTAACTATTATAATCACCTTTAGGACTATTATGAACTGGGAATGAGGGATTTACTTTCTAACAGAGGCTACATGTGCTGCTGAAGATTACAGACACAGATGAGAGGTTTGCTCTAACTGTAGGCTATATGTTGCCTGTTGGCTCCATCAAGCCTGGACCTTCATCATGCATCGGGGCAGTTTGCTGTCAAGCGTGAAGTGGCAGGGATAAGACTCAGGACCTCCAAGTTTAAGGCTATGGCGCCCAACTGGAAAAGGTGGCTTGCCATCTCCATGTTGGAGCAGAGTCCTTGCCCCTAGGCATGGGTATTGTTAAGGTTTTAACGGTATCACTACTTTTATCGATACCACTTATCGGTTCGGTACTTTATCGGTTCTCTTATCGGTACTTTTTGTATGTTTTTTCCATAAAAAATTAAAAAACACAAACAAATTAAACAGAATTAACAAAACTTTGTTTTATTATTTAGTTTTTAATGTAAAATAAAATGAAGCTGATAATTGTAAAACAAATAATAATTTTTTCCTGTAAAATAATGTACAATAGTTTGAAGGAAAATGACTTTTAACCATTCTTCTGGAGAAAAATCAACATGTTCGACTTTTCTGGCTGAAGTCAGGATCTTTCTTGGTTTATTGTGCTCCCTGCAGTTAAAAATACCCTCTTTGAGTTGCAAAATGCAGTGTAATGCAGTGTAATTTTCATTAATGCATTCCCATAAAAGAGTTAACAGTGTTTTGGGAGTTAACAGTGTTTTTAATACAGTTTTGGAGCATCTTGCAATGTAAAAATAAGCAGTTTTTTTTTTTTATAATTTCTTAATAAGCATAGTTTATTATTAGGCTATTTATAGGCTATAATTGTAAATACAGCTGATGTAAAAGCATTTTTAATGTTTAAGATTTATTTAGGGTACTGCAGAAAAAAATAAACTGTTTTCATTGTAACCGAATGTGTGTGTTTATTTAACTATTAATGTTATACTACTTTAGCTGATTGACTGCTGGCATAACGATGTGGATGATGTTACGTTACTGTTAGTAGCCAAGCAGTCAAAAACCTTTCATTACTTTTCATTGCAGTTAATTCACTTTTGAAAGATACTTTCACTTAGCCAGATTGCTTGCGTTTTTGCTTATACAAGAAAACAACTTGTTGCGTTTGTTGCAACGGGCATTGTCGTTGTCCACTCAGGAAATACAACCTGTCTGATTTACTCCATAAGCTTACGAGCTGTCTGTGTGTGTGCGAGTCTGTGTCGCGAGCTATGTGTGTGCGCTTAGAGCCGAGAACTGTGAAGGATTTTATACTTGACGCGCTCGCCGGAAACACAAGCTTTCCTCGTGTGAGATTGCCAACTGTGCAGACGAATATCAAATATCGCAAACTAGAAAAGGTTGGCCAGTTAAATTAAGCTACTGTAAGTAATGTTTATTCAGTAAGAATTATCCAGTAGAGATAGCAGAACCGTTAACGTCAGAGCTTATCGATACTTCGGTCTTTTATAATTTAGCACCGATACCGATAATGTACTGAGTTTCAAGACCAATCCCTAAAACACACTGCTAGAAAACACACAGCTGGTTTGATTTACAGAGTAAAGACTGATCTGAGGTTCACCTGAGCATCTCTGCCACCAGCTCTGACACCGATGAATCAAACATGGAGTCTCCTAATCCACTGGCCTGAGACAGAGCGATCTTCAGAGACTACAGGAAGAGCAGATCACACAGTCAGAATACAGCAACATTAGGGGCTATAGAGAACAAGACATTTAAAATAAAAGAAAAACTACTGTGTTGTACAATGACATACTGTATCAGGTCCAAAGAAAATTATTTCTAATATTTATTAAATTCCATTGTGTGTTATTAATTGTGTGTCTACAACTACTTCACCCCTAAACCTAACCCCCCACAGAAAGCATGCATGTTACATGTCCACTATGAGTCTATGAAATGTATGCGAAATTTAAATCTATGTAAAATGTATCTGATTGAACAGACTGCGGAGAGGATATCTCGTGATGTTCACACTTAATGCGTTCGCCGTTGTATTATTATTTGCAACAAAAGAGGGTGACACAGAGAAATCGTCATGACAAAACATGCGAAGAAGTCAGCGAATGAAGCTGCTAAATTAATAAATAAAATAATAACATATACTGTAAAATGAATAGGCTGTGGATAATTTGGAGGACACTCATGCAAACGTTTTCTTTGCTGAAAATGAAAAACATTATTACCGCCATCTTGCCGACAGCATCTTGTTTTGATGCTGCTAGAAGTTACCCTGCTTTAATTTTATTGGCATCTATACATGGAGTGCAGAATTATTAGGCAAGTTGTATTTTTGAGGATTCATTTTATTATTGAACAACAACCATGTTCTCAATGAACCCAAAAAACTCATTAATATCAAAGCTGAATATTTTTGGTAGTAGTTTTTAGTTTGTTTTTAGTTTGAGCTATTTTAGGAGGATATCTGTGTGTGCAGGTGACTATTACTGTGCAGAATTATTAGGCAACTTAACAAAAAACAAATATATCCCCATTTCAATGATTTATTTTCACCAGTGAAACCAATATAACATCTCAACATTCACAAATATACATTTCTGACATTCAAAAACAAAACAAAAACTAATCAGTGACCAATATAGCCACCTTTCTTTGCAAGGACACTCAAAAGCCTGCCATCCATGGATCCTGTCAGTGTTTTGATCTGTTCACCATCAACATTGCGTGCAGCAGCAACCACAGCCTCCCAGACACTGTTCAGAGAGGTGTACTGTTTTCCCTCCTTGTAAATCTCACATTTGATGATGGACCACATGTTCTCTATGGGGTTCAGCTCAGGTGAACAAGGAGGCCATGTCATTAGTTTTTCCTCTTTTAGACCCTTTCTTGCCAGCCACGCTGTGGAGTACTTGGACGCGTGTGATGGAGCGTTGTCCTGCATGAAAATCATGTTTTTCTTGAAGGATGCAGACTTCTTCCTGTACCACTGCTTGAAGAAGGTGTCTTCCAGAAACTGGCAGTAGGACTGGGAGTTGAGCTTGACTCCATCCTCAACCCGAAAAGGCCCCACAAGCTCATCTTTGATGATACCAGCCCAAACCAGTACTCCACCTCCACCTTGCTGGCGTCTGAGTCGGACTGGAGCTCTCTGCCCTTTACCGATCCAGCCACGGGCCCATCAAGACTCACTCTCATTTCATCAGTCCATAAAACCTTAGAAAAATCAGTCTTGAGATATTTCTTGGCCCAGTCTTGATGTTTCAGCTTGTGAGTCTTGTTCAGTGGTGGTGGTTTTTCAGCCTTTCTTACCTTGGCCATGTCTCGGAGTATTGCACACCTTGTGCTTTTGGGCACTCCAGTGATGTTGCAGCTCTGAAATATGGCAAAACTGGTGGCAAGTGGCATCTTGGCAGCTGCACGCTTGACTTTTCTCAGTCCATAGGCAGTTTATTTTGCGCCTTGGTTTTTCCACACGCTTCTTGTGACCCTGTTGACTATTGTGAATGAAACGCTTGATTGTTGGATGATCACGCTTCAGAAGCTTGGCAATTTTAAGAGTGCTGCATCCCTCTGCAAGATATCTCACTATTTTTGACTTTTCGGAGCCTGTCAAGTCCTTCTTTTGACCCATTTTGCCAAAGGAATATTTTTTAATTATGCACACCTGATATAGGGTGTTGATGTCATTAGACCACACCCCTTCTCATTACAGAGATGAACATCACCTAATATGCTTAATTGGTAGTAGGCTTTCGAGCCTATACAGCTTGGAGTAAGACAACATGGATAAAGAGGATGATGTGGTCAAAATACTCATTTGCCTAATAATTCTGCACTGCCTGTAATCTAGTATAATCACCATATAATTACAAGTGTTTGTAAATGTAAATTGATATTCCAAACTGACATGCTGCAGAACAATATAGAAATAACCCACTTTAAACCTCTTTTTAGATGCAAATGCTGCCGTGTGTATAACACAAATAAATAAACCCGTCTTAAGTGGTGCAGTACCTCCGCCACCCAGTGGTAGACGCTACTCCGGGGTGTCTGGCTGCTGATGTTGAATCCCTCCAGGATGTTTAGTGCGGAGAGCAGAGCGACGCCAGCCTGAGGAGGAGGAGGAACAAACACCTGCTGTCCTGCACACACAATCACAGCACTCCATTATAATAAACACTGCTGACACACACTGCAGAGACACAGACAAACGGGACAGTGTAACATTGAGCCCTGCAGAAACAGCCCCGTCTAGACTGATAAACTACAGCTAAAGTAGTACAGCACAAGAGATGAGGGATGAGGAAAGGATGTTCTTAGGGGCTGAATATATTTTGCATCTAAAACAGGGGCGTCCAAACTCGGTCCTGGAGGGCCGGTGTCCAGCATAGTTTAGCTCCAACTTCCTTCAACACACCTGCCTGGAAGTCTAGTATACCTAGAAAGAGATTGATTAGCTGGTTCAGGTGTGTTTACTTATGGTTGGAACTAAAATATGCAGGACACCAGCCCTCCAGGACCGAGTTTGGACACCACTGATCTAAAAGCACATAGAAAGTAAATATTTCACAACTTCCAGCGAACAATTTCCTGTGGCGTCTGTCATTGCTAGATGACAATCAACCGTTCTATCAAACTCAGAACTTGAATCATATACAGCAGGGGTGTCAAACTCAATTCCTGGAGGGCCGCAGCCCTGCACAGTTTAGTTCCAATCCTAATTATGCACACCTGATCAAACTAATTGAGTGCTTTAGGCTTGTTTGATACCTGGAGATAGGTGTGTTGAAGCAGGGCTGGAACTAAACTCTGCAGGGCTGTGGCACCCCTGATCTACAGGATCTGAATCAGGAGTTTCTCACACACCCCTTTTCTATCTCTATTTGTGTTCAATAAATGACACCGTGTGAGATCTCATGTGATGTTGTTGATCTGAGATTATATCTTACACATTTTAAGACCTGCCAACGACCATTTAATATATTATTTCATCCCGACTCCTAATACAGAAAGCCATGAAATTTAATTGGGTGTCCTAACAGTTTCACATGACTGCACTTTCATGCTCACTAGAAACAAATAATAATATCATGCATCACTCACACTCACCGGCCTCTTTATTAGGTACACTTGTCCAACTGCTCGTTAATGCAAATTTCTAATCAGCCAATCACATGGCAGCAACTCATGGCATGGTCAAGACGATCTGCTGCAGTTCAAACCGAGCATCAGAATTGGAAAGAAAGGGGATTTAAGTGACTTTGAACATGACGTGGTTGTTGGTGCCAGACGGGCTGGTCTGAGTATTTCAGAAACTGCTGATCTACTGGGATTTTCACGCACAACCATCTCTAGGGTTTACAGAGAATGGTCCAAAAAAGAGGAAATATCCAGTGAGGGGCAGTTCTGTGGGCGCAGAGGATGGAAGAGGAGAATGGCCAGACTGGTTCCAGCTGATGGAAAGGCAACAGTAACTCAAATAACCACTTGTTACAACCGAGGTCTGCAGAAGAGCATCTTTGAACGCACATGTCCATCACTTTATGACCACAGTGTACTCATCTTCTGATGGCTACTTCCAGCAGGATAACGCACCATGTCATAAAGCACCAATCATCTCAGACTGGTTCTTGAACATGACAATGAGTTCACTGTACTCAAATGGCCTCCACAGTCGCCACAACTCAATCCAATAGAGCACCTTTGGGATGTGGTGGAACGGGAGATTGGCATCATAGATGTGCAGCTGACAAATCTGCAGCAACTGCGTGATGCTGTCATGTCAACATGGAGCAAAATCTCTGAGGAATATTTCCAGTACCTTGTTGAATCTATGCCACAAAGGCATGAGGGATGGTCATGCCTTTATGGCAAAAGGGGGTCCAACCCGGTACTAAGTGTATAAGCCTAGATAATGCAGATAATAGATAGATGTGCAAGCATTTCTCTACTTTCATCTACAGTTGTAAAAAATAAAAATAAAATCAATTTCTACGCAGAGTCTGCAAACGTGAGTCTTTGACAGTGTTCAGCTGAACTGTAGTGATGTCAAACCTCTTTCTGCCAGTCTTCATGAGTCAAATTACAGTGATTGTGCTGCACTTCTGTGCATGATATGAGCTGAAGCACAGGCTTTTACTGCTTCATTAGCTATGTTTCCATTCAAAGATTATGTGAATTAGACATCTTTGTGTGCAAAACTAGAATATGGCATAAAACGTTTGTGAATAAAGCAGCGTTTCCATCCAATAAGTCAAAGAGAACAAAATCAGCCACTTTATGATATACAGGCGGCAAATATCAGCAAGACAAATGTCATTTTGTGTGAAGGCAGAAGGCACTGTGGGCTTTTTTCTTCTATAAAATATGAGTTGCGCCTCAGAAAACAAAATGAAATGAACGTGCGGTGGCTTTTGGAGGCACAGGACGCTTTTTGGGAGCGCAGACAGATGCTCAAGATTTCAGATCTCGCTCTGCTGGTTTGTCTATTAATGCCACATTTCTATCATCATCACATGATCTGTTCAAACAAAATCACATGACTTTTCTAATGCACATGCTGGAATTTATTAAATTAATGTGTTTCCATTGTAGTTTATGTGCATTTTTTTTGTCTTAGCGGATAAAATGTTTACTCTACAGTTGTGCCTTTACATTTTGAAAATGTACATTAATAAATGTATGCACGTCTTTGCCTTTGTGTTAAGCACTTTTTAATGTGATATTCCACAATGTGCAGAAAAACATGAAAAACATGCACATAAAAACTCTTTCCTCTTGTTCCAAACACGTTTAAGTTTCTTTCTTCTGTTGAACACTAATGAAGATATACTGCAGAGCGCTGGAAAAAAAACATCCATTGACTTCAATAATGTTTTTGATCCTACTATGAATGTCAATGGCTGCTTTTCTCCCAACATTCTTCATAATATCTTCTTTTGTGTTCAACAGAAGAAAGAAACTTATAAACGCTTACAAACACTTTAGCGTGAGTAAACGATGAGGACATTTACATTTTTAGGTGAACTATTGCTTAAATACACTATTACATCTCAATTACTGGCTTTAATACAGTAGTTTTGTAGCCGACTGGCAGAAACCGGTGTGTTTACCCTGGTAAAGACTCGTCAAAGGTGTCTGGATGACGGTGGTGTAGTTTCTGAAGTCCTCCTCCGTCAGCACTCCTCCATTAGCTTGAACCTGAGCAAAAAACAACACAAAACTCAGACGTAAAGTGCTCAGCTAATGATCTGTTCCTTATTAACAGAATCTGCGGATTTCTTGTCTCATTTCTGTGCAGAGTTTTGTGAAAATCTGTAGATTTATGCAATTGATTTGTGATTTTGAGTATATATGAACACATGAATCAAACTAAAAGCTTAAAAGTTTACAGTGCAGATCTAATTTAAGCCACTTGTTTGGTAAACAAAGCTAGAGTAAGGCTCTCATGTAATACCTCCACTAAATAAAAGACCGAAAAAATGACTTTTGTCTTAAAGATTAGCATATTATAAAATTATATTACTGAAATGAATATACAAACTGAATAAATATATAATTACACACCTACACAGGTTGGATAGACTCAAAAATCTGTGGGTGCAAATTACTTGTAGCACCAGGAAAAGGGCTACAAATCATTAAAATAACATTGTTTAAAAGGTGCCATGGCGCAGTAGGGTAGTGCTGTCGCCTCACAGCAAGAAGGTCGCTGGTTCGAGCCTCGGCTGGGTCAGTTGGCGTTTCTGTGTGGAGTTTGCATGTTCTCCCTACGTTCGCGTGGGTTTCCTCCAGGTGCTCTGGTTTCCCCGAAGACATGGGGTACAGGTGAATTGGGTAGGCTAAATTGTCCATAGTGTATGAGTGTGAATGAGTGTGTGTGGATGTTTCCCAGTGATAGGTTGCAGCTGGAAGGGCATCCGCTGCGTAAAACATATGCTGGATAAGTTGGCGGTTCATTCTGCTGTGGCGACCCCAGATTAATAAAGGGACTAAGCCGAAAAGAAAAGGAATGAATGAATGAATGTTTAAAAGGCTCTGATGAGTCAGACCAGTGTTGCTGTTACTAAAGCTTAAGTAAAGTTCCTGAAGTAAGTAAAGTTGAGTAAAGTCAGTCAAGTAAGTTAAGTGAAGCACCCATTTTGAGGTCCGCAATTAATTAAATTGACAAAAGTGACAAAGCTGTAGGGTTTCAAAACACCTTTGTCAAAATAAAATGTCAAAATAAAGGTCCCATCATCAAATGAAACAACACGCTTATTCTGGCATATACTTAACAAAATAAATAGACAATTGAGCGATTTTACCTATAATTATTTTGACATTATTAACTCTTTTCTCTCAGTGTGTGTGTGTGTGTTTTTTTAAGTTGCCAGTCACCGCCGGCATTTTTGAGAATTTTAACCTAATTCAATTTCCCTCAGAATATTTTATGCATGTAATATATGACCATATTATACAGTACCTGACAAAAGTCTTGTCGCCTACCCAAGTTTTAGGAACAACAAATAATAACTTCTAATAATAATGACTTCTGTTGATTATTTGGTATCAGAAGTGGCTTATATGAAAGGTAAAAGCCTCTAGATTACGCTTATTTCACTAAAATAAAATATGATCATGCCTTGATTTTTAATGATTTCATTAGGACAGTAAGGTCTGACTTTGCTTAGACAAAAGTCTTGCCACTTAACAGAAATAATGTCCAGTATAGAATATAAAGTCATGCTGCAGTGGAAACAGACTGAATATTGTGTCTGACTCCATCATGAGCTTGGAGGACTGCATCCATACATCTCTGCAATGACTCAAATCACGTATTAATAAAGTCATCTGGAATAGCAAAGAAAGCGTTCTTGCAGGACTCCCAGAGTTCATCAAGATTCTTTGGATTTATCTTAAATGCCTCCTCCATCTTACCCCAGACATGCTCAATAACGTTCATGTCAGGTGACTGGGCTGGCCAATCCTGGAGCACCTTGACCTTCTTTGCTTTCAGGAGCTTTGATGTGGAGGCTGAAGTATGAGAAGGAGCGCTATCCTGCTGGAGAATTTGCCCTCTTCTGTGGTTTGTAATGTAATGGGCAGCACAAATGTCTTGATACCTCAGGCTGTTGATGTTGATCATCCACTCTGCAGATCCCCCATACTGAATGTGACCCCAAACCATGATTTTTCCTTCACCAAACTTGACTGATTTCTGTAAGAATCCTGGGTCCATGTTGGTTCCAGTAGGTCTTCTGCAGTATTGGTGATGATTGGGATGCAGCTCAACAGATGATTCATCAGAAAAATGCACCTTCTGCCACTTTTCCACATGAAGTCAAGTTATAATTTGTAGCTCTTACAACTGAGATCCACGACAAGACTTTTGTCAGGTAGTGCATATAAAAATAAAGAACCAAACTACAGCTTTCAATCTAAACATCTTCACAAGTTTACTTATTATCCCCACATAATGCCCACACAGGACACAAAAGCACTTTTACAATGTCAAAATACGTCATTCTGGGTGATTTATAAGCACGTTTACTTATCTGTAAAACCTTAAATTGCAAAGACACACATACACGTCTACATTTCGTCTAGATTGAGAGGGGCAGTGATCCAAAGGAAAGGTGAATAACTCATTTTTACAAGCGATCTGATCAACACTTTCTCTGACCATCTTATATTTTGCTCCCAGGAGAGCCAGAAGTGCTGTAACTCATAGAGGACCATCCACTAGAGCTTCCCTTACCATAATATACCTAACATAACACAGATTGCCATAAAATCATCACCAGTAAATTACATTTTGATGTTGTATTAGTCTTTAAATACAGCTTGTTAGGGCGTCATGGTGGCTCAGTGGTTAGCACTGTCGCCTCACAGCAAGAAGGTTGCTGGTTCGAGTCCGACTGGGTCAGTTGGCATTTCTGTGTGGAGTTTGCATATTCTCTCGTGTTGGCGTGGGTTTCCACCGGGTGCTCAGGTTTCCCCCACAGTCCAAACACATGCGCTATAGGTGAATTGAATAAACTCCGTAGTGTGTGTGTGTAAATGTGAGCGTGTATGGGTGTTTCCCAATACTGGGTTATGGCAGGGGCATCCGCTGCGTAAATATATGTTAGAAGGAATAGATCGCAGTTGATTCTGCTGTGGCGATCTCTGTAATGGAGACTAAGCCAAAGGAAAATGAATAAATGAATGAATGAATGATACAGCCTGTTGTAAACTTCTAAACAGTTACAATGAATGACAATTTAGGGGCTGTCTTCTGTAAAACAAACAAAAACAGTAAGAGTGAGACTGGAGACGTACCGCTGACGTCATTTCCTGGGTCAGATTGCTGCTGTAGAACTCTGAGATGCCATTGGCTGCGATCTTATCCAAAAGAGCAGCTAAATCCAGACGTCTAGCGAAGAGTCCGGCGAGCGGAGGCTGACCGGTGGGCAGGAACGCATCTCTGAAAGAGTCCGACACGTTCTGCTGCTTCACTTTAGACAGAGCGTCAGCTGAGGAAACAGGAGAGGTGGAACAGCTCAGAGAATATACAAAACCTACATTAAACCAATACCGGCATAGATTAGGAAAAAAAGGAGAGTAAATTAGTAATAATCACAATAATCTCTGAAACACAATTTATTTCAGCCAATGTCTCCAAGGCCTTTTTATAGGCTTTGAAAAGTGCATCGTCTTATTCAAAATTTTGACAATCTCAAATGGCACATGAGGGCGATGCAGTGGCGCAGTAGGTAGTGCTGTCGCCTCACAGCAAGAAGGTCGTTGGTTCGAGCCTCGGCTGGGTCAGTTGGCGTTTCTGTGTGGAGTTTGCATTGTCCGTAGTGTATGAGTGTGAATGAGCGTGTATAGATGTTTCCCAGAGATGGGTTGCAGCTGGAAGGGCATCCGCTGCGTAAAACATGTGCTGGATAAGTTGGCGGTTCATTCAGCTGTGGTGACCCTGTATTAATAAAGGGACTAAGCCGAAAAGAAAATTAATAAATGAATGGCACATGAATACAGGCTGGGACATACTGTATAGTAGCCCCTCCCCTTTAAAAAACAGCCAATAGAATTGTCTACTGTGGTTCTGACTTTTTATCCGACCTACACCCCCCCACAATTTTCCGTCAACCCACCCGGTCATCAGCCTGGGCGGTGGGTGGTTGTTTTTGCATTTTGGGTGGGCTTTGGATAGTTTTTGAGCTGGAATCAGTCAGCTACATCTGGCAACACTGCTTGTGGGGGAAACCGAAGCACCCGGAGGAAACCCACGCCAACACGGGGAGAACATACAAACTCCACATGGAAATGCCAACTGACCCAGACGAGGCTCAAACCAACGACCTTTTTGCTGTGAGGCAAGAGCGTGGAGTTTTTATGCACGAGGCGCCCTCTAGTGTACAGTATGAATGAAACAGATAGCAGTGTAATAACCATTTTCTCTAAAAATAGATTTATGTCTTTCAGTCTAAACAACGACATTGATAACATCATCTCAACAAATAGCAGAAAATACTGTGATATTGTTTTATATCACCCATTCCAACCAATCCTGCATGCAGAGACTTTCTGCCTCATAAGTGACATAGAACGAAGAGTAAAAAGGACTATAGATTAGGGGTGAAACGGATCACTGTTGATCCGTGAGCCGTACGGATCACAACTCGTGTTTCGGAACGCACGTGACCCGCGGATTAATAATTTATTTTGAACTTGTCAGTTAATCCAAGATTTATAACCATTGCAGAGAGATCGCCTACGAGTCATTCAAACGCGTGCATGAAAGCATTTTGGCTTCCCTGTAAGATATAATGATGACGGGAGAAGCTGTGGTGGAGTCAGTGCTTAATTTGTGAATTGCGAGGTCCCGGAACAGATTGGGGTAACGGATCCGGCAGTTTACCGGAGGATAGAGATGCGTCGCGCATGAAAGTGGAGAGGGGGGTGGGGGCGGGGTTGATGGTTGTTTGTTGCGGTGGATGGTGGAGCGGTGTGGCGGACGAAAGTGAAGAGGGTTGGGGAGTCGTGGAAGAAAGTGAAAGTGAACAGCGGACGGTAGAGGGGGATCGGTAAAATTAGGTGCCAGATCAGTTTTCAGAGGTGCCGGTTCCCGATCCGCCGTGTTCCGGCACAAATTAAGCCCTGGGTGGGACCTACCTACAGTTGCAATCAGAATTATTGAACCCCCTTTGAATTTTTTTTTCTTTTTTAAATATTTCCCAAATGATGTTTAACAGAACAAGGAAATTTTCACAGTATGTGTGATAATATTTTTTCTTCTGGAGAAAGTCTTATTTGTTTTATTTCGGCTAGAATAAAAGCAGTTTTTAATTTTTTAAAAACTCATTTTAAGGTCAATATTATTAGCCCCTTTAAGCTATATTTTTTCTCGATAGTCTACAGAACAAACCATCATTATACAATAACTTGCCTAATTACCCTAACCTGCCTAGTTAACCTAATTAACCTAGTTAAGCCTTTAAATGTCACTTTAAGCTGTATAGACCTTTTT
Organism: Danio kyathit; assembly: GCA_903798195.1. Lineage (NCBI taxonomy): Eukaryota > Metazoa > Chordata > Actinopteri > Cypriniformes > Danionidae > Danio > Danio kyathit. The sequence goes on along the minus strand of LR812541.1, from coordinate 3,901,745 downwards.
CATGGAACGCCAAATTACCCATTATGCTTTGCGTGTATGCGCAAGGAGAATGCTAAGAACTTCCGGTCGGCAGCTGATGCATGTAAACGGTCACATTTAGACAGCTTTGAAATGATAGTTTTAATCTATTTTACCTGCTTTTATCATCTTTGAACTAATACTGTTGTCGATCAGCGCCACCTCCTGGACTGATCATTTAAAAAAAATGTGATCTAATACGATGGCTGAGGCATTATTCTCTCGTTGACAGACGACATCTTCTGCCGTTTAAATGAGCCTCGTCATCGCTAAAGTCAACAGTTTCTCTTTCTTTCAGATATATAACTAGTCTAGCCCAAATATAGTTCACCAAAATGTTTAACACACACGTAGCCTACTGTACTGTCCCACTAACACACTGATTTAATAACTGTGACAAAGTGAAAATAAAGTGACGTTTTGAAATGACAGAAAAACACAAACCGTGGTAAATACAACACACTAAATGAAACACAAACGGCTCGCGATTAGAATGAACAGCAAATCAGCCAGCACAGCATCAGTAACAGACTTTTATTGGTCATTTTTATAAATTGCATGACTTACACACCTGTTATGTTTCATGCCAGTAATCTGGGTTTGCTCTATGATGCAGTGAAGTATTGCGTGCGTGTGTGTGCTAAAGAGCCGCTGAGCTAACAGCTGACAGGCAGGGGAAACACGCACACACTGTATTTCTGACGGCAGACATGTGAACTAGGAGAACATTTTTCTCTCGCGCTTGAACCACATCTGACAGATTATAACGGCTTTAACACACACCTTTCAAAGTTGTGTGTCACCAAATCACTCCGTAATCCACTCAAAACGCTATTAAAAACCCATTTTCGGAGCGCAAATTACCAGTTGTAAACACTGTAAACGGAAGTTCTAACCATTCACCGGAAGACGCTGGTCGCTATGGCGGCCTCCATGCAGCAGCCAAGAAAAAGGTCTATAATGATGATGGGAGAAGCTGTGGTGGAGTCAGTGCTTAATTTGTGAATTGCGAGGTCCCGGAACAGATCGGGGTAACGGATCAGGCAGTTTACCGAAGGATAGAGATGCGTCGCGCATGAAAGTGGAGAGGGGGGTGGGGGCGGGGTTGATGGTTGTTTGTTGCGGTGGATGGTGGAGGGGTGTGGCGGACGAAAGTGAAGAGGGTTGGGGAGTCGCGGAAGAAAGTGAAAGTGAACAGCGGACGGTAGAGGGGCATCGGTAAAATTAGGTGCCAGATCAGTTTTCAGAGGTGCCGGTTCCCGATCCGCCGTGTTCCGGCACAAATTAAGCCCTGGGCGGGACCTACCTACAGTTGCAATCAGAATTATTGAACCCCCTTTGAATTTTTTTTTCTTTTTTAAATATTTCCCAAATGATGTTTAACAGAACAAGGAAATTTTCACAGTAGGTCTGATAATATTTTTTCTTCTGGAGAAAGTCTTATTTGTTTTACTTCGGCTAGAATAAAAGCAGTTTTTAATTTTTAAAAAACTCATTTTAAGGTCAAAATTATTAGCCCCCTTTAAGCTATATTTTTTCTCGATAGTCTACAGAACAAACCATCATTATACAATAACTTGCCTAATTACCCTAACCTGCCTAGTTACCCTAATTAACCTAGTTAAGCCTTTAAATGTCACTTTAAGCTGTGTAGAAGTGTCTTGAAAAATATCTAGTAAAATATTATTTACTGTCATCATGGCAAAGATAAAATAAATCAGTTATTAGAGATGAATTATTAAACTATTATGATTAGAAATGTGTTGAAAAATTTTTCTCTCCATTAAACAGAAATTGGGGAAAAAAATAAACAGGGGGGCTAATAAATCAGGGGGTTGAATAATTCTGATTGCAACTGTAAATGCTTTCTTAGACTATTAATTTAATGTGTTTTCTGTCACTGCTTGTTTAGCCTGCATTAAAGCACTCTGCGTAAAGCTGCACAATTAAACATTAAAAGACCGTAATCTCAGTTCAAACCCGCGCAACATGAACAATAAATGATAAAGATTTGCATATATTTATTAATCCTTCAAAGACCTGCATTCAAATCTGCATCGAGAGAGATTCAGTTTTTACACTTTTTCAGTGAATTACAAACAATTAAATAACACAGAAGTGCTGGGAGAACAGTTTATAGTTCAGATATAAACTCTGATGTTTATGGTAAAGATTAAAATCACCGTTTAATGAAACATGACGCTGGTGGATTTGACGCTGGTAAAAGCAATTACATTGTGTAACCAACAGATGGAGACAAACAACCATCAAAATGATGTCACTGAATAGGTTTTCAAAAATAATCCATCTACAGTATAATAAAACATGAAGTTTAATGTGTGAATTGTTGAATCATTAATTGAAGATAAATATGATCTGTTGTACAGGATGTTAGATTATATTCAGCATTATCAGCAAAGATCATATTTCATATTGAATACTTTTCTTTTTCCAGCTGTTTCTTTCTTGGTTTTTATTTTTATTAACATTACAGGTTCCAAGTTCTGTTTGTTAAAGCAATGTTTTTTGCAGTAATATTTTTATATAAATGGGAAGCAAATGACATTTGTCTCCTCACTTTTTTGCTGATCCGAAAAATGGTCCGATCCCTGACTAAAAAAACCATAGTGTGATCCGAACTGCAGATGTGATCCGTTACACCACTACTTTAGATGTTCACTGTTAAAGCTCACCCAGTTCATGAGTAATATTGAATCCATTCCTCGCCACGTCTGCTGCCATCGAGACTACATCTTTCCAGGACATCCTGGAGAAAGGAAAACACCACAGCTTCACATCATATTTACAGGAATGAACACAAATCTGTGAGTGATAGAAGTACAGAGCGTTCACTCTGGTGCCCCAATGCCACCCCATGTCCTCTCTTTATTAGCTTCTTTCCTTTATTCATTTATTCATACTAAATCACCTAATATACCTTAATCATACTTCCATGCTATATGGTTGACCTACAGGGGCTGGACAACGAATTTGAAACACTGGGCAATTTAGTGATGGAGGTTTCACTGCTAAATTTGAGCAGCCGGGTGGCCAATCTTCACTGATTGCACACTCCACCAGTAAGAGCAGAGTGTGGAGGTAAGAGTAGACAGAGTAATAGCACAGATCTGCTTAAAATATATGACATATCAGAACACATCTGTGACCAAGACAGCAAGACTTTGTGAGTATCCCAAGTAATGTCAGCAAACCACCCAGAAGAAGAACGACATCCAACAGGAGTAACTGTGGATGTAAGAGGAAGCTGTCTGAAAGGGATGTCTAGGTGCTAATCCTGATTTTATCCAAAAAACTTTAAACCACAGCTGCCCGACTCGCTGCAGAATTAACTCAACTCTCCTGTTTCCACCAAAACTGTTGGTCTGGAGCTCCACAGGGTCAATATACATGGCAAGCTTCTATAGCCAAACATTTGGTCACTCGTGCCGATGCACACAACAGGGTTTAGCTTAAGCCAGGACTAGACCTTAGTTAAATTAGGCTATTTAAGCCACATTTATACAAACAGCCTTAGAAAAATACATCACTGGTGTGCACCTGTAGACAAAAAATGACACTGACATATTTTAAGACATCTCACTGCAAGTTATTTTTAGTTGAGACAGCTCAAACTTGCAATTTAATCCATGACTAGCCTTAAACCTTGTTTGTGAAACCGGGGGGTAATGTTCTGTGATGAGTTCACCTTCACTGGGAGAGTTATGGTGTGGAGAAGCCCCAAAGAAGCGTTGCATGACCAGCCAGACTGTTGGTCCACAGAGTGAAGCATGGGGGTAATCAGTGATGGTTTGAGCAATATCATGGCACTCTCTAGGCCAGGGGTGTCCAAACTCGGTCCTGGAGGGCCGGTGTCCTGCATATTTTAGTTCTAACCCCAATTAAACACACCTGAACCAGCTAATCAAGCTCTTTCTAGGTATACTAGAAACTTCCAGGCAGGTGTGTTGAAGGAAGTTGGAGCTAAACTATGCAGGACACCGGCCCTCCAGGACCGAGTTTGGACACCCCTGCTCTAGGCCCAATACTTGTGCAAGATGGGTGCTGGGTCACAGCCAAGGACTAATGAACCATTCTGGAGGACCATGTGGACCCAATGGTTCAAACATTGTTTCCTGAAGGCGGGGGCCTGTATCAGGATGATAGCGCACCAAATACACACAAAGGCTGTTTCTCAATTCCAAGAACGCAGAGAACGGACTTGCGTTCTTTTGGAGACCAGTCTTGCCAGGTGTCCTCGGAAGAACGAACTCGGGAGACCACGAGAACAGAGAACGCGTCCTGTGAGAAATGAGATGCTGCGTTCTTCCTGATGGTCATGTGACCTTCACGTGTTTTAATTGGATTATTATTTAAACATTACAGCATTCATACAACGATTTATTGTTTTTACCCTTTTCAAAATATATACTATGCATAAAAACATTATAAATATACGTTGCACAATATAAATAAAACAGATTTTATTATGAATTTCAGCAAACAAACACTCTTAATGTGTTCATTCCTTTATTAGGATGTCCATGGTAATGTTTATATTCACCGTTTCATTTAGGAAAACTCCTGAGGTAAATAAGTTTTATCTCTGAACTTTAATAATAATCTAAATAAAAAGCTGCACTTCCCACCTCCAGTCGCAAAGTCTTCTGGGACTTCTAAAGCGAGATCGGCGCTCAAGTCTGCATCGGTGCGTCCTCGATATCAAGAACACATCCGGGAAGTTTCACGTGTCCTCCGTACATGCGGTCTTGAGTATTGGAACTGAACTTTGGCATCTGATGATGACGTTACAGGAGAACACGAGGTCGCAAGACCGCTGAAAAGGCATATTGAGAAACAGCCAAAGTCTGGTGACAGAGTGGTTTGATGAACATGAAAGTTGAACATCTCCCATGGCCTGCACAGAACCCAGATCTACATATTATTGAGTCACTTTGGGGTGTCTTGGAGGAGTAAGTTGGGAAACGTTTTCCTCTAGCAGCATTGAACATTGCTCTGCAAGAAGAATGGCTCAAGATCCCTCTGGCCACTGTGCAGGACTTGCATCTGTCATTCCCAAGACCAACTGATGCTTTATTGGCAAACAGAGGCCCTACAAGAATCATTGTGTTCTAAACCAGAAGCTCCAGTTTCATTGTCCAACCCCTGTACTACTTCTGGAGAGATTCGAAAGTGCACATCTGATGGATGTTACAATATCCCATGATGCCACGCGAGAGAATTCATGAATAGGAGTGAAGCGACGCAGCTGACGAGCGTAGGTCATGTGATAATGACTAATGGCAGATGTAGTACGTCCAAATTCCATCCATACTACTCAGATTCATACTATAGAGACTGCACTATTCTAACAGTTGTGAAGTAAATACACATGTAGTACCTACTGAACTAACAGTCAGTGATCGTACCTGCCGTAGAGCTGATGGGCCTGATGGAGTCCACTGATCAGTCCTGGAACAGCCACGGTCAGACCCGGCTAACACACACACACACACACACTAATTAGCTGCAGACTGGTAACACATCACATGGCACACTCTGCAGATGGGAATAAAGCTGTACCCTTTGGCTGGCGTGCTGCATCATGTCCTCGTGAAGGCCGGAGGGCGCCGTCTCTCTGAAGTCAATGACACGGCTTTCATTCTTGCGGATGTCATGGACCAGCATCACACCACCGCTAAGAGACAGACACAAACATTAGACACATACATACACACACACACACACACACATATCTATATATATATTTATATATACTGTAGACAGACACAAAGACAAGACATACACAAACAGACAAACAGACAGACAGACAGACAGACAGACAGACAGACAGACAGACACACACACACACACACACACACACACACACACACACACACACACACACACACACACACACACACACACACACACAAACAGACAGACACACACAAATACACACAGACAAAAAGACACACAAACACACACATAGACAAAAACAGGCAGACAGACACACACAAATACACATGAACACACACATACATACACACACAAGACGCAAACACACACAGACACACATAGACAGACAGACAGACACACATACACACACAAATACACACATAAATAAACACACACACACACACAAACAAACAAGCACACGTGAACACACAAACACACACACAAACAAACACAAACAAACATGAACACACACACAAACACACACACACAAACACAAACAAACATGAACACACAAACAAACATGAACACACACACACATACACAAACACAAACATAAAACAAACAAATAAAAACACACAAACAAACAAACACACATGAACACACAAACAAACATACACACACACAGACACACACAAACAAACAAACACAAGCACACACACAAACAAACAAACACACACAAAATAAACAAAGAAACAAACACACACCCACACACAAACAAACAAACAAACAAACAAACAAACACAAACAAACACACACACACACACACACAAACATGAACACACAAACAAACACACACACACACAAACATGAACACACAAACAAACAAACACACACACACATACAAACACACACAAACAAACATACAAACACAAACACACACACAAACAAACAAATAACCCAACACACACACACACACACACACACACACACACACACACACACACACACACACACACACACACACACACAAATAACCAAACACACACAAATAACCAAACACACACACACACACACACACACACACACACAAACACACAAATAAATAACCAAACACACTCAAATAACCAAACACACACACACACACACACACACACACACACACACACACACACACACACACACACACAAACACACAAATAAATAACCAAACACACACAAATAACCAAACACACACACACACACACACACACGCACACACACACACAC
>LR812541.1:3443018-3545518 GCA_903798195.1 Danio kyathit | reverse complement strand
GTACCCTTGAGGTATTAATATGGACCTTTTAGGTACAAGTTTGAACCTTTCGAAAAGGTACCAGCCCTGTGACAGCCCGTGTTGAATACTATTATCATTATTTAGGTATCAACTTAACATGATTTCTGCAGTACACTGTAAAAAATGCAGGGTTCCACACAATTCATTTATGTTGTCCCAACACAAATCAATTAAGTTAACTTAACACTTATGTTGATTGATTGCAAAAAAAGTTGTTCACAATGAAATGTCAAGAATTGTGTTGTTTCCAGCGTTGCCAGACCTACGATAACTATCATATTTGTACGATAATTTCAACCTCTGTACGATCAATAATGAAAAAAATCCTATAATGTATGATAATTTCAGAGTTTTATGGCATTTAAACAGAATTTCATTGTTATCTTAGGGCACAGGTGTCAAGCTCAGTTCCTGGAGGGCCGGAGCTCTACGCAGTTTATTTCCAACCCTAATTAATCACACCTGATCAAACTAATTGAGTCCTTCAGGCTTGTTTGAAACCTGCAGGTAAGTGTGTTGAAGCAGGGTTGGAACTAAACTGTGCAGGGCTGCGGCCCTCCAGGATCTGAGTTTGACACCCCTGTCTTAGGGCTTCTATACTTATTGATCCAGCTGCATCTTTTGTCTACTGTCTGTAAGGAAAACGTGGAGTTGGGCACATTTTCTATGCCATCTTACGTCACATTATCTAAGCCAATCAATGTGGAGAATGGCTCTCTCTCATAAGTAAACACTGCTGCTGCGCTGCCATGCTTAGGTCAGTAGTTTTCAGGTTGAGGTCAATCGTTTAAGCAATAAAGTTTTAAAAAGTAGTGCTGAAAAGATAAGTGAGAAGGACAGGGGAGTTTGCCCTTAATGTTCTCGTTTTTCCCCATTCAAATGCGCTACGTGAATGTGTTTTTTCCAAAGTTAATCTCATTAAAACAAAGCCACGAAATCAGCGCATTACAGATACTGTGAATGGACTCGTGCACACCTCAGAGTGTGTTAAAATTTTGGAAGGGTGCACTGCTTTCGAGCAAACCAGCACTATGTTGCCGTCCAATTTGCGCCGCAAAATGAATCCCTCAACATCTGGCAACACGCAGGTATCCAATGGCAGCGACTCGGAGGTAGACTTTGAACCTTCCCACTAAGGTACGCCTATTTTATTAAAATAATTTACGTATTGTGGTAATTCGCACGTTGTGTCGAAACGCTATTTGTCTAGATAATATCTGTATACTCTCCGTTTGACTAGTGTACCTTAATTTTCCTCCAAATACGATAATTGTGAGGTTCTGGTACGATACTTTGACATTTCCAATCTGGCAACACTGATTGTTTCAGCTCATTTTAATTAAGTAGTTTGAACAAGCAACAATTTTTTTTTTGAGTGTAGACCTGTAGGATGATGAAGACCACAGCTCCCATGATTCCACACTCAGTCATCAACATGCGCCTTTGTTTATTGTGAAAATACACCCTCTAGTGGTGAAAATTGCATACAGTGCCTAATAAAAATTCATTTGGAACTTTTGCTTTCTTTAGGCAGCTGCAGGAACAATATGGTTTTCATCAAAATAACCTTATTTAGTTTTTTTTAATTTACAGATTAGGCATTATTTCACCAAAAATGTAAATTCTGTCATCATTTCCACATCCTCCACTTGTTCAAAACCAGTTTATGCTTCTTTTTGTCTCTGGAACACAAAACAAGATAGACTGAAGAAAGCTGGAAACATGTAATCATTAACTTCCAAAGTATTTTTTTTAGAAGATCTCCTGGGGCTTGTAGGTGGGGTCGGTCATCTGATATTGTTACTGCAAAACTCATTGTTTTCATAGAACTTATCTTCTACAGAGAGTGTAAAATTGCAGTGAGAGAAAGAAATGCTGGAGGAAATGTGTTCAGGGGTTTTCTAGAGGCTGATTCTAGAATTACGGGAACGTTTTGCATCTCTATGATTACCTTTGAATATTACCAAAAACAAAAACTTTTATGAAAATGTTGATATCAAGTTGTCTCTTAAAATAATGTTTGGATGTGTATTTAGGGACATATTGAAAATAAAAATATGAACTCATTATAACTCATAACCCCATTCTTATTTTTGAGAGTCTCCACCTCCTGAATCACATTCAGCCTTGACCATCATCTAATATTGATGGCTGATTTTCATTTTTTTGTTACTCTGAGTCATCACAGATAATCAATCTGTCAGATTCTGGAGTGCATTACAGCTCTAAAGAAAATTATCAATAATTAATGATCTCAAATAAAACAAATACATTTATAGAGATGGTATGCAGCTATGTGTTTTTGGGAGGCCTATTTAATCGCTATACATTCTTCCTTGGCATAATATGTACCTGCGATGTGTATAGAAGTAATGCTGAAATGATATACGAAACACAATCGGTAGTTGGCAAATATATTGAATAAATATGTTAGTAAATCTGACAAACCTCACCGCACGTCACGCGGCACTTATGTCTCATCACAAGGGGGCAAACTAAACTGACATTTAGCCTACAATTCTTGCACAACCTGCACCTTTATCTGTTATCTCTCTCGTTTGGTACTGCCCAATTTTCATGTGAGATTTTGAAAACCAGATCTAAATTTAGCGGGAACGGTAGGGTCGGGTAGAAAACGGGGTGGGTCAGGCAGCGTGTGAACAAAGACTGAATGTACAGCGGGAGCAGTCGGGTGCGGTATGAAACCTGGCGGGAGCAGAATAAAAATTTCAGTCCAGTGCAGATCTGTAATCCCTGCCAACATTTTAAAGTGCATTCCACTTCATCAAGTGAACGAGGGAAGTTTACATTGACATACCTTCGATCCCTTGATTTTGACAGAGGGAGTTAGTCTACTTCATATGTCCACTCCAGCACTTACTAGGCTTGGGCGGAATCCAAATTTTGATACCGTCAAACCTCCTCCCTATTTTACCTCGGTATTGACCTTATTCTTCAATCCGGAAGTGCGCTCATTTTCGCGATTGTTTTAGAACTTCCGATTCAGTTGCCTATGAGAGAAATGACTAGGGATAATAAACGGCAGAAAACGGTCAAACTACTTGCTCTACAAACAAGTGTTTGCATGATTATACAGACAAATCAGAATAATATAATAAGAAAATGTCAGTTTGCAACATGAAGCAGCAAAACGAGCGTTTTTAATGTCTAAAAATAAATGGAAGTGAATGAGAGCGGAGGTCTCGAGCCAAAATGATTTAAATGGCAGTGCCCACTCGTACGCGGAGAATAAGGTGAATACGGTATTACCATGCATAAAAAAATTTATTTTGATGTAAGGCTCAGACAGCGTCACCAAACTGTTGGCTTGTACCTAAACCATTCAGAAACTGAATACCGCATATGCGACCTTAGGTTCGCGGTCCCCTGTTTGTTGCACAATTTGCAAATTTTCTTGTTCGTATTAATAGATCTGCACGAGACTAAATTTTGGGTGGGGGGGGGGGGGGGGGGTGATGTGTTCGCAGAGTGAATGAGATGCAGGGAAGTTCGCGAGTGAAAAGTGTACTAAAATATAAAAAAGTGGACTGGACTGCATCTATAGTGTTCCACTACTCAACAGGAGGTAATCAGGGCTTTAATCATTAATGAAGCATATTTACCTGCTTCCTGCTCACTGAGGAAGTTATCATCATCTTTGCGTGATTTGACCGTGTTGTCAGCTGAAACCTCGTCCTCTGGCAGTCGAGGGAAGCTGGTGATGCTCATGTAGTCGACAGGTGAGTAGGCATTGCTCAGAGTGGCGTCTTCCTCCACCACCGTCACTCCCGTATCGGCTGCCGGAGTGTACATCCTCTACCTGAAATCAGCGACACACACTTCTGCGTTCACTCTTACAGGAAACAGATCAGATGTTCAGGCTACGTCTACACTAATGCAGATCAATTTGAAAAAAATGTATTCGTCTAAAAACGCTCCATGTCCACATGATCGTTTTCAATTCTTTCAGAAAAAATGCGAACGAAAACGACTGAAAATGCTTTCGTTCATGTACTATGAATACGCACAGATGTAAGACGCTTTTACCGCTGTCATATCTGCCTGACGTTTATTTGCTTACCGTCTCTTTGAAATGTTGCTGCAACATTACGTAACTGTGGTACGTAACTGAACCGCCAACGTATCCAGCATATGTGTTACATAGCGGATGCCCTTCCAGCTGCAACCCATCACTGGAAAACACCCATACACTCATTTACACACATACACTACGGTCAATTTAGTTTATTCAATTCACCTACTGTAAAGTGCATGTGTTTGTACTAGGGATGCAACGATTAACCGGTTTCACTATTAACCGCGCTTTAATTTGTCACGGTTAATAAATCGTAAAGGCTTCTCAACACTGCGTTTCTGAACAGAACAATGCTAGTTTGTACACCGAGACTAATAACCACGCAAACTGGATTAACTAAGAATAAGGCTATTGTAATGTAATGTAATGTGTGTATTTATATAGCGCATTTATCATGTATGGCCATACACCCAAAGCGCTTCACAATCATGAGGGGAGTCTCTTCACACCACCACCAGTGTGTAGCATCCACTTGGATGATGTGACGGCAGCCACAGGACAACGGCGCCAATGCGCTCACCACACACCAGCTATAGGTGGAGTGAAGAGACAGTGATAGAGCCAATTTGGTGGATGGGGATGATTAGGAGGCCATGATGGGAAAGTGCCGGTTGAGGGACTTTGGCCAGGACACCGGGGTTATACCCCTACTTTTTTACGAGAAGACCCATGGGATTTTTAATGACCACAGAGAGTCATTAACTAAGCAAGCTTGTGTAAATTGGTTATTTCCAATGGGAGGACACGCACGCGACGCAACGCGTTCACGCTTTTCAGCCGCACCTACAGTAGTTCAGATGACAGGGAGATGCAAACGGCTGAATTTTGGGGAAGAAGCAATGAAAAGTACACAGGTTTGCAAACCCATTTAAAGTTACAAATAATGGCGCCGATGAGCACATGTTAATGCGAGAGAATGTTAATCCGCCAGCCGAGATCAATCGAGTGATGTTGGAGAGTGCTGGAAAACTCGGAGTGGATCAGCTGTTTATTGCCCTGAATCTCGATGCGCTGCATTCACTGCGTGTTCAGCGCAAATGGACGCTAAATGTAAAATCTAACACAGTATAGTCAAAGACTAGGGATGCTCCGATCAGAGTTTTTGCAGCCGATACCAAGTACCGATTCTTTGTGATGGTGATCGGCCAATACTGAGTACCGATTCTGATGCTTCAAGCTTTATAATACACGAAGCACATTTTCCCCCTAAGTATGATAATTAAGTGGAGATCTTGCCTTACACCTCAGAGAATAAATGAAGAATGTTGCATATAATCCCTCAAACATGTCTCTTATAACCATTTAGTGTGGACATGTCATGGTCAGAAGCAACTTTACAGAAAATAATAGATAAAACAGATACAAAAAAAATGGTAAGAAAAACAACTAACAAAGCAATTTGGAAACATTGCAAATGATGGAAGAAGAATTCGACATGTTTCAATCAAGAAACAGTACATATTTGATGCATAAGATGTTAAAATGCACATCTATAAATATATATATTTGTTTATTGCAGTAAGTATATTACAAAAAGGTATATTATGAAATATTCAATTAAAACATTTTTTTTTTTACGTTTTTAATTGCATTTCAGCCAGGTTTTAGGGAACTTGTAAAAATGTCAAAAACACAGAACTCTCGATTCTTATACATGTAAAAAGGTCTAATATTTTGCTCTCCAACTAGCATGTCTGGTTCCTCTGCATATAAACTTGTAAACAGACACCTGTGATCAGTTCATGAGATTGGCCAGATTGGCGAGTACCGATCGAGTCATAAAATGTGATTATCGGCCGATACCGATCTCTGGCCGACTGATCGGAGCATCCCTATCAAAGACTATAGAATAGGGACATTTGTATAGTATTTACCTATAAAAACAATAGTGCAAAATGTATTTTTCTAACTGCAATGCTTCATTTTTGCTTGACGCAAACCATACATTTATTTGTCAATGTAACAGTTGGACTTTTTATAGCAGATAACTCACATTTAAGCACATTCAAGGCAGCATGATCATGAGAAATGGAATACATTGTTAGTATTTTTGTCATCATTAATATTTTATAAATATTAGACATTAATTTTGGAATTATTGCACAAATATCAATAAGTCACAATAGAATTAGTTTCTGTTTTTTGTTAGTCCTGATTGTTCTTTTTAAATACAATAAATCTGTTAATATACAATATGCAGTGGTGCTCATTCATTTTTGGTGGGTGCTCCTGTTTTTTCTGGTGCTCCTAAATGTTTGAAGTTGGGAGCAGCAGTGCTACCAAGTAAAAAAGTTCATTTCGAGCCTTGCCTTAGACAAATACTATTTTTTTATTATTCTCGTTTTTATTTATTTACTCATTGTTCTGTCATTTATTTACAGCGTAAAAATTATTTATGTTTAAATGTCAAAAATGTCACATTTTTAAGCACAAAGAGAAAAATTGGACTATTGTTTGTTTTTAATATCAGTATGTGCTGTATTATTTGGTTACTGAGCAGCAATAAACAACACTTAAAAATATAAGGAGTTTTCATGTGATTTTCTAAACTAGTCGTGTTTTGAAATTAATGAATGCATAATAATCGTGATTATTTCTCAGACTATAATCGTACAACCAAAATCTATAATCGTTGCATCCCTAGTTTGGACTGTTGGGGAAACCGGAGCACCCGGAGGAAACCCATGCGAACATGGGGAGAACATACAAACTCCACACAGAAATGCCACCTGAGGCTCAAACCAGCGACCTTCTTGCTGAGGCAACAGCGCTACCCACTGGGCCACCACGCCGTCTTGACTTCTTTCAAATTTTTTGAATTTTTAAAACTTGTTTCTTTTGGGCGGTGGATCCAGAGACTTTTGTATGGGTTGTTGGTTGTTGGTCTGAAACTCATCATCCCTTCATAAAGAGATGCAAGACTAGCTGGATTTCCATTAGCCTGTGTTAATCAGCAGTTTGAAGTATCGCACGAGAAACAAGTGATGGAAACTCCAAAATTTTGAAAGGTTTTTCCACTCACTTGAGGTGGTTTTGGATTTGTGCGAAACAGTGTTCATATGAATTTTGGGAGAATAAACTTTTGACGTAGTGAACGTTACACCCACCAATCATCCTTCTCCATTATGCTTGCCGAGTTTACTGCTCTAACAAGATGATGGAAATGCGCCCATTACACATTCGGGATTCTTATAAGCAAACTTTGAAAAGATCTGCTTCACGTTAGGATGGAAACTAGGCTCAGTTATAGTACATCTCTGTAGAGCAGGAGTGTCCAGTTCAGCGTCCTGCAGAGATCATCTCCAGCCTGACCCAACAAACCTGCCTGGAGGTTTCCAGTGATCCTGAAGGACTTGATTAACTGGTTCAGGAGTGTTAAACTGGACCAGATCTTGAGCTGAATCAACACTGAACTGAGCTCAATAACAACACCACCGTCTTCTCTAGAGTGTCTACAAGGGTTACAGATTACGCTGCTTCATAATCGATTAATTCTGTAACCTTTACATATACTCAGACAATTTATTAGATTCACCGCTCCAACTGCGCTATGACATGAGCTATAGACGTGGTCAAGATGATCTTCTGTTCACACTGAGCATCAGAATGAGGAAGAAAGGAGATTTGTGTTTGTTTATTTACTGCTACATTGGCAAGAAAGGAGATTTAAGTGGCTTTACAGGGATAGTTCACCCACAAATGGAAATTTACTCTATTTACTCACTCTCAAGTGGCTCAAAACCTTTATGAGATTCTTCGCAGTGGGTAGTTTGTATGTTCTCCCCGTGTTGGCTTGGGTTCCTCTGGGTGCTCCGATTTTCACCACAGTCCAAAGACAAGCGCTATAGGTGAATTGGGTAAGCTAAATTGTCCGTAGTGTGTGTGGATGAGTGTTTGGGTATTTCCCAATAATGGGTTGCAGCTGGAAGGGCATCCGCTGTATAAAAACATATGCTGGATAAGTTGGTGGTTCATTCTGCTGTGGCAACCCCTGATTAATAAAGGGACTAAGCCCAAAAGAAAATGAATGGATGTATTCTGTTGAGCACTAAAGAAGATCATTTGAACCGTCGACTTCCATTTGTAGGAAAGACCAATGCTGATCATCTTTTGTGGACCACAGTGAATTTATCTCTTTATACTTCCGGCAGGATTACACACCAAAGCTCAAATCATCTGAAACCGGTTTGTTGACCATGATGGCGAGTTCACTAAACTCAGACGTCCTCCACAGTCATCAGATCTCCATCCAGTAGAGCAGCTTTAGGATCCGCTGAACAGGAGATTCACATCATGCATCTACAGACAACAAATCTGCAGACGGCAGATAAATACAGACCAGAATCCCTGAGGAATGTTTTAGTGCTTCACAAGTAGGGATGGAACGATTAACAGATTCTATTAACCGTGCTTCGATTTATCACGGTTAATTAATCGTAAAGCCTTCTCAACACCGCAACTAAGCAAAGTTATGCCTTATGGATTAACTACGGCTGAGGCTATTAATTAAAGGCCATTCACATATCACGCACGCAAGTTTGTAAACAATTTAGTAATATAGTTGATCAAAAATGCCAGATCAGAGGTTCAGCAGTCTTATTTGTTCTCTTTAAAAGGGAAATACTTAGCTAAAATGTAGCTTAGATTTATTCATTCATTCATTTTCTTGTCGACTTTGTCCCTTGCGGGGTCGCCACAGTGGAATGAACCGCCAACTTATCCAGCACGATTTTACGCAGCGGATGCCCTTCCAGCCGCAACCCATCTCTGGGAACATCCACACACTCATTCACACTCATACACTACGGACAATTTAGCCTATCCAATTCACCTGTACTGCATGTCTTTGGACTGTGGGGGAAACCGGAGCACCCGGAGGAAACCCACGCGAACGCAGGGAGAACATGCAAACTCCACACAGAAACGCCAACTGACCCAGCCTAGCCGAGGTTCGAACCTGCGACCCAGCGACGTTCTTGCTGTGAGGCAACAGCACTAACTACTGCGCCACTGTGTTGCAGCTTAGATTTATATTAGACAATACTATTTATTTATTTGTTGCAGTGTCATTTATTTTCAATTTAAAATTAATTTTTTCACTTTTTCACTTATATTTCACTTATTTTTTTTTTATTCATTTATTTTACTTCATAATTTAATATTTATTTAAAATAATTTTTTATTTAAATAACACTTCAAAATATAAGCAGTTTTCATCTGATTTTCTAAACGTGTGTTGTTTTGAAATTAATGAATGCATAATAATCGTGATTATTCCTCAGACTATAACCGTACAACCAAAATCTATAATCGTTGCATCCCTATTCACAAGAATTAAAGGGACAGTTTGTATTTTTTGTGTCATCATTTCCTCATCCTCCTCGTTTCAAACCTGTTTGAGCTTCTTTCTTCTGTTGAACACTAATGAAGATGTACTGAGGAATGCTGGGAAAAGCAGCCATTGACTTGCATAGTATTATTTGTTCTTACTATGAATGTCAATGGCATTTTTACCAGCATTGCTCAGAATTTCTGTTTGTGTTAGAACCACTTGAGTGAGTAAATGGTGATTTCTTTTTCTAATTTTGGGGTGAACTGTCCCTTTAAGGCACAATTTTCCTGTTTCCTTCTGTCCCCCTGCTTTGAGCTCCAGGATCAGGACTCTCCAGAGGTTCGTCTGCAATATACTGAATTTTCACTGCTTTCTGTCCATCTACCATTTGTCTATTCGCTAGCTTTTGTCTGACTGCTTGTTTATATGCATAGCATGGGTAGCCGACAAACGAATCTTTAATTTTACACATTTAAAAAAAAAAGTTTTGCGGTTTTCTGTCCACATTGTAAAGGAAAAACTCACTCAAAACTGCATTTAAAGTGGCTCCAAAGCTTCATGAGAGTCTTCCTACTGTAGAAAACACAGCCCTGATATTTTGAAGAATGTTGGAAACCTGTAGCATAGAGAAAAAACAAATACCATGGATATAAACGGCTACTAGTTTACAACATTCTTCAAAATATCTTCTTCTGTGTCAGACAGCTCAGTGGAAAACATCTGCTGTGTTCAAACGTCTAATGAAGGTCTGTTTTATGAAACCATAAACATCTTAAAGAGTAGCGCTGCACAATATATCGCTTGAGCATCGATATCACAATGTGCGCATCCGCAGTAGTCACACTGCAAAATTTGCAATGTTGAGTAGGAACCATCCAGTGTGAACGACAACCATAGATAAATGCAACAAAGCAAAGATAAAAGTGAAATAAACAGTGCATTCACTATGGTTTTGGGTATGCAGTGTAATTTTTACATTTACAAAATCAACTCAATATTGCCGATCTTTATGATGTGACTACCGCAGATGCACACATTGCGATATTGATGCCAGGCCCGTAGCCAGGGTGGGTTTAGGTGGTTCCAAAGACCCACCCCGCTTCTGACAAAGTCTAGAATTTGGCTCCTATATGAGCTCATTTGTCCCATTTATGACAGCGCGCCATTATAAAATTGTGAAAATAACCAATAGAAGAAGGTTTTAAGAAGAATAACTAATAAAATAACCAATAAAAGAAGGCTTTTATTACTTAAATGGACAAATTCTGACTGAGGAAATCAGCTGTTCAGTTTGTTATTTGCCTATTGACGTTATTCTTCAATGCAGAAGTGCGCTCGTTTTTGCGATCATTTTAGAACTTCCGATTCAGTTGCCTATGAGAGAAATGACTAGGAATAATGAACGGGAGAAAACGGTCAAACTACTTGCTCTACAAACAAGTGTTTGTATGATTATACAGACAAAGCAGAATAATATAATAAGAAAATATCAGTTTGCAACATGAAGCAGCAGAACGAGCTGTTTTTAACATCTAAAAATGAATGGAAGTGAATGAGACCGGAAGTCTCGAGCCAAAATGATTCAAATGGCTGTGACCGCTCGAACGTGGAGAATAAGGTGAACAGGCTACAGTTTTTAACTTAAAACTAATTTGAACAGATTCCCAAATTTTTTTGTTTGTTTGTTTTTACGGTAGAAGATAATAAATTTGCATTTTAAAAACAAGTATTTTTTTCATATTTCTAAAATTGTAATCTCATTACATTATACATAAAACTCTAATAACTTACAGTTTAAATGCACATTTGTAAATAAACATAATTTTATAGTATGATAAGCCATACCTGTCAACCCTCCCATTTTTCCTGGGATTCTCCGGTATTTTACAGTTCTATCCGTCTATCATCCCATAATGGTATTTTCCCATATTTCTTCTGTATTTTCAGTCTTTCTCTGAAGGGTGGCAATAAACATTAAAGAGCAGAGCCTCCCTATACGCAACCCATACCGCCAAACCACCAGGGGCCGCCCTTTGCTCTTAAATGTGAGCCTGTTCTGTGCTTTCACTTTTTTTAGGCATGAAAACACTTTGAAATAAATATAAAAACGGCGGGATTCCCTTTCCTTTTAATTACAGGTGCCGTCTCCCCTTCATATACAATCCTCATAACAGTCATATAGCGGTGCGTGACTGTCAGCTGATGCGATCCATAGTGATAAATAGAGGCTGTTTCCCAAACGAATTCTGTACACGCCATTTGAAATGGAGCAAAAGTCTGGGTTTTGGGTGCGTGTTTAAACGGACATATACACATAATTATTAATAATAATATCTAAAGATGTCGATCTTGGTGGGGTTTTTTTCAAACACAACTAATTTCGTCCTAAATGAGCATAAAAAGTTAGGAAAGCAATCCAATGCTTTCTTTATAACGTTAGATGGTTGCATTTTTATGCTGCGTTCACACCAGACGCAGAAGAAGCATCAAGCCCGAGTGATTTACATGTTAAGTCAATCCAAACGCGCGAATAGCCATACTGCGGCACGATACACGCAAATTGCGCGGATGGTGCGATACGCGCGAATTGAGCGTTTTGCGAGTTTGACGCGCAAATCACGCGAATCACTTGAGTTCAAAAATCTGAACTTCTGCGGACATTCGCGCCTAATTTGCACATTCTGACTTTGGCGTTCAATAAAATAGTAATGCAGCATTTAAAAAGGTTAATACAGATTCATTATAATGACATACTGTTATGAGCACAACTTGTGACGCTACTTTCAATATTGGGTCTGAAATGGTATGCAAGAACGACTTCAAAACAACATTAGCACTATTGAATTGACTGTCAACAATGTTTGATAGTCATTGGCTGCTAATATGATTTCACTATTAGGAATTTGCAAAGAAAACTTGCAAAACATGGTGGCGCAGTGGGTAGCACGATTGCCTCACAGCAAGAAGGTCGCTGGGTCAGTTGGCATTTCTGTGTGGAGTTTGCATGTTCTCCCCATGGTCGCGTGGGTTTCCTCCGGGTGCTCCGGTTTCCCCCACAAGTCCAAAGACACGTGGTATTGACCATTTTGAGGGATGTAAACAAAAACAATGGTCTCAATGTTTTTCCTGTTTGACATGTTTAATTCCTATAGCTTCCGAGAATCCAAAAGACCCACATATTGATAATGTTATGATAGCTGTTTTAACATTAAGTTATGATTGAATTGCCTCTTGTTACAGAAATAGTTTGATAACTACCAGGCAATGTTCATGGGCCAATGACATCACCACATTGAAATGGTCTATATTGGGTAAACTAAATTGTCCATAGTGTATGTGTGTAAATGAATGTGTATGGATGATTCCCAGTGATGGGTTGCAGCTGGAACGGCATCCGCTGCGTAAAACATATGCTGGATAATTTGGCGGTTCATTCTGCTGTGGTGACCCCAGATTAATAAAGGGACTAAGCTGAAAAGAAAATGAATGAATGAATGAACGTCTCTGAAATCATTATATTAAGAAGGTTATAGTCAGAATGTGTGAATATAAAGCCAACTTCACACCAATTTAAAAACCCTTACATGTAACATAAACCAGGCCTCCACATCCCTTTTTCACCACCAACAACAACGAAGGCCAGCTGGATGTTTGTTTATAGACAATATCGACAGAATCTCTGACATGTGGTGGACGATATTACGGAAAGACTGTCACGAAAAACTGTTGATTTAATAAGAACCCATCATCATCATCATCATCATATACAAGGCAGGATGAAGAGTGCACACTTCCTGTATGGATCAGTTCACTAGTATCCCTGTAGAGTTATAACCTCCGAGAAGACCAAAACAACGGATGAGTTTCATAGACGCGTTATGTGTCAAACTCAACATCAAAATAAACAAACAGGAGGACGCAGAGGATCGTCAGTATCGCGTCGTGTTGTTTAATCTCCATGTATCTGTGTTATTATTATTTTATATCCGTGACTGTGATGTTAGAGGATGTACACAGCTGATTTACACAATGATTGTTTTCACACGGAGCTGAAAAACTGAAGCATCAACTGACATTAAAGCGCAGGTGCGCTGGCGTCCACACATGACGCGGTTTTACACCTAAAATAGCCAAATGTCGAAGAAACAACTTATTAAAACACAACTCGACGCTCCTGGGATGTTTTAAAGATGATGTGTTTTTAGCATATGACGCGACACAACAACCCGGCCATGAACGCGCGCCTTATTAAGCGTACACGAACAATTTATCAACATTAGTGATGTTTGTAATGCAGTGTTTCCATTATACTTACAGGTGAAATGTGCGCTTCTGCTCCTTTTTCACATATTATTAGCACAGGTGGATCGCTGCAGTCATTTGTGAGAGTGAGTCGCACACTGCGCATGCGCCGCCGCCGAGAAGCAGGATCCCGCTTAGCAGGTTTATCTGGAGGAGCTGTTTGTGAGGGATCGTCAAACACACTTTAGTTTCTTTGAAATATAGGAGAATTATTGGGAATTTATTGAATTTACACTGCTGCAAACGCTTAAAGGAGCAGCCTAAACAAAATTAGCCCATGCGAAGAATAATCATTGTTTTGCCGTTTACTGAATTAGCCATGTTGTTGTTGTTTTTTTTTGTAGCAAAGCCATAGTTACTACTAAATTTACTGTTGTTTTACTGCATTAAACAGATTTAACTATGTTTGGTAAAGCCTTATCATGGTTTTACTACATGTGTATCAAAAGCATACACTCTATTAGGTACACCTTATTTTGCCTTCAGAACTGCCTTAATCCTTCGTGGCGTAGATTCAACAAGGTACTGGAAATATTCCTCAGGAGATTTTGCTCCATATTGACATGATAGCATTACGCAGTTGCTGCACATCCATGATGCAAATCTCCCGTTCCACCACATCCCAAAGGTGCTCTATTGGGTTTGGATATGGTGGCTGTGGAGGCCATTTGAGTACTGTGAACTCATCGTCATGTTCAAGAAACCAGTCTGAGATGATTCGCGCTTTATGGCATGGCGTGTTATCCTGCTGGAAGTAGCCATCAGAAGATGGGTACACTGTGATCATAAAGGGATGGACATGGTCAGCAACAATACTCAGGTAGGCTGTGGTGTTGACACGATGCTCAATTGGTACTAATGGACCCAATATGTGCCAAGAAAATATCCCCCACACCATTACACCACCACCAGCCTGAACCATTGATACAAGGCAGGATGGATCCATGCTTTCATGTTGTTGATGCCAAATTCTGACCCTATACCATTCGAATGTGGCAGCAGAAATAGAGACTCATCAGACCAGGCAACGTTTTTCCAATCCCCTATTGTCCAGTTTTGGTGAGCCTGTGTGAATTGTAGCCTCCGTTTCCTGTTCTGTCACTCGGTACAATGTCAAACATATTTTCAGTCATATTTAGACAGAGAATCATTAAAATACTGTATTTAAGGATCACAGTGCAGCAATTTTATACAATGTAGACTGTTTTAAAGCCACTTCGCAGGGATGATCAGGCAAATAATAAAAGTTAGATAAGCAATTTCATCATTGTGGAATAGTTTATTGTCATTTATTTGACTGATACCGCCCTTTATCTCACTAAATTTTTACCCATTTGTCATTTGTTTTAATATTTTAAAATAATATAATTATGATCACTTTTTATACGTACATACCGTTGAAGTCTGAATTATTAGCCCCCTGAATTATTAGCCCCCCTGTTTATATTTCCCCCCCAATTTCTGTTTAAGAAAGAGAAGATTTTCTCAACACATTTCTAATCATAATAGTTTTAATAACTCATCTCTAATAACTGATTTATTTTATCTTTGCCATGATGACAGTAAATAATATTTGACTAGATATTTTTCAAGACACTTCTATACAGCTTAAAGTGACATTAAAAGGCTTAACTAGGTTAATTAGGTTAACTAGGCAGGTTAGGGTAATTAGGCAAGTTATTGTATAACGATGGTTTGTTCTGTAGGCTATCGAAAAAATATAGCTTAAAGGGGCTAATAATATTGACCTTAAAATGGGGTTTAAAAAATTTAAAACTGCTTTTATTCTAGACAAAATAAAACAAATAAGACTTTCTCCAGAAGAAAAAATATTATCAGACATACTGTGAAAATTTCCTTGCTGTTAAACATCATTTGGGAAATATTTGAAAAAGAGAAACAAGCACACAGGTAAAGAATGAGTCCAGATTGCGGTTGCATCCTGAGTGTTTATTGTTATTGTCTGGAACCTGCATTTCTGAATGGATGCTGGAAACCCATCATGGTATTTTGCATAGGTCTCTGATGCCCATGTCATACGGATGAAACAGTCGGCACATCATGAAAACCATGCAGAATAGTGAAAGGCACAATCACCATAGATATCATATACACCACTCATTGTTTTTTTTTAAATAATAATACTCTATTTGTACTTTGTTACTAAGGTGAACATCTCTTCTAATAACAATATGAGGAAAAAATACAAGCATATTTGTTTTTGTTATTTTCTATTTTCCCAGTTCATGTTTTCACTCAGCTCTCCCTCAAATCACAAGCCTCCAATGAGGCCTAACGGACATCATTCTAGTCCCACACCTTAAATTAATCATATTGAACACACACACACACACACACACAGAGAGAGAGAGAGAGAGAAGTAACACAGAGTAGTATACGGTAGCCAGCTGTGACGGCGTACAGCAGTGGATCAGGGATCACTGACTTTATGCTCATTACATGATATTACCTCGTCCACTTCATCCAACATGTAGAAACAATGCAAACTGAAGACAAACCTCAAGTGGATGATGTTAAAGGTACAGTTCACCCAAAAATGATAATTCTGTCATCACTTACTCGTCTTCCACTTGTTTGAGTTTCTTTCTTCTGTTAAACACAAAGGAAGAATGCTGGAACATCGCATCATATATTGCAACAGGGCGTCCCGAGTTTGAGACCTGACTCGTGGACAGTGTTGCCAGATGTAGCTGACTGATTCCAGCCCAAAAACTATCCAAAACCCGATGAAATGCAAAAACAACCGCCCAACAACCGATTTTCATGATCGCGGGCATGCCTTTACAAAAACCGCCCAAATATACACTACCCGCCTATGTCATTTTACACCCGCACAATCATATATATATATATATATATATATATATATATATATATATATATATATATATATATATTAGTAGTGGGCTGTTATCGGCATTAACGCAAGACTCTTATCGGGCGATTAAAAAATATATATATATATATGGCCGTTAATCTATTCTCAAAATGTGTGTGTGTGCACGATCCTTTACTGACTGCCGTGTGTGTGGATCTTGTCAGAAAATATAAGCCCCTGGTCTAATGCGCCACCTGGCTTGAGAAACCCATTCTCAAAGACTTACTTTTAGTCATTATTTGGGTAGCGCAGACATTCTGAATGCCTTCGACAGAATTCAAATGAGCCATTTTAATCTAGATTAATTCCAAGATTACAGTAAGATTAATCTAGATTTAAAAAATTCATGTATGCCCACCTATAATATATATAAGGTCCACGAGCCAGGTCTCAAACTCGGGATGCCCTGTTGCGATATATGTTGGCGCACTAACCATTGGGCTATCATTGCCAACGTCCATAGTATTTTTGTTCCTAATATGGCTGTCAATGGCTTGTTTTTTCCAACATTCTTCAGAATATCTTGTTTTGTGTTCAACAGAAGAAAGAAACTCATAAAATTTTACAAGCACTGTTAATAAATGATGAGGAAAACTCATTTTTGGTTGTCCTGTCCCATTAAGAACCCTTATAAGGCTACAGGGCATTAGATTTTCCTAAAAACGCCACTGACATTCGTGCTGCACTCTCCCTAGAGTCAATATGATGCAGAAAACAGTCCGTTTCAGATTAAAACGTGGAAATAAAAGCATATTTAGACATACATCGTACTTACATTATTCTGTTAGCTTTAGATAGCCTACTACAATAATAGATTTTGGCAGGTGATAGGAAAGACTACAAGAAGAATCCCTAAAAATGATCAAACACCAAATGACAGGATGATAATTAAAAACAAAGTTGCATTAAAAATATCAAATCCTCTCTACGCAAGAACAGTGGTATTGACATCATGGCAAATGTTGGTTGGTATGGTAAAATACCCTTGGGGTAAAGTTGGTTTTATATTCGCACATTCAGTCTTTTACCTTCTTAATATGATTTCTGTAAAGTATTCTGTAAAGTATTCGGTCAATGACTATCAACATACAACGTTGTTTACAGTCAATTAAATAGTGCATACCTAGATGGGATTTCAGACCAAATATACAAAGTATATTAAACGATAGAGTCTGAATGTGGGACTATAACACCAACTTTACCTCAATTAAAAATACCCAGTAGAAATCAAGTAGATTTTGGAACAACACACGGATGAAAACAATAAGGTGTGGTTTCAAAATGAGAATAACGCAAACACTGAATTGTAAATAGTTTGCTATTATATACATTTGAATGCAACTATAGTTGTATACCTCTTTTAAAGGTAGCCCCCCCCCCCAACTCATGCATGTTGGCATCTCATTCACCAATGCAAACGAAAACAGCATACTGCTAAATACCATGATTCTCCATAAAACGTAAGACAGTGCAAACTTCTCAAAATAAAAGTACAAACAGTCATATAATTCTATACGTTCTTTCAGCACCATTGTTAGTCTATTCATTACTGAATACACGTGTAAGATAGATCACAAAGTGGTGGACGCAATTCCTATGAATGTGTATTTGCTGACTATCGAGGAAGAGCGCACTCATAGGAGTCGACGTACACATTAGTTTTGAGTGCATGTGTGCTGGGTCTGTCCCAACAGAGACGTTGACCCAGCAGACTCTGACAGACCGACGTCCGAGTACAACGAAGATGTAATTCACAATCATATGATCAATATGAGAGGCGTGGTGAAATGCAAATAAGGAACGGATGCTTTGAGAAATGGTGGTGGTGGGGAACATTGTCATTGTTTGTCTCTGTGGTCACAGTGATTTCTCACATAAGTGCTGGATGGGGGACAGTTGAGCAGTTTTTAGCTACGCTGACATCTACACATCAGTGGACAACCACATGAAGGGCCAATGGTGCAATCTCACGAAACCATTTCAAGAGAAACTGCAGCGCTAAAATCAATGTATTCTGCACTTGTATATTTGGGGGCTTTTTATTTCCCTTTGGACTTCAATTTGAGATGTTCTATGAGATTTTCACATCAATAGACTGATTTCACGCGGCCGCCATTATTAACAGCGAAATCGAGGCTGCGGTGGGAAGAAACCCGGAAGTATAGACTGAGTCACACAGGAATGTTGTGTAGCTGGCTGTATATCTTATCAGCGAAGAGAAAGTGACACAAATTTATGATTTCAGCACCTTCCGAGTGACCCTAAGGTCCGTTCTGAATGAATAGTGAAAATAAAAAGGGATATTTGACCTCATTTTCAGCTAAGTTAAGGGAAATGGCACTACTTAGCTAACGTTTTCTTTCCCAAACACACATTTTAGATGCAATTCATCAAACTCAAGTTAATGAACTGAGTCTTTAACTATATTAGACTGTCACGATACAAAATTTCCGTAATGAAATATAAAAAAACGCCAATTTATCGTTAACATTTAAGACACTGTCCATGGAGTTCTTAAACAGCGCTGATTGGCCATTGTGTTCACGTGCTCAACAGAAATCACTCTGATTGGCTGTGAAGGTCATCAGTTCACCTCACTGCTGTTTACTGAGTGCAAACGCAGACGAGCGATCCGCTGATGAATCGACTGATCTTCACGGCTTTAAAACGCTCCAATGTCCGTCTATGTGTGTTTTCAATCTGTGAAGAGCAGGAAGCTGATAACCTTCACAGTCATTCTGTTGAGCACTGGTGAATACTATGGCAAATCAGCTGTGTTTATGAGCGCGCTCAGCGGCGCGTAAATGTTAGCGGGAAATTGACGTTTTTAAAACTTCAGTACCGGGACAACACTGTTAAAGACAACACGAAGATGTGCTACAGAGGACTGCAGTGTTTTATCACTCACCGGGTTACATAGGCTGAAGCAGGGAAGCGTCCCCACGGTGTTTACCTGCTGCCCTGGACTGAAGTCTAGGAAGACACTTAAGTGTATCAGTCTTAAAGAGATTGTGATGTTGTTTGACGCCTAATATGCTTTTAATTGTTTAAATCAAACTGAACGGAATGATATTAAAGTGATGTTTACACCATTTCTGCATTTTGAAGTCACAGCGACAGCTGGAGGTTTATAGCACACAGCATATTGTTGCAATGTTTACAGTGCTGATCCTATACTTCCGACTTTCTTCCCACCGCAGCCTCGCTTTCGTGTTCTAAAATGGCGGTCGCGTGAAATAAGCGTATAGTCCTCCATGAAGCAGAAAAAAAAGAGTCACAACTTTGACTATCCTGCACATTCAGCATGCAATTCTATCTATAGCCTATACCAAACACTCCTCGTTGATCATGTGACTTGTAAAGTCATTGCACACTGCCCTGATATACACTCATTATCTAGATTAGATGTTGACAGAGAGCTAAACTTTAGCTTCACGCCATGTTTAGTGACGTGTTGTTGGCATAGTATCAGTACCATCCATGATGGTCCTCAGTTTAACGCAAGACTCTGTTTCAAAATCTAGTGAGCTACATTACTGGGGAAGCTGCTTAGTAAGACTCAACTCTCTAGTAGGCATAAATCCATAGTACACTAAGGTCCAATCCCAATTCTATTTTTGTACCCCTTCCCCTTCGCTCTTAAAACCGAGTGTGAACGGAAAGGGCTTCAAAATTTACCCCTAAGAAATGGGACGGCACTACAACACCTGCACATGTCATCATATATCGCGATCTCATGCTTCAAACGAGGGGGAAGGGCTAAGGCACAGGTGTCAAACTCAGTTCCTGAAAGGCCGGAGCTCTACACAGTTTAGTTCCAACCCTAATTAAACACACCTGATCAAACTAATTGAGTCCTTCAGGCTTGTTTGAAACCTGCAGGTAAGTGTGTTGAAGCAGGGTTGGAACTAAGCTGTGCAGGGCTGCAGCCCTCCAGGATCTGAGTTTGACACCCCTGGGCTAAGGGGTATAATTGGGATTGGGCCTTAAATGTTAGGTGAAAACATTTATTTCATTAGAGCTGTCAGCTTTAACTAGCCAATGTCCAGACAGTTTTTCTTTTGTGTATTCTAAAGCTTTCGAGTCAACACGCGTATCTTTTCAAGAAATGTCAGCATCCACATGGAATTGGAAAACTGGGTTAATATGGTGTAATATGCATGCCACATCTATATGTGGTGCTGTAAACAAACATGAACAGATCCGCAGGATACACTACAATCACAAAAGAACGCAACAAGCATGTAAACACAGCTCTGCAATCCACCATTGTTGTTTATACGGTTGTTACATCCGAGGATCTTCCTTCTTCACGTGGTGCAATGACATCATCATTTCCAAAAAGTGGATGATTACCATACCTGCCAACATTAGTCTCTAAAAAATCTGGGAGACCGGGGTGTTGGGCAGAGTGGTAGGGATATCTAGGTTTCTGTACTATGCACCGGGTTTCAGGCAGCCGATGTGATCGCATATTATACCAAAGTCGGCAATCCGGGGGTGTTATAGATTGTACCAAAAAGCAGATTTTTCCACTCTGTTATCCGTTATAAAAAGTTTTTTTCAGTGTGTAGACGATGCTAATGTGTAGATGAATGACCGAAACGATATAAAAAAAAAACTTGTTGCCCTGTGAACGAGGCCTTTCCCAGTCAAGCTCACTAGATTTTGGAACAGATAACATCAAAAAGCAATTAAATTTCTGAATGACTTTTGAAAGTTAGCACCTTTATATTCAAAATCAGGCATCCACGTCTACTCTGAAACAACCTCTTTACAAGTCCCTTCTAGATTTATCTTCATTTGAAAACTCTCATGGTTTTTTATTCAAGTTCTTGCTCCCACATTTATCCACATACTTTTCATTCTTGTTGTTTTCAAGTCAACTTTCCATTTTACTAGCTACAAATTTATAGTAATATTCCTATAAAGCATTCAGTTACTGGCTCTTTCTTTGCGCATTTTGTGAAAAACGAACCTAATCGACATGTCATTGAACAGCGCCAATTCAAGAGTTGTACATTTAGAGGGATGTAGTTTGTAACAATGCAGAGCTTACATGTTCTTTTCAGCTATTTTCCCAGACTGGAGAACTGAAGTAGGTGTACAAACACACACGGGAGGTACATGGGTATTTATATGGATGATCTTCAACGGAGTAATTGTGCTTGGTGGTGAGCTGTTAGATAAGATTGGGAAGAGGATAAAGATCAGCGGTACTCAATCCTGCTTCTGGTGGGACAGTGTCCTGCAGATTTGATCTCCAACCAACACCAACACACCATTCTCTAGAAGTTTGTGGTAAGTCCTAAGACCTTGATCAGCTGGTTCAGGTGTGTAAAAGTAAGGCAGGAGCAAAGCTTTGCAGGACAGTGGCCCCTTATGAGCAGTTTTGAGCACCCCTAAAACAGATAAATGGGCTTGTGCTCAAGGACAAGCTTGATTAACAGGAAACTGAATAAGATAATTGAGAAAAAGCAAACGATAAATGCAAGAGGAGGACTTTAAAAGACAGCTGAGAAGGGGTTTCATTGGGAAATGTGTAATAATGCCCTCCATGTAAACTTTGATGCCTCAGTGGCAGATGTTGCGCTGGCACGGCTGGTGCAGGAAGGAGTTGCGGGTGTGGGTTGTGCGCCGCTGGACCTGCTCACGCACGCGGTTTTGGCGCTGCATGCGATTGCGTGCCAGATGGCGACGCTCAGTGCGGGCTTTGGCCCTCTGGACCCTGGAGACCTGGGTGACTTTAGCTAGGGCACTGGCCTGTGCGGCTGCTCCCCGGGTCACCCGTGTGGGTAAACTGCTCCTGGTCACAGCAGGCAATGCTGATTCAGACATCCTGCTGGAACAGGGCAGATAGGAGAAGGAAAGAGATATATATGAGTGAGAAACAAATGGAAAGTACGGGGTGAAAATGAAATGAGAAAAAAGATGTAACATGCTGGACCTGATATAGCTTAATCAAAATTACATTTAGCATTTTGTCTACGCCATGGGTTTCCAGTGCTGCTCCTGGAGGGCCAAAGAGTTTCATTTCAATACTCCTGAGGAGCTAAACCAGGGATGGGCACACTCGGTACTGAAGGGCCAGTGTCCTGCAGAGTCTAGCTTCAACCCTAATCAAACAAACCTACCTGTAGCTTTCTAGTGATCTTAAATACACTGATTAGCTTGTTCAGGTGAGTTTGATTAGTGTTGGAGCAAAGCTCAACCCTCCAGGACGGAGTTTGCCCAATCTCTGCGGGACAGCGGTTCTCCGGGAGTAAATTTTTTAGTATTTTTAGTTAAAAATGCCTGATCTTTGTGATATTGGGAATGTTGGTGTGGGGCATTTTTAGGAGCCAGTATATTAAAAAAACACCAACCCGGTCATTATAATATGCAAATTTCTTATGAAATGTATTTACTAGGCCATGAACAGGCAAGTCTGCCCCCTTGAGATTCACCTTCCTGCAAAGTTTATCTTTAATCCTGTACTATCTGTAGCTTTTTAGTAATCCTGCAGATTTTGAGTAGCTTCTTCAGGAGAGTTTGATTAGGCTGAAGCTAAACCCTGCAGGAAAGAACACCTCAACTGCTGGAGTTGAGAAACAAACCAAACCAAGTATCAATGTCTAGACACAAGGTTCAAAATCTTAATCACCATATATATTCTGCTTTTCGTTTTGCTGTTTCCACCTAGTAATAAGTTGCATTTTGAGTTCGAGTTAGAATACATTTTAAAATCGTATTATTTATTTTAAAATCTCGCCGCTGTCAAGCACCAACTGCAGCATCATTATACCCCCACGAGAAGATCTTGTGACCAAAAGATCAGAAAAGATTGTGGCTGTTTCCTAATCGTGTTATAAATATAATAAACTTGAACTTGCATTTTCACTGATCCAGTCACAAGTTGTCATCTGAGACAAATTACCATACTTTCAAATGTGACTTCTGTGACGACTTGTGTTTGGATTTGGTCAAGATTCTTTCCCCATTTTGATATGCTCTACATCAGTTTGGCGAGACCGCTCAGTGTGACACATAAATGACTGAAGCCATTGTGGCTGTTTGAATTCTTGTGACCACATGAGCATTTTTTCATGCTTTCTACTACATCTGGAAGTGGACAATCTCAGAACTTTTCAGTCCCCATTTAGACCTGTGTTTAGCACTGTCTACTTCTGATCATATTGATGAAATCATATTTAATGCCCATCATAATCAAGTTTAATACCAGGTACAAACAGGGCTTTTTTTAGTTGACAGGATTGCTGGAATTGTGTTGTATTGCACCTTACAATACAGTGTCAGAAATAATGGAAATCCCAGTCTCACTGCAGTTCGATAAATAGTTTCAAAATGTCATTTATCAACTTACAATTCACGGACACAAATTTTCTCTCTTTTTTTGTGTTCTTTAACACGACCATTAACTAATGTATTTCAGTAGGTGTAGCTATTAATAGGTACTGATATTTATTGTATAGTGTACGCAGTATCTTTTGTACCAACATATTCTCACTCCTGATGGTCAAAACTATTTTGTTTGCACTACACTGAGCATGTAACCCAGCTCCTAGCACTAATCAAAACCATTTGTCAATAAAAAACATGGATGCAGGGAGGTACAAGAACAGTCTGCTGAAGGGGGTCCCACACCAGATCCGCCGCTCCCACCATGCATTTTAGAATTCATTCATTCATTTTTCTTTTCGGCTTAGTCCCTTTATTAATCCGGGGTCGCCACAGCAGAATGAACCACCCATTTTAGAATTGTAAACAGATTTCTATCAGAGTATGCACACCGACGCCGCAAGTCGGTGGCTGTCCGCAGCGCCCAGCTACGACTCGGGACACTGTTTATATTTCTACTGTGCCACAGAGCGCCATCTGAATAGTTTCATTTTAAATAGCATGCGAATGTGTGCGTCTGGTGGGCGATACTTCCAACTGTCATGTGCGTGCTGCGGTGCGGCGCATCCGGTGTGCGCCCCGCTTAAGGCAGAATAATTGTTTTCTGAGAGTAGACGCAATTGCCATCAGATCCCAATGTTTGTGCCAAATTAAAATATTACCGCCCGAAATGTGCATTACATCAGGTTTGGTAGTCAAATTCTAATGGCACCCTGTGTGTCCCTGTAACTGATCACGTCATGCTAATATGTGGGAGTTTTTTTTTGAATCAATATCAGCAAGCAGAAAGTGAATCGTTTTCATCTATTAAAACCTCACATATCCCTCTTGTTTGTCCCATAAAGACATAATTTCCTTTAGAGTATTTAGAAGGCAACAGGACTTGTTTGTTCTGCTTCATATGGTCAGTTTTTGCAAGAAATACACGTGACTATTTTTATTTGCCTGCTGTTTAATTTATGTTGTTCATAAGTAGGTAGGTTTAGGATAGTTGTGGGGTTAGGTGCTCCAAAATATTTCTGAAAATGTGTTCATGAGGAGTCAGGAGATCCGAAAGATACTGCCAACTAAAATACAATAGGTTTCAAATCTTGAGGAAAGTCCTACTGAAATACTATAGGTTAAAATCATCTTGAGGCACACAAAAACTGCTAAAGGTTAAACGATGTGTTCTGGAACATGGAAAAATGGGGGAATTCCTGTCAGTGAACACGAACCGATAGATCAAATTTTGTGACTATATAACAATCTGCTGTGAGCTGGGTTGAATGGTGAAGGTAAGTTTTACCTGATACTGCCAGCCAGACTGGTGGCGCTCTCCTCCACGGCAGGGAGAGGGCCGGGCGAGACGTACACGGACATGCTGGGGTGCTCGATGAGGAGGTCCTCCATGGGACTAGCCTCCGCCGTGGCTCCCTCTGCAGTAAAACAGGGTGGAGGGGTGACAAACCAGCTCTCATCCATGCTGCAGTCACTACAGGAGCACGAGCCTCGCTCGCTTAACAACACATTCACTTCTACTGACTCAAGGTGGGAGAAGGAGGCGGGGTCAGGAGCAGAGCAAGTGGACAGAGGAGGTGTGGCCTTTGTCCTGCCTGCTCTAGTCCTGCGGTTTTTGCAGGTAGGAGGAGATGCGTGACATTCAGAGCGGGGACGGGCACAGGCTACTGATGCTGCCTCTGGCCCGTCCTCGCCTTCAGTCAAGTAGGAAGAGACAGAGGACAGAATAGAGTGTGTTTCCACAGTATGAAAGGTTTGGTTGAAGCCATGCGTTGGGTATCATGAGCACACATACCAGTAAAAAGGAATCATTCAAATATGGAGAAATGAGAAGGGATACAGAAACAACAGAGAAACATAGAAGACAGGAATACTGTCATTAGTTTCTTATAACCCTTTTTAAATAATATCTAATAACCATGTACTACTATATACTACTAAAGTCTCAATAACTGTGTTCCAAAACCTAGTGAGAGGCCGAGCTGAGCTACCTTTCAAGGGCAAAGTATGTGATGTATGTTAATGGCTCATTTCTATTGAGTAGTATGGTTCACTTAAGTACAGTACACCAATATTTCTGTTTCTGCAGTCAATTGGGGGATGCAGTCAGAGAATGGTTGAATGATACTAAAATACTGAACTAGTTTTTGGGACTCTTTTGTAAGGGTACCTAGCACAAGAGTACAGCACCTAAAGGGTGGAGCTACGCTCACTGCTGAATACTATTGGATTACAGAGAATCATCACTTGCGCATGCAAGAAGCCAGGGGAACAACAACATGGGATACAGCCATGAACCATGCTCAACCACAGCTCAACAAAAGGTCTCTTCTATTGTTGTTTATGTGGCTGTTGATGTCACATCTTTAAGCATGTGGAATCTGCAAAGCGCACTGCTTTCTCTGTCTATTTGCACAGTTTTGCTGTGCTTCTACAATTGAAAACACACACTTGAGCAAGCAAATTATACGTTAAGTGAACGACCCCAACAGCATTCTTCTCTGTGTGGGAATGACTTGGATTACAACTTTCTTACATACACCACACCTATGATACTACTGGCAGTGGAAACGCAAGTCCGATCAGGGTAACTGAACCACACATCTCAAACGAAAATGAGCTATGATAGTCTGAAGGCCCAGTTGGACCCTTTTAACAGACTGTGATGTCATATTTTATTAACAGATAGCTATTTTCTGTTTTAACAATTTTTAACTGAAACTTTTAGTAGATTCTGGTTGTTCACCTACACCAGGGGTCACCAATCTCGTTCCTGGAGGTCCGGTGCCCTGCAGGGTTTAGCTCCAACTTGCCTCAACACACCTGCCTGGGTGTTTCAAGTATACCTAGTAAGACCTTGATTAGCTTGTTCAGGTGAGTTTGATTAGGGTTGGAGCTAAAACCTGCAGGACACCGGACCTCCAGGAACAAGTTTGGTGATCCCTGACCTACACAAACACAGCATTTTGGGGGTTTGCAACATGCAGCAAACTTGTTTCAAAGTGTAAGTTAAAAAAAAAAAAAAAGGACTGTCATTGTCTCCATATCAACAATAAAATGTGATTTTTGTCATGCGCATGCACATACTATAATAATAATGTTGCCACCTACTGCCCTGGCATACACAATACAGTACAATAAGTGTTTAGCCATTGTCATGAGTATGTATCTTCTGTACATGGAACTTTTTTAAAAAAACTATATTAAAAAAAAATAATAATTTACTACATTACATCATGTCTAAACCTCATTTTACTATTGAGGCAAATGGGAATGAAAAAAATATTTCCCCCTTTCACCACTATAGAAATGTATCCTTTTAAGAACACTGGAAATGTGAAAAGATCCCATAAGCAACATTGGCTCAGCCATCGGTGGCAGCTGAGGAAACTAAGGGCCCGTTTACACTAGTGCGTTTTCGTTTTGAAACGGCGTTTTAGATCAAAAACGATCCGCGTCCACACTATCGTTTCATCTAGCGTTTCTAAACATATCTCCGTCCACACTACTCCACCAAAAACGTATATCACGTGACCATTCGCGCACTCTGGGCATGCGCGTTCAAGTATAAACAGGAAGCATGTGTCTCGCTCGGCATTTGGTTATTGTTAGTCAACAAACGCTGGTTGAACGATGAACGTGAGCGATTAGCGAGTGCTCGAACAATAGCTTGCCTCTTGCGAATATATGCAGCTGCTGTAGTAAAAAAGGCAGAGTTTAACTGCACAATGGCGCCTAAAACGGACAATAGTGCAAACAACGCTCCCATTTCTGTGTCCATGTTGTTGTTTACAGTGAAGGCTGGTCTGCCGTCTTTCGGTAGCATTATAGTCATGTGATAGGGGCTTGACAAATAGGGGGAGGATACGCAATGACCCAAAAGCCCCAATCAGGTAGCGAATCTCAGCAGCCACGCCTCCGTTTTCAGATGTCTCCGTTTTCCCTCATCCACACTGAGACGGAGCAGCAGCGTTTTAGAATGAAAACGACCTCTCCAGAGTTTTCAAAATGCTCCATTTTCGGGGCTCGAAAACTCCGGCGTAGTGTGGACGGATGGCGTAACCGTAGCAAAACTTATGCATTTTAAAACGAAAGCGCATTAGTGTAAACGGGGCCTAATGGGAGGAGAGGAAACTCCTGTGTACATGTCACCTAAATGATGCTCTATGTATGTAACCATGCTAACAGTGTCACCTAAGCCGTTTCTCTGTATGACCGCTGATCTGAATTGGAAAATGCTAATTTTGTTAATATTGGTCATTTGGCTAATGTATACCATAGCACTTGAATTTATTATTAACTGCAGTCTGGCGCAAGTCAACAATTGTTCAATACAGGTATATACATTTTTTTAGTATTTATATTTACATCCTTAAAGTATGTTTGTGTCTTATATTTGCACATGTTTAGATTAACAACATGCTAATTTTGTAAGTGATACAACAATCAACAATGTTAGCCTTTGACCTCTCTTGTGCACTTTACATGAGGGCTATTTGTGTGGTCTGCATAAGTGTCTGTTGAAACAGTTGCTGGCAATGAAAGGCATTTCAGATCAGGAGCCTGTACTCGAACCCAGATAAGTTGGCTAGCCAGTGAAGTTTCAGTGTAGTTTGCACCAATCTGGTTTTAAGTAACATGAAGGCAGCTTGACTATAATCACTTTTTGCCATGGTATTGTGGAGCAGCTCATGGTAGCTAAAACCCAGAACTGGTGCCAACTAAACCAAGTAGGTATCACTGCACCCTGGAGACCTCCAAGTAGGAGGGATTACACAGCAAGTAAGTTGGTGGACCTCCAAGTGGGAGGGACTTAAACCACAAGTAGGTTGGGTTTAGGTGGAGCAGATATTAATAAAACACATCATGTTACTGTGAGGTTGGGTTTAGGGTTGGGGTAGGTGTAGACGTTAATAAAACACATCAGGTTACTGTGAGATTGGGTTTAGGGTTGGGGTACTGTAGGTGTGGACATTATTAAAACATCAGGTTACTGTGAGGTTGGGTTTAAGGTTGGGGTAGGTGTAGACGTTAATAAAACACATCAGGTTACTGTGAGGTTTGGTTTAGGGTTGGGGTAGGTGTAGACGTTAATAAAACACATCAGGTTACTGTGAGGTTGGGTTTAGGGTTGGGGTAGGTGTAGACGTTAATAAAACACATCAGGTTACTGTGAGGTTGGGTTTAGGGTTGGGGTAGGTGTAGACCAGGGTTGTCCAAACTCGGTCCTGGAGGGCCGGTGTCCTAAGAGTTTATCTCCAACTTGCTTCAACACACCTGCCAGTAAGTTTTTTTGTATATGTAGTAAGAGCTTGATTAGCTGGTTCAGGTGTGTTTGTTTAGGGTTGGAGCTAAACTCTCCAGGACACCGGCCCTCCAGGACAGGTTGGGTTTAGGGTTGGGGTAGGTGTAGACGTTAATAAAACTCAACAGGTTACTGTGGGGTTGGGTTTAGAGTTGGTGTAGGTGTGGACATTTATAAAGCACAATATTAGACTCTGTGTCATGTACAAGACATTAAATAAATAAAAAACTCCAGGTTTGTACACTTGGAGCACAAAGGCCCACCCACTTGGAGCTGGCTCCGACCACCGTTTATACCCTTCTCAACAAAACTCAAACTTAACCGGCTGGCCAGCTAACCTGGCTTCATGGCACAGGCCCCAGGTTTCAGGGGCGGACTGGCCATCTCCAACCAATCCCCATACCCCCCTGACTTTTCGTGAATTTTGGTCCCATTCCACCCCTGCCAAGTTTCATGGTGGTTATGTTGATGATTCCCTAACATAGATGTCTATGTAGACAAATAGTGTTGCAGTACACTAGGTTTTGGAACCATGCTAATGCTTTCCAGATTCATATATTAATCCAGTACACACAATAGACTGCTACGTTATTACCACAAACTTAAAATTTCATTACTTATAATTTACACATTGTGTTTAACTCTTTCCCCGCCATTGATTGTCAATTATGAGTAAATGCTTCCCCACCATAGACGGGGTTTTACTGCCATCTGGGGTTTAGGGATATTTTAGTAAGAAAAGCCCTAGCAGATGTTTTGAATGAGTTCCAATAAAATATAAGACCATTAGAGAAAGTGTAGATCAGATCGCATGTAAAAAATAAAGAGTTACACAACTTTCCTTCGACTTACAAAGACAATCCGGAAGAAGGTATATATGAGTGTTTATATACATATATTTGTGTGTATGTGTATTATATACTATGTCTTGATAAAGCTTAACAGCAGAAGCTTGGTTCTTTATTTTGATATATAATATGCCCATGTATTAGCAAAAATTTTCTGAGAGTGGTCAAATATAGGTGAAAATCCTCAAAAATGCTGGTGGTGGCTGGTAACTTTATTTATTTTTTAAATGCTGACGGGGAAAGAGTTAATTTGTGACCTGTATAAACGCAGGTCAGTGAAAGAGAGTTTTGAGTGTGTTTGTAGGACACTCACCGGGCAGATTGACCAGGAGCCATCCCTCTTCATCAGCCTCGGTCACGCAGGGCTTTGGTCCCATCAGCTCTGGAGTGACGTCGTCCACACTGCCGAAGAACAGACTGCTGAGCGCCTGGAACATGGCTGACGGAGGACACGGTTTCCTGAGAGATAGAAGCTGCCGGATAGAAGTAAAACTGCTGTTGTGTTGACTTGAGTCTGTAATGCTGCTGTTGTGTCAGTGCTGTGACGGATGGCAGGTTGATCACAGGTGTATTGGCCTTTTGTTGTTGGAGTTCAGAGAAGGCGCAGTACTATATAAGGTCTCACTTGGTTGTGGTGCAAAGATCTACAAATGACAAAGACGAGAAAAAGAAGAGCAGAACTGGTCAAGAAAACTGAGTTATAAACAATTTGGAGTGAAATCTCAAATTAGAAAAAGAGTTTGATGAATGTTGAACTGAATGTCCGAACACATTGATTAGGTTAACTAATCATTTTTACAAACTTAAGTGGACTGAACATAAAACAATTAAGTAAAACCAAAAACTTTAGGATTGTGCTGTTACAACTCATTTTAAATAAGCAGTTTGAAGAAGCAAGTAATTTTTTGAGTATCTATCTATCTATCTATCCATCTATCTATCTATCTATCTATCTATCTATCTATCTATCTATCTATCTATCTATCTATCTATCTATCTATCTATCTATCTATCTATCTATCTATCTATCTATCTGGCTGTCTATCTATCTATCTATCTATCTATCTATCTATCTATCTATCTATCTATCTATCTATCTATCTATCTATCTATCTATCTATCTATCTATCTATCTATCTATCTATCTATCTATCTATCTATCTATCTATCTATCTATCTATCTGTTTGTCTATCTATCTATCTATCTATCTATCTATCTATCTATCTATCTATCTATCTATCTATCTATCTATCTATCTATCTATCTATCTATCTATCTATCTATCTATCATCTATCTATCTATCTATCTATCTATCTCTCTCTCTCTCTCTCTCTGTTTGTCTATCTATCTATCTATCTATCTATCTATCTATCTATCTATCTATCTATCTATCTATCTATCTATCTATCTATCTATCTATCTATCTATCTATCTTTCTGTCTATCTATCTGTTTGTCTATCTATGTATCTATCTGTCTATCTGGCTGTCTATCTATCTGTCTGTCTGTCTACCTCTCTCTCTCTCTCTGTTTGTCTATCTATGTATCTATGTATCTATCTGTCTATCTATCTATCTATCTATCTATCTATCTATCTATCTATCTATCTATCTATCTATCTATCTATCTATCTATCTATCTATCTATCTGTCTATCTGTTTGTCTATCTATGTATCTATCTGTCTATCTATGTATCTATCTGTCTATCTATCTATCTATCTATCTATCTATCTATCTATCTATCTATCTATCTATCTATCTATCTATCTATCTATCTATCTATCTATCTATCTATCTGGCTGTCTATCTATCTATCTATTTATCTATCTATCTATCTATCTATCTATCTATCTATCTATCTATCTATCTATCTATCTATCTATCTATCTATCTATCTATCTATCTATCTATCTATCTATCTATCTATCTATCTATCTATCTCTCTCTCTGTCTGTCTGCCTGCCTATCTATCTATCTATCTATCTATCTATCTATCTATCTATCTGTCTGTCTGTCTGTCTGTCTGTCTGTCTGTCTGTCTGTCTGTCTGTCTGTCTATCTGGCTGTATATATATCTATCTACAGCCATTTGCATTAATAATTTGTTAATTACTTTTAAATTAATCTAAAATACAATTTGCTTAATAAAACTATAAATGGCTGATGGTGATTCATTTAAATTGCAAATAAAAAGAAGTGATGTACAATGCTCTGGAAAAAATAAGAGACCACTTTATTGGTTCTCTGGATTTTCCATTAATGTTGAGAGTACAGTGTTCATTTGTGTTTTATTATAAACACTACTGTACAAAAACTAAGTAGATTATCATATAAAGCAGGGATCAGCAACCCTGATCCCAGAGACTTTCCATCCAGCTCCAGCACACCTGTAATTATGAGCGCCTTTATTAGCTGCTTCAGGAAGTTTGACTGGGGTTGGGGCTGAAATCTGCTGGATGGTAAACCTCCAGGAGCAGGATGGTGATTTAGAGCACTTCATTATACAATCTATTGCTAACAGTCAAATAAATAAAAAAGACCCCAATGTTTTCAGACATTAAATATAGGTGGGGAAACACATTTACATATGTACAGATAAACAAACACTTTGTTCTAATGCAATAACATTAAAATCATGTTCACTGCGTCATATTTACTGAAACGAAAAGCATTTAATTTGGGCCCCGATGGCTCCCCCTGCTGACGACCTGTATATTTAATCCTGCTGCCAGTAGGCGGGGCTTCAGGAACCCTGCGTGTTTATGACGTCATTTGCGCAGCCCAGCCCATCTCAAGACTAGCGGTCAGAGGATGAAAAAACAGAGGAAACAGCCAACAGGGTCGTTCCGATAGAAACCGACACAAACTGTTTATGACTACGGCGTTTGTGACAGAATATAAAAATAGTTTGTTTGTTTTTTTAGAGAAGCACAGAACGCATACTTAAAACTAACAAACCGTTTATTAATAAAAACGATTTCAGCGAACGTCTGACTGATGCCGCCTGAAAAAACAACAACATCGAATCCTGTTTCTACCAATATATCCTGTGTGAATCTATGCAGCAAAAAATAAAAACGCATAACAGCAGTGAATATGCGCGCATAACGCGAAGAGCAGAGAGAGAGAGAGCGCAAAGGGTCAAAGCAATGACAGCTCGGATCAAGGGTATTACCAACGCTCAGATCGCTCATATAACCACACAAACCATTAAAATAACACACATTTTCGATATAATCAAAGACTGAACGAGTATTACAGCCACTCGGTTTATCAAAAGAAAACCCCACTGCTGCTAAATGTAGACGTAAAACACATCAGTAACCCAGAGGTGTCATTTTACGACGGATTCTGAAAGGTACACCATAGAGAAAACTGCTTTCGATGAACGCATCTATGACGAGAGCAAAATAATGATGATGTCGTGTACAGAATAAAACACTGCTCGTACAGAATCATCTACTGTAAACGGACCGCTGTGTTCAACTAGACATGTCCGATCTAGTTCAGTCACAACAGACGGACCGGATTCTGCTCCACGAACAGATCTCGCTTTAGCACACAGAAAGAGATGTATGTGAACAGCCTCTTACCTGTCTTACCTGCAAAATTATTCAAGTTGTAAACGCGACGACCACACAATAAAACAACAACAACAAAAATCTTAAAGCATAGCTTTAGGTATTCTTTTATATGAGGTAGTAAATTTACAAAAAAATATGAAAAAGTCCTTCTTCTTAGAAGAAAACCCGCGTGTAAAATTAGATTTACACGACGTTTCAGTCGTAGTATCTGCGGCTTGTACGTTATTTTCCCCAGCAGATACTGTTGGTGATGTTATTGCTTCGCCCAGCTGATCCGCAGATCAGAATACAGAACGTACAAAACAGCTGATTGTGATGTCACGGCGCTCGTAGCAACGGTCAGAGCCCCGCCCACTCCCGCAGCTGGACCAATCAGATGTTTACACCAGACCGAGAGCAGTAAATGAAGCTGTGGGGGTTGGGCAGAGACAGCCTTATCATTCATTTTACCTTAAACAATCGCTTATGAAATGGCACAAATCAGCGGCAGAGAGCAGCGTATAGCAAGGCTTGTGTTGCATTTTAGATTTGGTGTTTACAAAATACCAGAATAATACTACTGATACTGACGTATAATATTGACGTGTTGATAACTGAAGGATATTTCAGCTACAAAATGCATCTTCCTTTCTGTAGCTGAAATGTCATTCAGTTATTAAAACGTCAACATTTATATTAAAAATAATAATGTAATATTATGAAGAAAAGACAGAGCAAGCTGTGGTTGCGCTATAACATGTAATCTGATGCGAGCAAATGAATTACAGCACAGTCTCTTAGTTTCCATCTCTGTTGATCTTTTTTGTTAGGTTATTTTATACACTTTTTTGTTTGTTTATTTGTTTGTTTGTTTGTTCTGTGTAATTGTATGGCTTTATATTGGAGTCTCAGTCCGTTTGTGCAAGATTATGTTTGGATTGAGTCTGGCCTTAATTGTTATGTTTTTGAAAGGCATTATATCCTTATATATCATTGCCACTTTGCGTTTTTAAGGGTGTCTGTTTGGGATATTATGTGGCCGTGCTGTCTGGAGTCTGGTCCTGTATGTAATTCGATCAGTGCAGTGCTCGTGTTATATGAGCTCTGTCTCTTTAAACAGTGTTTGTAAATATTGCCTGTCCCCGCCTTCTGCACATTCCTCAACTCCCTCTCGCCGCGGGGGCGGTGTTTAGACAGCCACGTGTCACATTTGACCAATCAAAACTCACAGTCTGAAGACTGACGTGTCAGCAACCTATAGGGAGCTGCGGATTCATGAAAAGACCTTGATGGTTGACTGGCCCTTCAGAAAATAACTCAAACGCTGTTCCTTGACATTTAGATTCATTTCACCTGCATATTTGTGCTGAAAGCAGACGTACAATATACAAAATATGCAGACAAATTGAACATTAACAGCATTTTTTCTGGATTACTCAAGTAAGAGGTATTATTAATCTCAATATCAAGATAATCATGTCTGGCTATTATTGATTTGGTTCAGTAAATTAAATAAAACATGTCAAAACACTTCAGAATTACATATCAACATTTGTAAATGCAGAATGCTGCTGTACAGACATCTGTTATACAGTTAATATTTGAGCTTGTACTTATAATTTAATATTAACAACACCAGTCAACTATCTGTAGACATAATATGCATTTAAAACCATGACAGTACTTTTAATGCAAGAAAGCAAGTTGTTGCTACTAGTCATTCAGCACCTTCCAGTGATCACAAAGTGTGTATTGAATAATAGACATGAATATAAAATGCAGTGGTGTAAAGTAACTAATTACAAATACTCAAGTTACTGTAACTGAGTAGTTTTTTCAGGAATTGTAATTTACTGAGTAGTTTTAGATATGTGTACTTTTACTTTCACTTGAGTACATTTTTAGTGCACTATCAGTACTTTTACTCCACTACTTTCCTTCAACCTGCAGTCACTACTTTATTTTTTCTTGTCTATGGGGATTATAAAAATCAGTCCTGAGATTCCTGTCCAACCAAATCACACATTGAAGATAAATCTCATCATACTGATCTACCTCAAGACATGAGAGATTTATAATTGCAGCAAAATGTTTGGAAACATTAAAAGTGACCAAGAAGATGTTCAAAATCTTTACATGCATTGACCCAGAGACTGTTTAGATCAG
This sequence comes from Danio kyathit, assembly GCA_903798195.1. Classification (NCBI taxonomy): domain Eukaryota; kingdom Metazoa; phylum Chordata; class Actinopteri; order Cypriniformes; family Danionidae; genus Danio; species Danio kyathit. The sequence goes on along the minus strand of LR812541.1, from coordinate 3,509,587 downwards.
TGGTGGGCAAACTTTTTAGACCCGAGGGCCACATCAAGTTTTGCAAACCAAGTGAAGGGCCACATGTCAAATCCTTCAAAAAATACCTTTTATTTATAGTGGCAGTATGCATGGAATAATATGTAATATTGGACAGAATCATGTCACATTAATACAAAACAGATTATTTTAATAGTTATAATTGAGTCAAATTTACAAGTCAAATTATTTTTTGCACTGCTCTTTATATTTACTTATTAATCATCATCAGTGGCGGCTGGTGTTAAAAAATGTGAGGGGGGCGCATTTTAAAAGCCAATTTTCAGGTGATGTACCAAAAAACAAAAATGACTAAAGTATACAATAAATGCATCACAAATCAGTTCATTTTAGTTCAATTTGGGTTTATCAGTAATGAAGTAATCAAGATAATCAGTAAACACACACACACACACAAACAAATGTTGCCTAATCACTGGCCAGTAGCACTACTTAAAAATTAATTTTGCTCTCCTTTTTTTCTAGCTTGAAAATTTCTCAATAACCTTTTGGTTAAAGTCAGTCATCTCAGTCACCAGTCTCTTCTCTGTTGACAGCATGGCCAATGCATTCAGCCTCGCTTGCGTCATGCTGTTTGAAACAGCAAACACGGAAATAGTAAAAGGCTGGAAAAGCCCCGAGTGTACTCGCGCTCGCCATCACTTGACTACTGGTGAATTTGTTTTCATTAGTTTTGCAAGGAAGGTCGATCTGGTCCAAGCTCCTTGATTCTTTTTTTCTTCTTCATCCAAACGCCTTGTGAACGGATGTCTTTGCAAAGATACAACAGAATTTTCCTTCATCTTGCACTTGCTTTCATTATATGATTAAAGGTCAGCACAGCTAACTGACGAGCTGCTGCTGAGTGAACGGTCTAAGTGAGAATGGTCCAATCACATAAGGCCAATCATATAAAAACAAATATGATTCGTTCTAACAACAAAAATGGGAGGGTTCGGGATGCAGAGCGCTGCGCCCTAAGGACAATTTAAAACCGGCCAATTAGAGCTTATCGTCATATCACATGCTTTGCAAAAGTTCGTGTACCTACATAGACACCCATTAGTCCGGCGCCCCGCACACATATGAAAAAATATTGTTCATACATTTTTTTTTTTCAATAAATGTTAGTATGACTACAATAAATGTTAGAATGTTATAATTAAATCAGTTTATTTTGTTAATATTTGTGATAATAAATATTGACATATTAAAGGAGTCTAACTTGACGGGGGCGGCGCCCCAGCGCCCTCTATTGACCAGCCGCCACTGATCATCATAAAACAATCACAACAATCTCATTTGAGCTTGTATTAATATGCTCATATCAATCATAAAACTATGAGATAAAACGGAAGAAGAATCTGAGGGCGTACTCACACTATGTACAGTTGCCTTAAACCGGGCTGAAGCATGCTCGTTCCCCCTCCCGTCTCCCCTGATGACCTGCACTTACATTACATTCGGGCCTGAGCACGCTTACGTCATCGATGATGCGCTGTTCAGTTTAAGAAGAGCTCTCGCAAAAAAAAAAGAGAAGCGCATTTTGCGTGAAAGTGCATTTTAATATCCGAGAGTGTGTACTAATTCTACTGGTTGCACTAACTGTACCGCGTGCAATACTGCCATCAAATGGCGCTCACTTGTATTGCATCATTAATTTACTAGTTCTGAAACCAAACCATTACTCAGAAGCAGCATTTTAAAATCTCCCTCGTGGGCCGGATGAAAGTGTTCAGCGGGCCGTAGTTTGCCCACCTCTGGTTTAGATGCATGTCACTGATGAGAAGATGACGGATGTTTACTGTATGATGACCGAAATGGCCTTAAATACCCAGCAGGCACAAGACGTCAACATGACATCAGATTGACCATGTACCCTAACGTCATGAGTGTTGCATTTTTGTTTTGGAACTTAAAATCGGGTAGACGGCAGAACTCAACGTCAATGTCCAACGCCCAACCTAAAATCAACCAAATATCAACATCTAATGATGTTACAGCTTGACGTTGTGTGGATGTTACCACTATGACGTCTATCAGATGTTGGATTTTGGTAGACATACCTGACGAATAAATGTCAGTGTTTGATGTCAATATGACGTTGGTTTAAGATTTTAGCTCAACGTTGGATTTTGGTCACTTTCTAACAACATAAAATCAACCAAATATCAACGTCATTTGACGTCATTATTGGACATCAAAATAACGTTGTGCTTAGATGCTGACTAGACCTTTGGTCACCTGACATCACGACCTAAATCTAACCTAATGTTAATGTCCTATGATGTTGTGACAATAACTAAATGCACTACAGAATGTTACGTTTACACACATCCACAAATGACATGTAAACACATCAGCTTTTGACAGCATAATACTCACTTTTGACAGCATAATACTCACTCACTCATACTTTTACTCTACTTGCATGACATTTTTAGGCAAGTAATGGTACTTTTACTTGAGTATGATTTTTCAGTACTCTTTCCACCACTGATAAAATGAAAGAAAGATGTCATATTAACCTGTTCATTGGTGGGATATGTGATATATGAACTTTCCCATAATTCCTTCCTGGGGCTGGACTAAAATAATAACATTAACCTTGAACGAGAGCCTAGATAAGACTGCTGGAGCATTTTGTTACTCAAAGTGTATAAACACAGCCGAAAGCCTCTGCACTTTTATCTTTACACCTGTGCCCAAATCAAACAGGCACGGCACAACATGCTCCAGGTGTTTGGGACGTGATATTACATATTAAGCAAACAAAGTGTTCTGTTATTAACCAAGGCATTTCACAACCATGTCTCTCTCTCACTCTCTCTCTCTCACACACACACACACTCCAGGTGCTCCGGTTTCCCCCACAAGTCCAAAGACATGTGGTGTAGATGAAATGCGCAAGCTAAATTTTCCGTAGTGTATGTGTGTGAATGAGTGTGTATGGATGTTTCCCAGTGATGGGTTGGAGCTGGAAGGGCATCAGCTGCGTAAAAACATGTACTGGATAAGTTGGCGGTTCATTCCGCTGTGGCAACCCCATTTTAATAGGGGGACTAAGCCGAAAAGAAAATGAATGAATGAAAATACTTCATGTGATTAATGAGCCATTTTCCTTATGGGGACCAAAAACAATGTCCCCACAAGGTCAACATTTAATGGCATTGCTATACTTGCATTTGGTATTTTAGGTACACACACACTATTTCTAACAACTCTCTCTCTCTCACTCTCATTTTATATTTTGACCCTTTATATTCTGACCCATTCGCATGTGGCAGCAAAAATCGAGGCCAGGCAACGTTTTCACAATCTGCTATTGTCTAATTTTGGTGAACCCTTAATTTCTCAGTATGCTTAGATATGTGACCCAGGTTAAAGGAGGTGCACGCCGGGTATATTTTTGTGAAAAGCCTATATGAGTGTATGAGTCAAATTATAAAAATCATTCAGATATTAAGATCATGTTTCATGAAGACATTTAGTAAATTTCCTACCATAAATATATCTAAACTGAGTTTTCTGATTAGTCATATGCATTGCTAAGAGCATCATTTGGAGCTTTTATTAAGGTGATTTTCACATTTATTAACATTTTAGTAATATGCATCTCCCAAATAATTTTTCAGTCCTGCCAAACCATCCATCAGAGGAAAGATTATTTATTCAGTGTTCAGATGATGTATAAATCTTAACTTCCAAAAAAAAAAAAAAAAAAGACACGACTCGTCCAGGATAACATCACCTAAAGCAGGCACGTGCACACATAGGGCTCAACCTGTGCAGTGTACATGCCCCTTTGAGTCTGGGATATAAAGTGCCCTTCCAAAATGAATGTAAGTGCCCCCCCCCCCCCCACCCCCCGCTCTTCAGTTCGCGATCATATACTCTGCACATGCCCTTTGGAAAGCCTCTGCACGGGCCTGACCTAAAGTCTTCAATATGAAGTCACACACCTGTATTTTCTGCTCATGCCCATTTTGTTAAGAGTAAATTGGTAAAAAGGATCACACTTTATTGTGATGCTCAATCAAAGGGCAATCTGCTAATTATAGATAACTTTTTGTCAACTCAGTCTACTAACTCAAACAGTCCATCGACAATAAAAATAATAAGAGTTAACAATAAGTCAATAGTAAACAGTGTTGGAAAGAGTACTGAAAAATCATACTCAAGTAAAAGTACCATTACTTGCCTAAAAATGTAGTGCAAGTAGAGTAAAACCATCTGCTGTAAATATTACTCAAAGTATGAGTAAAAAGTAAACCTTTCAAAGGTACTCAAGAGTAGTGAGTAGTGAGTATTACGCTGTTAAAAGCTGATGTGTTTACATTTAATTTGTGGATGTGTGTAAACGTAACATTCTGTAGTGCATTTAGTTATTGCCCAGCAGGAACACAACGTCAAAAGACGTTAATATTAGGTTAGATTTAGGTCGTCAGGTGACCAAAATTCAGTGTCTAGCCAACGTCTAAGCACAACGTTATTTTGATCACCAATAATGACGTCAAATGACGTTGATTTTAGGTTGTTAGAAAGTGACCAAAATCCAGCGTCGAGCTAACATCTTAAACCAGCATCATAATGACATCAAATACTGCTATTATTCGTCAGGTATGTCTACCAAAATCCAACGTCTGATAGACGTCATATTGGTAACATCCACACAACGTCAAGCTGTAACATCATTAGATGTTGATGTTTGGTTGGTTTTAGGTTGGACATTGGACATAGATGTTGGCCTGATGTTGAGTTCTGACGTCAACCTGATTTTCATTTCCAAACAAAATGCAGCGTCCCCAATGACGTTGTAGTACAACGTCAGTCTGACATCGCACATGTGTTGAGGTAGTTCATTATGATGCAAATTACCTTCTATGTGCGATTTGATTGGACAGGAATCCCAGTAGCTGGAAGGGCATCCGCTGCGTAAAACATGTGCTGGATAAGTTGGTGGTTCATTCCCCTGAGGCAACCCCTGATAAATAAAGGGACTAAGCCGAAAATAAAATGAATGAATGAATGAAAATTCCATGAAAGCTTTAGCGAAAGTTCTTATATATGCCACGTCCTTTATATTTTCCCAGTATCGTGCAGCCCTAGTTTGGATAAAAAAAAGAATGAACTGAAAAACCACAACAGAGAGGAATCGATTCTCCGAACAGCACTAGTCAGCTGGTTTGGCAGGTTCCTGCACAGGCCTTCACCTTAGCTTAAAGGTGAAAAAGCAGGTGAAAGTTGACTGTGTGCTGGTGTTACACTACTGTTAACTTTAGCAGCCTGTACACACTGTACTCTACTGGAGGAACACTTAACTCTATTTATGAGCATCACAGAAACCCAAGCACCTTTAAAATGGAGGAAATTCTATTTTGGGCCTGTTTAAAGGGACAGTCACCCAAAATGGGAATTCTGCCTTTACTAGATTTAAACCTTTATGAATTTCCTACTTCCTGTTGAACACAATAGAAGATATTTAGAAAAATGCTGAAAACCGTTAATCATTGACTTCAATAGTATTTGTTTTTACTACTATGGAAGTCAATAGTAACTTGTCACTGTCATGTTTTGACGATACCTTCATGGCCCTCTCAACTTCTCCAGCTTGTTCAGTAAAAACAGACGTGCTAACAGTAGTCGCAGACGAGAGCTTTCTATCTTGATGTTCTGAAGAAGCCACACCAAAGCTTTAACACTAGGTTTGGGTATCGAGAACTACTTCTAAATGTACAATTCTAAATGTACGATTGACGTTCTGTATGATTCATTTATTGATTCCTGACTTTTTCAGTCATTTATGTATGTCAATGCAAGTAAGCATTTACAGTTGTGTCTGTCAGACTCATTATTACCCATCTTAAGCTGTGATTTTATTGTGTGTGTCTGATATTATGAGTGATTGCTGCACTTGTCTCACTGCAGTTCAAACCATTCACGCTACTTCTGTAGATGGAGCTCTGATGCTGAAGCTCTCTTTCTCAGTCTGAGAACGTTCTGAAATGCGAGGCGCACAGCACTGCCTTTTTTGTATTGATAAGGAAAAAAAAATGCACTGCACATTTTATATCACTGGGCAACCACTGAATCAGCTGTGTATTGTGTGTGAGCGCTGCTGTTGATATTGTTATAATTGTAATAATTAATAATATTGTGATATTACCCAGGTAGCAAAGAATTCTGGCCCAGATTTGGCATAAATCTGGCAGAGCAGGCATTCATCCGGCACTGGCATACAGCACGTGGGCCAAACATGGCCCTGGTTTGGCAGAGGTGGCACCATCTTTAAGGCAGCACACAATACTTGGGCCAGATGTAAATGTAGTATTTGGCCCAGATGTTATTAAGTTATATGTGGGCCATGTAAGTTTGGCCTATCTTGTCCCACATTTAAAATACATTTTTATTATTTTTAAATTAAAAAATTAAAAAATTACCAATCAGGTTGCTTCGAGAAAAAGCATGCCCATAGCACGCCTAAAGCGCAATGATTCATGGGTTTATCAATTTCATTGCAGTCGTGACACACCAACCTATCTGGCCCAGTTCAGGCTCAGATATGGGTTATTAACTTGACTGAGACTTGGCCCAGATATGGTCTATGTTTGACCCTTGTCTGGAAGCCAGACTGCACGAGGCGTGCAGGTCGTATAAGCAGTGCACAAAATACTTGCAGCCATTAGAAAACCATTCAACAAGGCGCCGCTCAGTGCAAAAAAATGTGTTCGGTATGATCAGGGCCTAACACAGGTTCCCTCGATAAAATCCACATAGGATTTTCCCAAATGCTTTTTATGATTGCAAATAAATGCTCTGTGTTCAAACACAGAGTGGGGTTTAACTGATGTGTTTTATGTTGTAATGTAAACTGTGAAAATTTGTGTTAGCCGCAAACCTTATTTAAGCAAAATCCCATTCAAAAACCAATATACTCTGGGATGAGGGAACCGGAACTGCTAAAATGCTAACTCACTTCTGGATTTTTGCTTACAAATTGACGTCATTGTTCCTCCACTCTACATTACCTGACTAAAGTCTTGTCGCCTATCCAAGTTTTAGGAACAACAAATAATAACTTGACTTCTAATTGATCATTTGGTGTCAGAAGTGTCTTATATGAAAGGCAAAGGCCTCTTGATTATGCTTATCTTACCAAAATAAAATATGATCATGACTTGATTTTTAATGATTTCATTAGGACAGTAAGGTCTGACTTTGCTTAGACTAAAATCTTGTCACTAAACAGAAATAATGTAGAGTATAGAATATAAAGTCATGCTGCAGTGGAAACAGAATGAATATTGTGTCTGACTCCATCATGAGCTTGGAGGACTGCATCATACATCTCTGCAATGACTCAAATCACTTATTAATAAAGTCATCTGGAATGGCAAAGAAAGCGTTCTTGCAGGACTCCCAGAGTTCATCAAGACTCTTTGGATTCATCTTCAACGACTCCTCCTTCATCTTTGTTCATGTCTGGTGACTGGGCTGGCCAGTCCTGGAGCACCTTGACCTTCTTTGCTTTCAGTAGCTTTGATGTGGAGGCTGAAGTATGAGAAGGAGCGCTATCCTGCTGGAGAATTGTCCCTCTCCTGTGGTTTGTAATGTAATGGGCAGCACAAATGTCTTGATACCTCAGGCTGTTGATGTTGCCGTCCACTCTGCAGATCTCTCACACGCCCCCATACTGAACATAACCCCAAACCATGATTTCTCCTTTACCAAACTTGACTGTTTTCTTTGAGAATCTTGGGTTCATGCAGGTTCCAGTAGATCTTCTGCAGTGTTTGTGATCATTGGGATGCAGCTCAACAGATAATTCATCAGAAAAATCCACCTTCTGCCACTTTTCCAAATGATCAACTAGAAGACAAGTTATTATGTGTTGTTCTTACAACTGAGATTCACCACAAGCCTTTTGTCAGGTAGTGTTTATAAATTTCCCCAGTATTGTGTTTCCCTACAGTGTGGTATGGACTATTGACAGTTAAAAGAAAGCAAAACCTGTGTTGAGTAGTAAAGATTTGCCAGTGCACTAGTAGGTAAACCACAAAGAATGAAATGTATGAAGTGAGAATTAAACAGAAAGCACAAGTCATTATTGAAGATAATTCCCATCCATTAAATGTATAACATTTCAGCTTTTACCATCAAAAAGATGTTTTAGGCAACCTCAAGTATGGGAAAATGTGTATCAAATGCCATTAGAATCTTAAACACTGGGGTTTGAGTGTGAGTAGGGTTAATTGTGTTGTTTATTTATAAACTAATTTCGAGAGGATCACGTGCTTATGATCAACACGGCTGGCACCTTATCAGCTCCGTAATCTGCCCTATTAGATGATTACGGACACACTATAAATAACCAGAGATTTCACTCCAGTTATCTTCGTCTCGAAGTTCCCCCCTCCTTCCACCCCTACTTCCACCCTTTCCTATAGGGCGACACGGCGGCCCAGTGAATAGCACTGTTGCCTCACAGCAAGAACGCCACCAGTTCAACCTCCCATTGAGCCGGTTGGCGTTTCTGTGCGGAGTTTTCATGTTCTCCCCGTGTTTGCGTGGGTTTCCCCCGGGTTCCCCGGTTTCCTCCCACTGTCCAAAACATACACCATAGTCAATCGACTAAACCAAATTAATGCCTAAGACAACTTTAGTTTACACTTTTCACACGGCGATAAGCAGGGGAGTTCTCGAGACCCTCCTGAGCTCGACCTCCCTCTCGCCCTTCTAACAGGAGGGAGCCCCGGGCTCGAGGATATACGAGCTCAGGGCTCTCTCCCGGGACAGCATGCCAATTACGCTTTATTGATCATCAGCTAAGTGTGAACTCTTGAAAATGTGATATGTGACGTTGAATGTATTTGTGTTGCTTGTTTTATACGTGACATAAGTGATGATGTTGAATTACGTGGTGAAGCCAAAGACAAATCTTCCACTTGTGGATAATAAAGTCTAAGTCTAAGAAATAAAAGGACACTAAACACAAGCAGTGTTTGTGAGGCAGAGGCTGATCTTTTCTCCATTTATTCAGTCACATTATCATACTTGAGCTTTTTAGGATCTTTACTATGTTAGGAATCCACATGGTAGGCTAATTATATGTTCTGTGAGGTCAGCCTTCCTTGTTCACGAAATGCTTTCTATAACCTGTTTTTCTGATCAAACCTATTGAGGTATTTTAAAACACACTCCAAACTGTGTGTTTATCTTGTAGGGCAGCAGTTTTCGAAATCTGAGCCCGTTCACATAGCTTGTTGCAGTGCATTCTGGGATTGCTCTCTCTAATTTGGCCAGAATGGAGTGTTCAGCTATACCCTAGGATTGAGAAAACAGTATAGTTAAAGAGATTTGTCTTCACCCAATATTTTTTTAATTCTGTCATCATTTATTAAACCTTCACTTGTTCAAAAAGTATTTGAGACTTTTATTGACATTTTAGTAGTTTGAAATAATATAATGTATAAGATATAATATATAGAGAAATAAGTCTGTAAAATAACAGAACATGTACTGGCAGTTTATTACAAGGTTTATGTAGTGTAATATACAACACCAACACAGACAATATAGCAGTTTGTGAAGTTTATTTCTAAACTAATTTCGAGAGGATCACGTGTTTATGATTGCTTGCAGCCGGCCCCGCATTATCCAATTCATGATTCACCAATCAGACGATACCTAAGCCACTATAAATACCCTAAGTTCCATATCACAGCCATCTTCATTTTGAAGAATCCCCCCTTCCACACTCCTCCTCCTTTTCTAGATTGGTGGCTCAGTAGCACTGTTGCCTCACAGCAACAACGTCACTGGTTCCACTCCTTACCAAGCCAGCCGACGTTTCTGTGCGGAGTTTACACATTCTCCCCGTGCTCACGTGGGTTTTCCCCGGGTTTCCCAGTTTCCTTCCACCATCCAAAAACATGCAACTTAAGTTAATTGACTAATCCAAATCAGCACCATAGACATGCTCCTAGTAAGTTGTTATCTCTTAAGAGCAATCACTATCTGTTCATTATCTACAGCAGGGGAGTTCTCCAGATTTACCTGAGCTCAAACTCCCCTCTCGCCTTGCAAACAGGAGGGAGCCCAAAGCTCGAGGATCTTATGAGCTCAGGGCTCTCTCCCGGGACAGCATGCCAAACAAGCTTTATAATCAATCATCAGCTAAGTGTGAACTCTTGAAACACTATTAAAATGTTCAGAAAAAAGTCACTTTTACAAACTTTTCAAGGTTAAAAAATGTCGGAAGAAAGATCAAGCTCCCATAATGCAATTCAAAAGCAGAAGTAATTAAAAAAACATGAATCACAAAACCCGGAAAACAGCTATTTACAGATATTGTTACAGTGTAATTTCTTTTTTAATACTTTATTTTAATTTCTCTTTTTTTTAAAGGAAGAAACAAGGAAAAAATGCAAATAATAAATAATAGATAAAAAAAATAAATAAAAAATAAATACAATAACACAACTTAAATGAACAGTTGACTGGTCACATATTTCCTTACAGGTCACATAAACAAATACATATAGAAATCAGATTACACTGTGTAAAGGCATTAGTACAATCCATTTCTCCCAGTATTGCAGGTATTTGTCCATTTGTAGTTTTAAAGAAAAAGTCATCCTCTCCATATTTTGAACATTAGATACGATATCCAACCATTCAGATTTTGTAGGGGGTTCCAGCTACCACTTTCGAGTCGCAGTTTTCTTACTGGTTGCTAGAAGTATTTTTAATAACAGTGTAATTTCTAATAACTATTATATTTTGTCTTTGCCATGACGGCAGTATATAATATTTCACAAGTTATTTAGCAAGATACTAGTATTCAGAGCACTTTACATGCTTAACTAATTAGATCAACTAGGCAAGTTATGTTAATTAGGCAAAACACTTCTGTAGCTGTTCTTTTGGTATATGAAGTACTCACTCATGCCTAGGGCCAGACGGAATCTGCGGAGAATTTTGGTAAAAATCTGCGGATTTCTGCGGAATTATTTTGGGAGTCTCATTACCAAAACCTTAATATGTGAAATATGTGTAATTTAAAAACTGAATAAATTCAGATTTACACACATTTACTCAAATAAATAAACAGAATTAATGATGGGCTAAAAATCTGCGGAATTCTGCGGAAAATCTGCGGAATTCTGCGCGCACAGATTCCGTGTGGGCCTACTCATGCCTATAATAAACGTCATAAGAGTAAATTTCTTGTATTTGGAATTTACACATCACCTGAAAGCTTGATTTGGAGAATACTCAGTCAATAGTCAGACTATTTGAAAATCTGTAATCTGAGGGTGCAAAAAAATCGAAATAAATAAAATCTAAAATAATCAGCCTTGTCTTGTTTTTCCTTTCGACATAAGATTATTTTGCTTACCTTATTGGCAGATTATTTTGCTTGTTTTAAGGAAAAACTCGCTTAATTTTGGCATATTATTTCTTAAAACAAGACAATATGTTTTGCTTGTCTAAATGCTTCTTGATTTAAGAATTTGTAGATATTTGGACTAGAAACACGACAAAAAATCTAAGTAAGAAAAGCATTTTTTGCAGTATTGCTGTACATCCTGTGTGTTTTAAGCAATGTGTAAGCGAGGCTGGACTTTAGACCTGCTTTGAGTCTATTTTAGTTCCTCAAAATAGCAACGTGCCAGCAATGCGCCTTTACACACCTCCTTTTTAGACCAGAACGCCTATTGATGCACATCCCTGCTGAAAAATCCAGCTTAAACCAGCCTAAGCTGGTTGGCTGGTTTTAGCTGGTCGACCAGCCTGGTTTTAGAGGGGTTTTGGCCATTTCCAGGCTGGTTTTAGCTGGTCAGGCTGGGAGTTGACCAGCTAAAACCAGCTTGACCAGCCAAAACCAGCTATGTCCAGCTTAAACCAGGCTGGTCAAGCTGGTTTTAGCTGGTTTAAGCAGGTCATTTTCCAGCCTGACCAGCTAAGACCAGGCTGGAAATGGCTGGAAACCAGCCTGAAAATGGCCAAAACCCCTCTAAAACCAGGCTGGTCGACCAGCTAAAACCAGCCAACCAGCTTAGGCTGGTTTAAGCTGGATTTTTCAGCAGGGATATGAGCACAAATGCATTTGCTATTTGAACAGCGTGGCGCAAAACGTCAAAATGACACTTGCGTCAAGCTGAAACTAGCAAATAACATTTGTGTCGCGCCTTGCGCCGGGTGTATGATAGGGCCTATAGCAGGGGAGGGCAAACTCGGTCCTGGAGGGCCGGTGTCCTTAATAGTTTAGCTCCAACTCTAATCAAAAACACCTCAACATGCTAATCAGTGTCTACAAGATCACTAGAAATCTATAAACAGGTGTGTTTGATTAGAGTTGGAGCTAAACTCTTGCCCACCCCTGGCCTATAGTGTCTTACTATTTCAGGAACATATTTAATATGTTTAATAAATGTGATAAATGACAATCTGGCTTTTTATGTGCTGTGTATGAGGTACAAATTTGAAATCAAAGGGTACAAAATTCATCCCTACGCAAGAGAAATTTGTACCTTTTTAAAGGTACATTATAATAATTAAAAATTAAAATTAAAATAATTTATTGTACCATAGACCAGTAAGGTACAAATTAGTCAACAAAGGTACATATTTGACCCATGAAGGTACATACTGCTAGGGTACAAATATGTACCCATGTGAAAGTGTACAACAGGTGTACCCTTGAGGGTACTGCCCGAGTGACAAGCCATTGTACCCCTTACAAATTTTGCACATTTGTTTCTGACAGTGTAAATTTGTGTTCAGACAGACACAGTTCATTACAAACTGAACTTAATGCTCTATCTCTCTCGCTCTCTCTCCCTCTCTCTAACTGTTGATAAGACTGGGTCATTTCTGGGGCCTGCTGGCTGTCTCTGCTCTCACTCTTTATCTTTATAGTTCACATGGAGCGTTTCTGGGTCACATACAGTATGATGACATGCTGTAATCAAGCTGCAACTCCTCAACCGCTTTCATTAGTTCAATAAAATAACACTTTTGTCTTCTACTGATAGGTGAACTATTTAAAGTATACTGTAAATATTTTAAGGCCTCTAAAATCGTGTACACAATCTACATGCATTCCGTCATGGACTGATAGTTGCTGATTATACTTGATAACAAAACTTTAAGCTTTAAAAGCAACCCAAATGTAATGAAATTAAAACCATACGCCATTTAAAAAAAAATTGTAATAAAATGTGCTGTTGACATTTTAACTGTAGATGTTTTACTCTTATTAATCGAACTGTAAGTGTAAAGTTAAGTTTTACAGGGTCATTGGAGGAAATTAGCTTTTAATTATTAATCTTTTAAAGCAAAATTTATTTTTATTAATTAATTAAAGCAAAAATTTATTTTATTTACTCATCCACTTATCTTGCATAAAAGAAATACAATACTGTAATTTATAGTGTACACAGGAGTGTTTTTGAACAATACTATAGTAAAGTACTTGAATTTATCTGTAATTTATTACAACTACATTAATATATAATATAATATAATATAATACAATACAATACAATACAATATAATATAATATAATACAATACAATACAATACAATACAATACAATACAATATAATATAATATAATATAATATAATATAATATAATATAATACAATACAATACAATACAATACAATATAATATAATATAATATAGGTGACGCAGTGGCGCAGTAGGTAGTGCTGTCGCCCCACAGCAAGAAGGTCGCTGGTTTGAGCCTCGGCTGGGTCAGTTGGTGTTTCTGTGTGGAGTTTGCATGTTCTCCCTGCGTTTGCGTGTGTTTCCTCCGGGTGCTCCGGTTCCCCCACAGTCCAAAGACATGCGGTACAGGTGAATTGGCTAAATTGTCTGTAGTGTATGAGTGTGAATGAGTGTGTGTGTGGATGTTTCCCCGAGATGGGTTGCGGCTGGAAGGGCATCTGATGTGTAAAAACGTGCTGGATAAGTTGGCGGTTCATTCCGCTGTGGCGACCCCGGATTAATAAAGGGACTAAGCCGAAAAAAAAAATGAATGAATGAATAATATACTATAATATAATATAATATAATATAATATAATATAATATAATATAATATAATATAATATAACATAATATAATATAATATAATATAATATAATATAATATAAATGACCCAATACTGTAGTTTTATGCAACCATAGAGTATATTATACAATAATACATTGCAGTTTACTGTAGTAAAAACTAAAGTATGTTACGGTATTTATGACAGTTTATCAGTTCAATAATGCTTATACTACAGTATGTTGCAGTGTGAGTGCTGTAAGAGTATGCTGTAATACTACAGTAAAATTTACAAAGAGTTGTAAATACTACAATAAATACAGTATAATAGAGTGTAGTTAAAACGCTGCAGTATTTACTATACATTACTGTAGTATTTATAGTTTTTCATGTGAGATAGCTGCAAATCCAACAACCCACAGCACCCACCACCACTGAAGTTTGCATAAAGGCTAATGCTACTCACATTTACATGAGAACATGCAAACTGTACATTTACAAGAGCTAAAGTGGGAAAAAAACATGTTTTACTTGTTGTGCAGTAATAACAAAGCCCCTTTAAGGCAAGTCATTTCACCGAAACGCTGCTCGGGCAGTAGCCTATGCTTGGGTATCTGTTTGGGCAGACATCAAAATCTCCAAAACTCCATGTAACAGTTGTAAATGCATGTCTACAGGAACTTACAACAGTTGACCCGCCTCCGAGTTCTTCTGATTGGTCTGCTGCTTTGGAATTGACATGGCGGCTCATGTAAAAGTAAAAATCCCACATATGTGAGCGCACTGCTGGCTAGAGGAAAGAGTGAGGTAAAAGTGTATTATCCTCTAAAGCATTTGCATAGAGTTCCCTGTTCTGTTTGCAGCTGAGTGCCGGGACTCATATAAACAGGAATGAAAGGGCTCATCTGTGCACCTTCTTCCTGCTCTGTTGGCTGTTGTGACGCAATCATTCACAGGCCTGTTCTTCTGCTCCACTGATGTGTCTCCACATGATGGGAACACACAGTCCCTCTGGAGTGGCCTTGGCAGGAGGATGAAGCAGAGTCTCTGGAGATCAGACACCGCCATTGGGAATACACCAAAAACACAGCTTCATCTTCTCAGAAAGTAGCAGAAAAACAATAGTTTGCATTGGCTTTCTGTTGAGTTTAGAATTCAGTTTAAGGCACTGCTGTTTCTGTGTAAATCTTATTTATCTCGTCTTCACAGATAGCATGTGAATCAGCAGGCATTTAAGATCATCCAGTTCTTTACTGTTGTCATAAACTATGACTGATTGAAACTTAAAGTGAACCTATTATGCAAAAATCACTTTTATAAGGGATTTAAACACAGTTGTGTGGCAGCAGTGTGTGAATATAACCAGCTGCTTATGGTAAAAATGTATTCATTTTATTCGTTATAATCAGACTTAATAAAAACAGTCTGCAGGAACACTTTGATTAACATTCTCGCTTTGTACGTGTCATCAGAGGGGGAAAGCCCCGCCCACTAGTGATGATCTCTCTCTCATTAGCATAGAACATTAGTCTTGTTTTTCAATCTGCCACTATGCTGGCACACAGGCATTTGTAGCTCCGCCCTCTTTTGAAAAGAGCACAATCTCATTTGAATTTAAAGAGACAGTCACCAAAATGGCACAATTAGGATCAAAGCCTAAAGGGCCAGTTCCCCTTCGGAAGGGGAACTTCAATGCTATGTGGAAACTTCCACTATGGGGGATTTCATTCAGAAAGCCAATCATCTGAAAGAGTATGTAAACGGGCCAATGAAATGCCAATGAGTTGGCAGCTTCAGCTTGCGCACCTGATGCTCGTTGCAATTAACTTGCTATATGAGCACAGAGCTAGCAAGCCAAAGCATCATTTTTCACTTCAGAGACTTCAACAGCCTTCTGAGAGAGTCGATGAGGGTTCCTCCAGCTGAGTTTCAGACAGAGAGTGAACGAGAGCGATCTCCCGGTCCAGAGTGTGTGACACGCAGCGGCAGATGGTCGAGCTGGGTTTCTCCCTTGCCTGGCGTCCTTTGGGTCCGGTCCTCCAGAGCGGTATGTATTGTTGCGAATTTCCTAAAAGAGCAACACGGTCGTGCAGCGCGTCTTTTTCAAGACGTCGCTCCGACTGTGCGTTTCTGGATGCGGTGGTTTCCTGTCCTCGGATGATGGGCACGAGCACTGCGTTTCATGTCTGGGGGTCCAGCATGTTAATGCGGTGCTCGTGGGCAGTGCATGCCATCACTGCGGTGGCATGTCTGTTGCGCAGTTAAGATCGCGGCTCGCTCTTGCAAAAGAGCCACCCACCCCAGTTGTCCCCCGCTCCGCGGTGGGCACTCGGGCAGATCTGAGGGTTACAGTGGGAGTAAATCTGCCGCCCTCGGGCTTGTGGACCTCTCACTCCTCCATGCGCTCCATCCAAGCTTTGAGTGAGAGAAGCGCTCCATCCTCGGATGGCCGCCCTCTCACTTGATGACACCGAGGCTCAGATGTCCACCGCTGCATCGGAGGTTGGGCTGTCATGGTCTGATGAAGGATCCCCCCCCCCCTCCGTTCCCTCCCATCGGGAGCGAGCGCGGCGGCGGCCGATCTTGAAACAGACATGATAACCGTGCTTTCCCGGGCTGTTTCGGTCGTGGGTCTGGAGATGGTTTATCCCCCAGCCCCGCGGCCGGACCGACTAGATGGGTGTATGTGGAGGATTAAAAGGCAATACCTTCTAGCCTCCCATCCCTCTCTTCCCGGAAGTGCACAGTGGGCTCACGCAGTCTTGAGGGCACCTTTCTCTGCCTGATCTGCGTGCGCCTCCACCTCACCACTCTTGATGGTGGAGCAGCCAGGGAGTACGAGTCGATTCCCCAGATTGAGAGTGCCATCACGGGCCCGCGTGGTGCCTCCTTCTGCTGGAATTAGCCTCATCTCCCGTCCAAGGCGTGTTGGTTTTCTGCCTCCCGAGCCAGAGCCCACACAGCCGCGGGCCAGACTGCTTCCACCCTGCACGCCAGGGTCCATGCGCGCGCGCTGGCCCAGCTGCACGAGGGTGGTTCTGACCCAGGCTTGTTACAAGCCCCGCACCGCACCCGACTGAGCTCCACGGACCTCAAGTCCGCTGCGTGTGCCCCGGGAAAGACGATGGCCACGTTAGTGGTCCAGGAGCGCCCCCTCGGGCTAAACCTGGCAAAAATATGCGCGGAGTCGACAAAGTTCACTTTCTTGACTCCCCCATATACCAGTCTGGCCCGTTCGGCGACACCGTTGGTGAATTCACCCAGGAATTCACGGCGGTGCAGTCGGATACGATGGGCATCCTTCGGCGGGGATGTAAGACCGCTCCCCTCCCGCCGAACCATCCACATCCACTGCTTGTCGCCGAGAGCGCCCGTCTTCGAGTGCTGCTCCGCCCCCGCCTGCGCCTCCGGCCAGCGGCAGCGCCGAGCACCTCGCAGGCAACCAGCGCTCCCCGTCCCAGGGCGCCGTTAAGTCCGGATAACGGACCGCGAAGCGCTCTTGAGACGGCCATCTGGAGAAGAGGGAACTTGCTCTCTCTCCCCGGTGGGGGGCCGGGCTCCTCAGAGAGAGAGCATCTTTCCCTTCCCTGGATGTGACAGCCCGAATACTGCCAGTCTGGGACGCGATGAAAAGCCTTCCAGCTCGCAGGATCGGCGCACTTCGCCAGTGGCTCACGGGGTCTGGGAGGACGGTCTCCTTTCTCTCACACCTCCAGCCCTCTCCTCCGGAGTCTGAGTGCAAGGTGAGTAAATCTCTCACCTCCAGCTCTTCCGCGGGACCCCAGCGCTCCCCGGATCAGCACTCCCACTCCGCGCTGCCCCACTGCTGGTACGTCAGCGATTGTAGCGATGCAGTCATTAGCGAGGGCTCTGCCTGCCTGGTTAGCGCAGCCCAGCCCTTTGCGGTGGCTCATACGCACGATCAGACTCGGCTACGCGATTCGATTCGCGAAACGGCCTCCCAAGTTCACGGGGTGTACGTCACCAGGGTCAGCCCTGTGCCCGCCCCTGTCTTGTGAGAGAAGGTTGCTGTCCTCCTGGCGAAGGATGCAATCTAACCGATCCCTCCAGCCGAGATGGAGAGCGGGTTTACAGCCTGTACTTCATCGTACCCAAAAGAGCGGTGGGTTACGGCCAGTCCTAGATCTGCGCATTTTGAACCGCTGTCTGCACAAGCTGCCGTTCAAAATGCTTATGCAGAAGCGCATCCTCCTGTGCGTTCGTCCTCGGGATTGGTCTGCAGCATAGACCTGAAGGACGCGTACTTCATGTCTCCTTACTCCACGCCACCGTCACTTTTCTGCGGTCTGCGTTGAGCGAGCCTGACAGTACAAGTCCTCCCCTTCGGGCTCTCTCTGTATCCGCGGGTCTTCACCAAGCTCGCGGAGGGTGCCCTAGCGCCCCTTCGGCTCGCGGGCATCCGCATACTCAATTATCTCGGCGACTGGCTGTTTTAGCCCTCTCGCGGGAGTAATTGACTATGTACAGAGACAAGGTGCTCCAGCACCTCCACCTATTGGGGTTTCAGGTCAACCGAGAAAAGAGCAAACTCGCCCCCGTGCAGAGGATCTCTTTTCTCGGGTTGGAGCTGGACTCGGTCACCATGACAGCGCGCCTCTCCGGAGAGCGCGCTCGGCTAATGCTGAACTGTCTGTGAGAGTTCGACAGCAAAATAGTGGTTCCACTGAAATCTTTCAGAGGCTCCTGGAGCATATGACATCCGCAGCCGCTGTATGCGCTCGGATAACTCCATATGAGACCACTTCGGCACTGGCTTCACGATCGAGTCCCCAGACGCGCATGGCACGCGGACACACACCGAGTGACTGTCACTGCGCTGTGTCGCCGCGCCCTCAGCCCCTGGAACGACCCCTCGTTCCTACAGGCCTGAGTGCCTCTAGGACAGGCGTCCAGACATATTGTCGTTTTGACAGATGCTTCCAGCACTGGCTGGGGCGCCGTGTGTTGCGGGCATGCAGCTGAAAAAAACCCAGTTGCATTGGCATATCAATCGCCTAGAGCTGTTGGCAGTGTTTCTCGCTCTCCGCCGTTTTTACCGGTGCTGGAGCGACAACACGTACTGGTCAGGACGAACAGTACGGCAGCGGGGGCGTATATCAACCGTGTGGGGGTATCCGCTCTCGCAGCATGTCTCAGCTCGCTCGCCGTCTGCTCCCCCGGAGTCATACGCGGCGCAATCGCTGCATTCCATTTTTTCCCCCACCGAGCTCAACCGTGCAGCCCATTCGCTCTCACGGCAGTTTCGCCTGGGAAAATGGAGACTCCACCCCCGACTGTCCAGCTGTTCGGTGCTGCGCCTTTCTCTCTCTAACTCAGAGATTCTCGCGCTCTCGCTTGAGTTCCCCACTTGGCGAACCCTGCAAAGTCCACTGGCTACACAGCTGGCCTCGGGGCGTGCGTAATACGCATTTCTCCAGTGAGCCTACTCGCACAGATACTGTGTAAAGTCAGGGAGGTCGAGGAACAGCTCTCGTATTGCGCCTCTCTGGCCCAATCGGACCTGCTTTCAACTCTCTCCTCGTGATGGCCCTCCCTGGCACATCCCCTGGGAACAGGGGACAGGCACCGTTTGGCACCCGCGCCCAGATCTATGCTTCACGTACGGTTCATAGATGGAGCGCGGAGGACTTAGGTGACTTACCGATTAGGTGGTTAACACTGTCACTCAGGCTGAGCACCCTCTACGAGGCATGCCCACGCCTGAAGTGGAGTCTATTCGCTGTGTGGTTACCTTTTTCCCCGAGAAGGAACCCTGAACATGCCAGATCAGAGTGATGCTATCCTCCTTCAGTTGACTGGAGCTAAGGCTGTCCCCTCCGCTCTGAGGGGTTGGCGTTACGATCATCCCCGCTCTAAGGATGCGGCGATGGCGGCGCGCTGGGAAGTATCGTCTCATCATCCAGTTCCCAGAGGCGCGAGACATGAATATTATTTTTCCTGTTTCCCTCTCATACCCACTTGGAGATCTCTCTTAGGAGAGGTCTGCTCGATCACTCGACTCAGTATCTTTAAGATTTCTGTCCAGGTAGACAGCTCTGCTGGTCGCGTTGCATCGGTCAAATGGGCGGGTATCTGGAGGCATTTTCGGTCAGCGAAATGTGCCAACGTTTTGGGTCGGCCCACTCTCACGTTTACCTGAGACCCCGGCCCACCTAGGTGCCCTAGGTTCCTACAGCGTTCTTTCAGCCGCGTAGTGAACCTGCAAGCGCTGCCCACGGAGGAGGCAGACCCAGCCCCTTTATTTGGTCCTTCGCACTTTGCTATTACACGGACCGTACTCAGCTCTTTATCTGTTATGGTGATCGGCAGACGGGAAGTGCCGTATCCAAACAGAGGTTGGAACATACCCACTGAACTCTGAATGCCATCTCCCTCGCTCATCTGAGCCAGGGCGAGCCGCGTCCCCCAAGAGTGTGAGCGCGCTCCTCGAAGCGCGCATCCTTTGGGCGTTAGCACGCGGCGCCTCTCTAACAGACACTGTAGAGCTGCGGGCTGGGCGACACCTATTAGAAGATTTATTAATCTTGAGGGGAGCCGATTTTCTCACGCGGTGAATGAGAAATTCGGTTAGGTGTTGTAAAACGCTTGCTGCGCCATTCTCTCTAACCCAGGGATACGTGCGCTTTTTCGCTCTGTCAGAAAAGTTCCCCGCTGGCGAACCCTGCAGATATTCCTCCGAGGCCCCCAGCACCTGACTCAGCGGAGGAGTCAGGCACTGGCCCGTTACGTTGCTGGTCTGCCCGATGGTCAGCCCGCGTTCTGGGTATAGGTGCCTGCTATGTGCGATCCCCACTAGGCGATCCCATATGCTTATACTGCCACGGTGCAGTCCCCCCTCACAGGCGGACCCGTGTCTTCCCTCACCGCTAACCATCTAATTTTCATATGCTTACTCCCCCTTCTCAGGGTTAGTTCATATGCTATTTGCCCCAGTCTCCCCACTTGGGTAGCAGGTGGCCTCCGCAGCGTCCTCCCTATCGGGACTGCACGCATTCCCAACGTACTGTCGTATTAAATTCCTAGAAATTATTCTAGACGCATTTGCGGCTCCCGAAAAATATATCTAAATCCGTAAATCTTCTGTTGAAGTGGGATAAGTAAGGGCCAGGGAACACGTTGGAAGACCGCGCCTCTGGTGACGCAGGTGCGCTCACGCTCTTTGCCTGGCAAACCTCTCATCGGGGGCGAAGGTAAGGTTCAATCATTATGGCGTTTTCCAAACATTTCCCCATAGTGGAAGTTTCCACATAGCATTGAAGTTCCCCTTCCGAAGGGGAACGCTCTGGTTACTAAAGTAACCCTCGTTCCCCGAGGGGGGGAACGGAAATGCTATGTTCCTTCGCCATAATGATTGCCCCTTAGCTGTTGAGGTGAAAGTCTCTTCCGCTAAAAAAATGATGCTTTGGCTTGCTAGCTCTGTGCTCATATAGCAAGTTAATTGCAACGAGCATCAGGTGCGCAAGCTGAAGCTGCCAACTCATTGGCATTTCATTGGCCCGTTTACATACTCTTTCAGATGATTGGCTTTCTGAATGAAATCCCCCATAGTGGAAGTTTCCACATAGCATTTCCGTTCCCCCCCTCGGGGAACGAGGGTTACTTTAGTAACCAGAGCGTTTCGGAGAGTTCTAAAACATTATTTGTTTGTTATTTTAAGCTGAAACTCCACATACACACTCTAGGGCAGGGGTCTCAAACTGCCTCCTCCTCCCTCCGGCCCACAACTGATGTCAAAAATACAACGAGATTCGGCCCAACAAAACATCTATTTTTGAATCACTATCATTAATGTGCAGTCGCATATACACTTGTGGTTTTGACCCCCACCTACTGGGCATTTAGGATGCTTTCACACCTAGGGCCCTATCAAACACCCGGCGCAAGGCGCGACGCAATTGTTGTTTGCTAGTTTCAGCTCGACGCAAGAGTAATTTTGACGTTTTGCACCACGCTGTTTAAATAGCAAATGCATTTGCACTCATATGCTTTTTCAGTTTATTCATGACAAATTGCTTTTGTATGATGTTATTATTAGTAATAGTATTATTTATTATATGCATATTTATATTTGTTTTATTAAAAACACGCTTAGATTTGCCCACCTGTCAGGTTTTGGACCATGTGTATTTGGATAGAACTCAGTTTTTTACCACACTTCATTATTATTGTTCATTTATTCGTTTGCTGGAAATTAGAACTGAATTTAGAAATAGTTTTAAAACGAATCTTTGCGCTTAACAAACTAAATTAATTATGTATAGGCTAATGGATGTCTGTGCGTACAACACGTTTCCTTATCCACGAGAGTGAAAGTAAAGAATGAGGAGGCTCATTCTCTAATTCTTGCGCTGCAGATGCTCTGTTTAACTGTTTTCTCGCTAGTGAAGCGTTCAGTTTTTCCACTTACAAAGTCGCCATGTAAATAGCAAATGCGCTATGGCGCGACGCAACTGACGGGAATGGGAGATGAAACTCTGATTGGTTTATTCTCAAAACACACCTATAACTCATTAAGAGAATAAGCTCAACCCTGTTAGACCATGCGCCGCAGCGTAATGTGGAATTTTCCATCCTTAAAATAGCAAAAGTGGATTTTGACACCCTCTTAATGCTTTTGCGCCCTGCACTTTGGACTTTGCGCCTAGATCATTTAAATAGGACCCCTAGACTCTTGTTTTGAAACATGGCGCGTTTCCCCAGTTAGCGTATGTTCGCTTGGCATATGTGAATCCAGCAATCGCGGTCAAATCTGCGCCAAAACAATCAGTCCGAGATCGCCTGAATGAGGTGGTCTCGGCTCGATTGAAATTAACTTTGGAGCGCATCGTTTGTGAGAAAGCAATACGATCTAATCCAGGCTATATCCCAGTGTATTATGGATATGTAATAGGCGTATACAGCTATATGAAGAGAGAATTATGAGTAGGACGGGATGTCATTCCTACCGGTAAATGTGCATTTCATGTCAAATACAAAAGTGATAGCATGTTAACTATTAAAGAGAGCTGTTTATACATTAGGAAAATTGACCGAACAGCAGTCTTGGTTTATCTGTTATTTCTCTTTATAATATAAAACCTGTAATACATAAGTCAACGGCTATGTATGAGAAAGTCTTACCTCTGATTTATATTTGGTGACGATGACTTTTGGTGTCACCATTCAAAATTAAAGCGCAGCTTTTCACTTATATTGTCTTATTGCTCATCGTCATAAATTAAAATAAGCACGCATGACAGCTGAGCGGTCTCTAATCAAAATAAACCATGAAACTCTGACCAATGTGAGGAGAGTTTACTTGCACATGACTTGTTTTAGCTCTTTTGGTCCGTTTAGAAACTTTGCCGTGTGAAAGCGAACCGCTCCAAGAACAACATGCAACATTGTAACAATTTTAAACCCTGTTTTGGAACAAGAGAATCGATCCACAGGTGTGAAAGCACTCTTAAAGTACTGCACTATATATTGGGTTACTTTCGGTTTCTCTCAGTGTGCGGTTGAGAATAACACATGCAGATTATTTCTGAGGCTGATTTCAAGATTGAAATATATGTCTGTAAGTGCTCTATTTTTACTAAAGCTCTACTTTTGTAAATATTCAAGGGTCAATTGATTATTATCAGTTCTATACCACCTGTATTGTGTTGTACAAACACATCTTCATGGCTTACACTGTATGCTGGTGGTGTAACAAATAGGATCATTTTGCTAATATTCGATTCAAATGGTTTCAATCATAGATTTTCCCCATATGCATATTAAGATTTGTATAAAAAAATGTGCATTAGTAAAATGTTACTGCTGACCGAATTGAACTTGTTAAAGAAAGTGTAAATATGCACATACTTTCCCCCTCTTTGTTGTAGTTTTACAAAAAAAGAAAAGATGTTGAGAATGAACCGCATACTTATCCAGCATATGTTTTACGCAGTGCATGCCCTTCCAGCTGCAACCCATCTCTGGGAAACACCCATACATATGATATATTATTTATATGTTATTAATGAATTGAGAGAGAGAGAGAGAGAGAGAGAGAGAGAGAGAGAGAGAGAGAGAGAGAGAGAGAGAGAGAGAGAATTCATTGCTCTGATGGGTCAGTCTTTCATCACTGTCCAGTGTTTTTCTTCAGCGGATCATGTATTTACACACTCAGCACGGGTTGATGGATAGTGTGTCGGGGTGAGTTTAAACCTCAGATTACATAACCTTTCTCTGCCCCGTCCTGAAATATCCTCCCCGGGTCAGGGTCTCCTCTTACTCTCAGCCTGATAATATAAACCTGTGCAAGGAGCAGGGGTC
The DNA here is from genome assembly GCA_903798195.1 of Danio kyathit. Lineage (NCBI taxonomy): Eukaryota > Metazoa > Chordata > Actinopteri > Cypriniformes > Danionidae > Danio > Danio kyathit. Next base: position 3,485,189 of record LR812541.1, on the reverse strand, counting down.
ACATGCAGCAACACCAGCAGATGGCGCTGTAGAGCACAGGTTAAAGTTAACAGAGTGTGTGTGTACTGGTTTTGATGGTTTACAAGGACAGAAATGTGTAGAATGACATGGGTATGACCTAGGTATTACAACATTGAGGTGGTTTATAAGGACATGCCTTGTGTCCTTGTAATTAAAATGCTTTAAAGCGATATTTTATGGCGTGTTTTGACATTCAAATTTTGTCGCAGGTTTCCTGTGAGGGTTTAAAAGTAGGGATTGTGTAGGGCCATATAATAAGCAGTTTTTTAGTGTCAAATAATCTATGCCTGTCCTCGTAAACCACCAATACATTTACTTTCTCTGTTCCTCAGTGGTGGTGATCTTCCCAAGCCTCTAAAACACTGCAAATCCTCTGAGGAGCTCCATTTATTTTCATTATATGGGGCATTCTACCAGAAATGTACACTATCTGACCCTGAAATAAACACATAAATACAGTGAATAAAAATTATGTCATCACAAAAATGTCTGGAATGGCCTGATGGTTGATTTCTGTGAGTTGTTCTGTAAGGAATGTGTCATTTATTTGGTTCTCAGATTATTGTTCTTTACAAATGTGCAAACCCATTGTCCTTGTCCTCAGCCAAATTGAACCTACAGCTTTAATAGTTTTGTAATGCTAAAAATTGTTATTTAGAAAGAAATACTTCAGAAATAGCAAGTTTAAGTTGTTATCATTCACATCAATTCATTACAAACATGAAATTATAAATAAATACTATAAATATATGATACAAATAAATGTATATCTGTCCCCATGCTTTTGTCAGTCCTGTCACATAACATTAAATGCGTGCAATACACGTTTAAGGAAATGACATCATTTGATGGAGAAGCTGACAGTGGTCAAAGATGTCTATCATTGAATTGTGTGATTTTATGCTTGTTTTTGTTGGATTTTATTGAGGAAGACAAGCTTAAAGTTCAGGCCCTGTCACATTTTTATAAGTGAAAATGTAAGTTTCTGGTAGAATGTCCCATATATTCCATTGCATTATATTTTTAAAGGCATTTTATCATAAATCTTAAAGTATTATCAACTTATTAAGACATACAGATACAGACTGATATTTTTATATAGTTGAAGTCAGAATTATTTGCCCCCCTTTGATTTATTTTCTTTTTTAAATATTTCCCAAATTATGTTTAACAGAGCAAGGACATCAGGACACTAGAGGTCGCTCTCTTTTTCTTCAGGACTGAGTGTTTACTCTTTTTTTTCCAGTTCACCTCAAAGATTATGGCATCGTTTTTGTCTCAATGTGTCCCTGAATGTGTTTTACTTGTAGTCAAATCTGACCCTAAAGGTTCTTTGCAGTGAGTTACGGTTCCAAACAAGGGCCAGACATGGACCATATCTGGGCCAAGTTTCAGCCAAGTGAACTGGGCTTGAACTAGCCCAGATATGTTGGTTTATCACGACTGCAATGAATTTGATAATCCCATGAAGCATTTCAAGTAGAATCTTTTCTTTACTTTAATAATATAAATGTATTTAAAAAGTGGTTCAAGATGGCCAAACTTACACGGCCCACGTATAAATATTTAACATCTGGCACAATTCCTACATTTGATATGTGGACAAAGTCTTGTATACCACCCTAAAGATGCCTAAAGCCCAAAGATGCCCTAAAGTGCCACCTCTGTAAGACCCAGGCCATGTTTGGCCCACATGCTTTATGCCAGTACCGGATGAGTGCCTGCTGTGCTAGTTTTATGCCCAAATCTGGGCCAGAATTTTTTGCTGGGTTTGGTGACAGCCTAGAATGGGAAAAGATTGAGATATTCATGTTGTTTCAACAAACTAGGCCCATACCAGATACGGCGAACTATTAGAAACATATAAATGAAGTCAGATATATTAGCCCCCCTGTTAATTTTTTCCCCAGTTTCTGTTTAACAGAGAGAAGATTTTTTTTAGCACATTTCTAATCATAATAGTTTTAATAACTCATCTCTAATAACTAATTTATTTTATCTTTGCCATGATGACAGTACATAATATTTGACAAGATATTCTTCAAGACACTTCTATACAGCTTAAAGTGACATTTCAAGGCTTAACTAGGTTATATAGGTTTACTAGGCAGGTTAGGGTAATTAGGCAAGTTATTGTATAATGATGGTTTGTTCTGTAGAATATCCAAAACAAATATATCTTAAAGGGGCGAATAATATTGACCCTTAAATGGTTTTTAAAAAATTAAAAACTGCTTTTATTCTAGCCGAAATAAAACAAATAAGACTTTCTCCAGAAGAAAAAATATTATCAGACATACTGTGAAAATTTCATTGCTCTGTTAAACATCATTTGGGAAATATTTAAAAAAGAAAAGAAATTTCATAGGGGGTTTAATAATAATTCTGATTGCAACTGTACTGACATTTATTTGTCAGGTATGACAACCAAAATCCAACGTCTGATAGACGTCATAGTGGTAACGTCCACACGTGTCCCCATAACAGGAAACTACTTTATCTTGCAATTCTGACTTTATATCTCATATTTCTGTTTTTTATATCTCATAATTGCGACTTTATTTTTAAGAATTGCGAGATGTAAAGTCAGATTTCTGTCGCTACTCGCAATTGTGACTTTATTTCTCAGAATTCTTGACTTTATTTCTTAGTATGTGAGTTTGTATCATGCCGTTCTGAGATAAATAACCTTTTTAGTAATTTATTCAGTGGCAGGAATGAACAGGAAAACATCTGAAGGGTTTCAAAATCACATCTGAATTAACCTGCAGTTAATCAACAGGTGAAAGCCCAGAGATCCTTTCAGTGAATTGGCCATTTGTAGAAAACACCAGAAATACATCTGATTGGTTATTTGCATAGTAATTAAAGCAGTTTACAGACACAAATGAATAAATGGCCAACCATTATCATATGATCAGTGACAGCAGTGGTTCTCCTCTAGATGGCGGTGAAAGACAAAGACACTCATTTAAAGAGACAGTTCACACTGAAATTGAAATGTCGTCCTTTTGTGAGTTTCTGTCTTCTGTTGGACACATATGAAGATATTCTGAGGAATGTTGTAAGAAACAACCATTATGATCCACGGTAGAAACAAAATACTATTGAAGTCACTGATTGTTTTTCCCCAGCATTCCTCAGTATATCTACATTTGTGTCATATACCTGCCAACATTTGGTTCGTAAATTCCGGGAGATTTTTTTGGGGGGTGGGGTTACGTCATACGCTAATTTGCATATTATTGGCGTCATCACGTTCTACCATTTCTGTTTGTTTAACAGCCTATGGTAAATAAATGGGGTATTTATATTTGCACTACGCTTTATGCAAGCTTGTCAATTTAACTACATTTATTGCTGTTTGAATACAGTATATCATTATAGATGAGTAGTGAATTTGCAGTAATCTCTCAGACGTAATATACTCAGACAAGTTCTGAAACTCTCACTTAAAACATCTCTGATTGTGAACAATAAACGGTCAAATTAAATTGTTAAAATAAAGGAGAAGCAGATCGGTTTGACTGTACAAGGGAGATACCTTCACACTGCCGCTGCTAAATCATTTGCCGTCGGTACCATAGACTGTAAAAGATATGGACGTAGTATCCGTGACGTCACCCATAGGTTTCTGAACACTGCAAAAGAAGCCACAAGTAGGCGCGGCCAACCGTCGCCATTTTGTTAGCGCGTCATCGCACCGAACGCGGCATACCAAATAAGGGCAAAGAGGCGGAGAGTGAGCAGAGCTACAGATGCATGCTTGATTCTCAGCCTTTAGCTTAGACCTGGATTAAAACAGATTTATTACTTTGGGAGAACGCTTAATACTTCATTACCTGTGACTCGTTTGTGTTCTGACCGCATGTGCTTGGTTGTACACTATATCAATAAAGTGTTTAGACTTTTAAAAACACTGTTGTAACACATTGAGCCACTAAACATTGTTCTTATGACGTTTTTCGACAGGAGGAAAACGCGAATTACTGCCAAACACTTCAGATATAGTCTGTGTTAGTAAATGCAAGGCTGTTTATAAAATCCAGCACAGTTTTATAGCCTACAGCTAATCAATCTGTTAGATTCTGGAGTGCATTACTGGTCTAAAGAACATTTAAATGATAAATGATCTTAAATAAAACAAATACATTTATAGAGATGGTATATAAGTACATCATTTCTCTCACCTGTGAAATGAAGGCAACTTGAACGGTTTGTAAGCACAATTAAGTCCACACAGCATGCCATATCATCTGATAATTGCAGGAAATAATTCCAAAAGGCAAATGAAGGTGTAAAGAAACATTAAACAAAACAAATACACGATTTATTTGCCGAGCTCAGCGGCTAATTAGCCAGAATCAGCTGAGGTGACGAGACAGCGAGCAGCGAGGGCTAGCTGTCACTCAAGTGGCCACGCCCTTAATTATGCAAACTTAATATAACCTAATAAAACGAAACGGATGAGTTATAAAAAAATTCACCCCCCTCAGAGTTGTCATGAAGGGTAATCATAGCTATATGCACCAAAGCCATCGTTTGTACCAGGCTGTAAACATGTTTTTATCAGCTGTAAAAATGGCCAATTTACCAATGCAGAAAGAAAGCCCTTGGACTTCATGGAGCCAGCCCCCCAAGGCGAGTCGATGAATTGCAGTTTTAGTTACTTCCGTATTGGCTTCCCGAGGGAGAGCGGGAGGTTGCCGCTTGGTCGGTACGCAGAGGGGTGATCTGCTGTCAGGCTGCAGGTGGGAGAGGCTGCTGTATGAGGACTGGGCCGCCTGTCAGTGCTCTGAGGCGGGGGAAGGGCCGGCGGCATCACCCGCAGCTCGTTGAGACCTCTAGGGGGGTCTGAAAAGTCGCTAAGTTGGCAACACTGAAGAGCACGCGCACAAGCACCAGGTTTCAGCCCGGACTGTACCAAAATGCTGAGGAGCGGGGGGCGGATGGGGGGGATTCCGGGAGTTTACCGGGAGACAGAACAATACAGCAGAATCATGGAAAAAACGGGAGTGTTGGCAGGTATGATTGTGTTCAACAGAAGAAAGAAACAGGTTTGAACAAGTGTTGTTCCTCTTATATTCAAGTACATGTTTTACAGGTTTTCAGCTTTATTCTAAATATTGTGTCAAAATATGGTCAGCAGAAGAAAGAGAGAGTTTTGTTTGATTTGGAACCACTTGATTTTGAGTAAATGATGAGAATTATTTTGGGGGTGAACTATCCCTTTAAATGGCACATTTTATTGCACAATATCTGACATACACAATATCCATTTAGTCCAAAGACATGCTATAGGTGAATTGGGTAAGCTAAATTGTCTGTATGAGTGTGAATAAGAGTGTATGGGTGTTTCCCAGTGATGGGTTGCAGCTGGAAGGGCATCCGCTGTGTAAAACATATGCTGGATAAGTTGGTGGTTCATTCTGCTGTGGCGACCACATTCCACATTCCCTCACAGTATTTGATTGAAGATCATGTTTTATTATTAAACTAGCAGAGGCTTCGCACTTGCTCTTCAAATGCTCCGTTATTTTTGTCTCCAGCACTTGTGTGCGATATATTTGTGTCTCCGCTGTTGGAGCGCAGTGTGTGTTGTGCTGAACATCTGTGTGTAGAAGTGTGTGCTCTCCCGCTGGTCATCTGAGGACGGGCCTGTGTTTGCTTTACAGTGTTTTGATGGAGTTTGACTCTCTCATCAGCACACACACTGTAGGGTGCTCAGTCACATTCCTGGAGCGCTTCTCCATATGTTTGAGCTTAAATTCCTGAGGGGTCCTGCTGCACCTTATCTGGGCCATGCTGAGTCCGGCAGGGGTTCAGGAGAGCCTCAGCCTCCCCCGTCCCATCCCATACAGAGATTGAGCCCTTTCTGAAGAGGGTCGTTCAGCAGCGGATCAGGCAGAAGACCACCACTTCTGCTTTATTTAGTCACAGTCAAATGGCAACATCAGCTGCTAATGTGAAACACTGTACTGTCAAAGGTCTCATTTAGGAAATGTTAAATGCAGTTCTGACAGAAAATAAAAAAAATACTGATTACTAAAAGTGTCTAAAATATTTAAAAATATTCCAAATTAAATATATCTGCCAAAAAATAAATAAATTAAAATTCCAAATGTGAAATATTAGATTCAGGAAGACCTGAATATATATACATTTCTGTAATTTCTTTATAAAATAATGTTTAATCATTCATTTCCCTTCGGCTTAGTCCCTGATTTACCAGAGGTTGCCACAGCGGAATGAACCACCAACTTATCCAGCATATGTTTTACACAGCGGATGCCCTTCCAGCTGCAACCCAGTACTGTGAAACACCCATACACACTCATTCACACAACATTCATACACTATGGCCAATTTAGTTTATTCAATTCACCTATAGTGAATGTATTGGACTGTGGGAGAAACCGGAGCACCCGGAGGAAACCCACGCTAATTACAGTTGAAACCAGAAGATCACATACACTGTATAAAAAGGCACATCACCATTAAAAAAAAAAAAAGTCAGATGTTAATGTGACTAAACTTTTCCTCTTTTAGGTAAGTTAGGATTATCACATTTGCTTCTGTTCTGCTTAATAGCAGAATAATGAGAGATATATTGTTGGAGAAATTGTTATAACTTTTCTTGAAAGTCAAGTTTACATACAATAAGATTATCATGCCTCTGAAAAAGCTCAGATGATGGTGTCAAGGTTTTGGAAGTTTCTGATTGGCTAATTGACAACATTTGAGTTAATTGGAGGCAAAACTGTAGAATAGTATTTAAGGGAAACTCAAACACACTGCTTCCTTGTGTGACAACATGGGAAAATCAACAAGCCAGAATCAACAAAAAAGCCAGATTACAATTTGCTAAATTGCACAGGGAAAAAGAGACATGGAGACATGTCCTGTGGTCTGATGGTGCTAAGATTGAACTGTTTGGCCGTAATGACCAGTGTTACATTTGGAGGACAAAGGAGGGAGCTTACAAGCCTATGAACACCATCCCATCTGTGAAGTATGGGGGCGGCAGCATCATGTTGTGGGGCTGTTTTGCTGCAGGAGGGACTGGTCCACTTCACAGCATAGATGGCATCATGAAGAAAGAACATTATGTAGAAATACTGAAGCAACATCTCAAGACATCAGCCAGGAAATTAAAACTTGGCCACAAATGGGTCTTCCAAACAGACCATGACCCTAAGCATACTGCCAAATTAGTTAACATGTGCTTTAAGGACAACAGAGTGAATGTTTTGGAGTGGCCATCACAAAGCCCTGAACTCAATCCTATAGAAAATTTGTGGGCAGAGTTGAAAAAGCTTGTGCGAGCAAGACAGCCTACAAATCTGACTCAGTTACAGCAATTCTGTCAGGAGGAATGGGCCAAAATTCCTGCAAACTATTGTGAGAAGCTTGTGGAAGGAGACCCAAAACATTTGACTAAAGTTATACAGTTTAAAAGCAAAGCTAAAATAATACCAAGGAAATGTGTGTAAACTTTTGACTGTCTAGAAATTAATAAAACAATTCTCAAAAAACAATTCTCTCATTATTTTGGCATTTAGCAAATGTAAATGATTTAGGTAATCCTAACAGACCTAAAATAGTAAACGTTTAGTATGATTTACCATCAGACATTTAAAAAAAAAGGTTATGTTCCTTTGTTTAGAGTGTATGTAAACTTCTGGTTTCAACTGTATACATGTTTTCAGACATTTGCCACACTTGAAAATATATTATAGCCTAAATCTATATGAAATGCAACTAATAGAGTCTTTTATATTTTGCAGTTTAGTAAAATAATTGTTATTATACAAAGTAGTTTCAATATTAACTTAAATCTGCATCAAATAACACAGTTAAATTTATAATCAGGTACAGGTACAGAAAGCATACAGATTTATTTTATTTTTCACTTGGCATTATTAGTATATTCACTAACCGTTATGACAGTACACACTTTTATTGTGCTAATATTGTTGATATTATCTGAAAGTACAGTTTTTACACTTAAGCCACACTGAAGATGTTGATGCTTATGAATTTTTATAAGGTGAATGATCTTCCCTCCTGTGTATACAAGTGCAGTGTGTTGTTAAAAGTATTTTAAAGAGATGTGCAGTAAACTGTGCAGTTTTTAAATACCACACCACATATTAACACACTGTAAAAAATGACCAAAAAGTAATGACGTTACTTCAAGTTACGTTTGCTTAACTTGAAAAATTAAGGTGATGTAAAACCAGAGCAGAGGAAATCCAAGCAAACATGGGGAGAACATGCAAACTCCACACAGAAATGTCAACTGGCCCAGCCGGGACTCGAACTAGCAACCTTCTTGCAGTGAGGTGATGGTGCTAACCACATGAGCCATTGTGCCGCCTTCAAATAATATTATTGCATTTTTATTTTTGAAGTAGGGGCGACAGTGGCTCAGTGGTTAGCTCTGTCACCTCAAAGCAAGAAGGTCGCTGATTCGAGTTCCAGCTGGACCAGTTGGCATTTCTGTTTAAAGTTTGCATGTTTTCCTCGTGTTGGCGTGGGTTTCTTCTGGGTGCTCCGGTTTCCCCCACAGTCCAAACACATGCGCTATAGGGAAATTGAATAAACTAAATTGGCCATAGGATTGCTGCTGGAAGGGCACCCGCTGCGTAAAACATGCTGGAATAGTTGGTGATTCATTCCACTGCGGCGACCCCTGATAAATAAAGGGACTAAGCCAGGGATGGGCAATCTTGGTCCTGGAGGGTCAGTGTCCTGCACAGTTTAGCTCCAACTTTAATCAAACACACCTGCTTATAGATAATTAGTGATCTTGGAGACACTGATAAGCTTGTTCAGGTGTGTTTGATTAGAGTTGGAGCTAAACTATGCAGGACACCGGCCCTCCAGGACCAAGTTTGCCCACCCCTGGACTAAGCTGAAGGAAAATGAATGAATGATGAAAACAGCTCCAAAATCACTCCGAATGAAAATGAGAAATGTAAAAATGCAGAATGTTTCCTTGTGAGGGTTGCGTTTAGAGGTGTGGTTGGAGTAGAATAAAGAATATACAGTCTGTACTGTAGAAACATCATTACAGCTATGCAAAGTCCCCATAAAGATAGCTATACAAGTGGGTGTGTGTGTGTGACGTGGATGAGCGTGGCTCCTCATATAGTTTAGTGCTGAATGAAGCTCTTTTCATGAGTCAGTGTCTGTCCGTCTCCCTCTGAGCAGCACAAGGAAAACATCTGTTCTCGGTTCAGGACATTTCTGGGCTTTATGTGCTCTCTGCGTTCAGGTCAAAAGATCACGCACTCCGGCCACAAAACACAACCTGTGGCTGTTTTATAATGCGCACCGACAGGCGTAAAACACTGCAAATGATGTGAACGCCAATCTAACACTGCTGCCTTTTGTGTGCAGGACAGAAATAAAGAGTTAAAGCTTTGTGCTGCGGTCAGAAAACCGCTCATGCTTTATTTACAGCGACTACCAGTTTAATGCTTGCTGTGTGAACGTATTAGAGGGCTTTAAGTAGGAATAATTGATGATTGGTCATTAAATTATTCAAAAATTAGGGCACTATTTTCTAATAAGTCAATGGACTGGAGTGAATTATTCTGCTTATTCTATAGTTCTCACAGCTAAAGCCACCGTTCAGATGTTGTTTGTCAGGTTTTGTCCTCAAACTACTCCTGTCCCTGCTGAAAAAAAACAGCTTAAACCAGCCTAGGCTGGTTGTCTGGTTTTATCTGGTCGACCAGCCTGGTTTTAGAGGGGTTTTGGCCATTTCCAGGCTGGTTTCCAGCCATTTCCAGCCTGGTCTTAGCTTGTTAGACTGGGAATTGACCAGCTATAACCAGCTTGACCAGCCAAAACTAGCTATGTCCAGCTTAAACCAGCTAAGACCAGGCTGGAAATGGCTGGAAACCAGGCTGGAAATGGCCAAAACCCCTCTAAAACCAGGCTGGTCGACCAGCTAAAACCAGCCAACCAGCTTAGGCTGGTTTAAGCTGGATTTTTCATCAGGGATGTAGCATTAGTTTCTTACACATCTCCTCCAAAGTTTTCTGTCGTGATTTGATGTGATTTTAGACTGTGAAATAAATGAAATCATTCAATGTAGTGATATAAAGCTACAATATAATGTGCTCAAACCCTGCCAGATCTACTTTAGCTGTTTGTTTATCAGAAAATAACCTTAGAATGTTCATTAGACAAATGGTAATGCTTACATAGTATAGAGGATATTTGATTTTGTTGCTAATTGTTGTTGCTCACGTTTCGGCAACAATAGACCATTGTATTTTAATAGTCTATGGAGCCTTTTAAGGTTGCAAAACTGTGTAGAAGTCACACCTTTTATGGTAGACTATTGCCTATTTTCTGATGCTTCAGTTCAAATCTGAATGCATTCATTTCTGCTCTTGTCAATATGATTTAATAGCTACAACAACCGTGACAATCTCTTAAAAAGAACAACTCACAAAGTGAAATTTTAAATTACTTTGGATTCTTACATCGAAACCATTTTTGACCACTTCATATAGCCTAAGCTTGTTGAAAAATGCTCTTTTTTGTAACAAATTTTGTTTTATAGAATTTGTATCTTTATTTTAATGTATGTTTTGCTGGTACGAATACATTTTAGGTGAAGAGATAATAAGGGAATAATTAATTCAGTTCAAGTAGGCCTATTATAACAAATAAAATATAGTATTTCTGACATTTTTCTTTATTACATGGATTAGAGTTATGAATTGCAGTATTGCAATACTACTTGGTATCACGATACTTCAGCCGGTATAGTATCGTGACATGATTTACAGTTTTTCTCAGTGGCTTTGGTGCATTTCTCACAACACTATTTACATTTGCACAACAGTTAATGCATTTCTCAAAACAATTAGTACAAACTGCAAAACCTAGTGGATAACCTGCAAAAGCGCGTCACTTGCTCAAAATGGAGAGCTCACTCCTCAAAAGCAAGTATTGATGTCAATGAAAGTGTCAGTGTCATCAAGATGAAAAGTCCTGACACCATTGTTTATGAACAAGATAGTCAAATGGCTTTGTCATGTTTTCATTATGACACTCTGTAAATTTTTCCAATGTAATAAAGTCAGATTTTGGTGACACTTCCTGAAAATGCTCAAGACAGCACTATATACTATTAGCACAGCCATCTGAAAACTACAGTAAAGTTAGACATCACTGCATTTAGTGAGGTGTCTGAGTACAAGACACTGAATATGTGTGTTTCACATGTTTACTGCATTTGCTCTTTGCAATTCTAATTTATTCACAGCATTTCGCACAAGAATAAACACACCCTTATTTACAACAAACATAAACTTCCTTTGGGTAGAGCTGTGCACAACTATAAACAATATTGCAGTACATACTGGAAATGAACCTACAACATACACAGATCTGTAAATCAGTCATCAAATTGTTCAATTTAGAAGATATTGTCAGGAAAAAAAAGATTAAAAATTATTTATAAAATGAGCTTGACAGATTTTGACCATTAGTTCAACATTTTTGTATGTAATGACTCCAGTAGTTAAATGAGGGCTATTAGTTTTATATGGAATGACTATTCAGCATCCACAAGTTTAGTTAATTTTGACTGACATGACATAAGCAAATGATAATGTTGCAAACAGCAGAGAGTTGTATGAAAGCAATTAATGCATGTCCAAAAGCATTGGCAATTTGTTGGAAGGAATGAGAAACTGCTACTATGATGTGCACAAATGACTAATTATTTTGAAAAATGCATGAACTGTTGTGCAAATGTAAATAGTGTTGTGAGAAATGCACCAAAGCCACTGAGAAAAACTGTAATGGAATCGCGACAACCCTACAGCAGAGTGAAAAAGTGTGCCCTCAATGCAGTTTTGGCTTCTGGTGTTGTAAGCTGCGTCTCTCTGTGTGTGTGTCTATGTTGTGGGAAGAGAAACGCTTGTGCTGTTGTTTATTGTGCAGTCTGAGGAATGTGTGTGCTCTGCTGAGAGTGTATTGGATTTAGTGGTGCTCGCTTGACCCGCGTCTGCTCGGCGTCAGTGTGAAGAGCCGCTAAACATGCGCCGCATTCCGGAGACAGAGACCCAAGCACAGGTGCAGCTCCCCCGCAGACAGAGCCCCACACCCGGGAAGACCCGCGGGCACAGGACACCCCCTCGGTGGAGCACATCACCTGCGGGACACACCGAGCACAAGGAGCAGGATTGAGGACGGACACTCCTCTTCAGAAAGCCGGTTAATTTTCAGCCACACACCCGCTGAGCGGCTCTCGGGTCCCGCAGAGGCCCATGCTGGACACCGGGCTAATGTGTGTCCTCTGATCCCCGAGATGAAGGATAAATAAGAGCCTGTGCTCCACTAAATGACCTGCCATTGTGCTTTGTGTGTCAGATTTAAAGGGGTAGTTCACCTCAAAAATGAAAATTCTGTCATCATTTAGCTTACTTATCCTGTACTTGTTTCAAAGCTTTATGAGTTTCTTTTTTCTATCGAACACAAAAGAAGATATTTCAAAGAATGTTGGAAAAATGTAAGCACTGATTTCCATATTTGTTTTATTTTCTGCTAATAAGTAAATTGGGGTGGTGCAGTAGGTAGGTGACAGTGCTAACCACGGAGAAACTGTCACCGTATCAATTAATTTTAGATTATTATTATTATTATTACTATTATTTTTACTTCATAGCTTCCATTCACTTACACATTTTGTGTTTAGATGTAGCTGTGCAGTGTATAAATGAGGTGACAAAACTCCAATGTTATTTAACTATTTAACTATTAATATCTATATCTGATATATAATCAAATCTATCTCATAGTTGTAATAATAAATTTAGTAATAATAAATTTAGTGGGCTGGAGTCAAGTGTGTTTTTCCCGCGGGCACCTGCAGGAGGCGTGGCCATCAGTGGGTGTTCTAGGGTGGAGCTATAAGCCCCGCCCCCAGACGCACGCTTATATGAGGAGTTCGCGTGCTCTGAATGGCAGCAGAAGTTCAACCTCCAGAGTTTGCTTCGCATCTGAAGGAGACCGATTCAGTCAAGAGCTGATCTAAAACTTTCGCTGAAGTGTCGAGGGGATATTTACAAAGATGCCACGCTCATTTCTTGTCAAGAAGTATTTCACCAACAAGAAGCCAAACTACAGTGAACTGGAGAGTCAGACTGGTGAGTGCGAATTTAAGAGACGTTTTATTTTATTTACTAAAAGAATAATAGCCTATACAAATGTGAACAGTCAAATCTAAAATTAAACTATTAAACTAAAGTCAGCGGTCATTACATTCTGCTCTATATGTTGATATGCTTTGTTTTACTTATTTTTCAATTTATGTTACTTATAGATTTGTTTTTTTTATATTGTGTTATTTTATTCTATATAATTTTTATCTGTATATTTTCCTAAAACATTTAAAAACAAGGTGAAATACATTGCATATAATTACATATTTTTTATATTGTGTTATTTTATTCTATATTTAATTCTATATATTTTTATCTGTTTATTTTCCTAAAAACATTTAAAAACAAGGTGAAACACATTGCATATCATTACATATTTTTTATTACATATTTTTTATATTGTGTTATTTTATTCTATATATTTTTATCTGTATATTTTCATAAAAACACTTAAAAACAAGGTGAAACACATTGCACATCATTACATATTTTATATTACATATTTTATATATTGTGTTATTTTATTCTGTATTTAATTCTATATATTATTATCTGTATATTGTCCTAAAAACATTTAAAAACAAGGTGAAACACATTGCATATCATTACATATTTTTATTACATATTTTTTATATTCTGTTATTTTATTCTATATTTAATTCTATATATTTTTATCTGTATATTGTCCTAAAAACATTTAAAAATAAGGTGAAACACATTGCATATCATTACATATTTTTTTATTACAAATTTTTTTATTGTGTTATTTTATTCTATATTTAATTCTATATATTTTTATCTGTTTATTTTCCTAAAAACATTTAAAAACAAGGTGAAACACATTGCATATCATTACATATTTTTTTATTACAAATTTTTTTATTGTGTTATTTTATTCTATATTTAATTCTATATATTTTTATCTGTTTATTTTCCTAAAAACATTTAAAAACAAGGTGAAACACATTGCATATCATTACATATTTTTATTACATATTTTTTATATTCTGTTATTTTATTCTATATTTAATTCTATATATTTTTATCTGTATATTGTCCTAAAAACATTTAAAAATAAGGTGAAACACATTGCATATCATTACATATTTTTTATTACAAATTTTTTTAATGTGTTATTTTATTCTATATTTAATTCTATATATTTTTATCTGTTTATTTTCCTAAAAACACTTTAAAACAAGGTGAAACACATTGCATATCATTACATATTTTTTATTACATATTTTTTATATTCTGTTATTTTATTCTATATATTTTTATCTGTATATTTTCATAAAAACACTTAAAAACAAGGTGAAACACATTGCATATCATTACATATTTTATATTACATATTTTTTATATTGTGTTATTTTATTCTGTATTTAATTCTATATATTATTATCTGTATATTGTCCTAAAAACATTTAAAAATAAGGCGAAACACATTGCATATCATTACATATTTTTTATTACAAATTTTTTTATTGTGTTATTTTATTCTATATTTAATTCTATATATTTTTATCTGTTTATTTTCCTAAAAACACTTTAAAACAAGGTGAAACACATTGCATATCATTACATATTTTTATCACATATTTTTTATATTCTGTTATTTTATTCTATATTTAATTCTATATATTTTTATCTGTATATTGTCCTAAAAACATTTAAAAATAAGGTGAAACACATTGCATATCATTACATATTTTTTATTACATATTTTTTATATTCTGTTATTTTATTCTATATATTTTTATCTGTATATTTTCATAAAAACACTTAAAAACAAGGTGAAACACATTGCATATCATTGCATATTTTTAATTCTGAACCAAAAATGATGACACGTTTACCACGATTTGCAGAATGTCATGTTAGGCTTGCTTAGTAATATTTGAATAAATCTTTAATGACGCTTTAAAAGACTATTTGAGAAATCAAACTATATTTAAAATGCAACTTACATGTCATTTCAAGTGTCTTATACTTTCCTGCTATCTTTCAAACCACTTGGGTTTTACCTATTTGTCAGGTTTGTAAATCATATAAAATAAAACTGAATATTTGCACATTTTCTGTTATGCATTTGATTAAGTACAGGTCAGAATAAGCACGTTGTCTGATATTTACATACATATATCTCTTACTCAAAATATTTCACTCATATATTTTGAAATCAGGACAATCAAGTAATGTGGACAAGCAGACAGATGAATAATAAATAGAAAGTCTAAATAGAAGTCTAATTAGTAGGAATGCTTGTTGAGCATGAAATAAATCAGGTCTAATACATTGCATATTGTTTTATTTTATTTCTGAACCTAAAATAATGACATTGGTATACTATGATTTACAGATTGCCACGTTACGCCACTTGAGGAGGAGTTAATAGTGTATAAATGAACATTTTTGTGTGAACTATCCCTTTAAGTATTGATTGACCCCCTAAAATCAAACAAAAACAGCATTATCCTACAAAACCTAGCATTTTTTAATATTTCAAGCATTGCCCCCTCAGCAGCATAGCATGCTTAGAATGAACCTTTTTTTGACTGCTAAAATGCTTTAGTTACTTTCACAGTAATTTAATCATATCTAAACCAGAAAGATACATGAGCATTTGTACCACATTGGTACAGTAGTTATGAGTATATTTGGTAGACTGCAGTCAAATAATAGTTTTTATTAGCACTAAATAAATCAGGTCTAATACATTACATATTTGTATTTCTGAACCAAAAGTAATGACACGTTCACACTGTACAATAAGGTTTCATTAGTTCATGCATTTACTAACATGAACTAATTATGAACAATACAAAGTACAGCGTTTATTAATCATAGTTTATGCATTTACTAATGCATTATTAACATCCAAACTCATGCTTGTTAACATGAACTAACAATGAACAACTAATTTCATTAACTAATATGAACAAATACTCTAATAAATGTGTTGTTCATTGTTTGTTCATGTTATTAAATTTATTAACAATAACTAACGCTACCTTATTGTAAAGTTTAACCCATGATGTTTACCACGATATACAGAATGTCATGTTAGGCCACTTGAGACAGAGTCAATGGTGTAAATTTACATTTTTGTGTGAACTATCCCTTTAAGTGTTGACTGGCTCCCAATAGTATAGGTCTATATGCGAATCATTTATAGGTGTATATGCACATGTTTTTCGTATGTGATGTAATGTGTATTTATATAGCGCATTTATTGTGTATGGCCATACATCCAAAGCGCTTCACAATCATGAAGGGGGGGTCTCTCCACACCACCCCCAGTGTGCAGCATCCACTTGGATGATGCGACGGCAGCCACAGGACAATGGCGCCAGTGCGCTCACCACACACCAGCTATAGGTGGAGCGGACAAGTGATAGAGCTGGTGGATGGGGATGATTGGGAGGCCATGATCATAAGGGCCGAGAGGGAATTAAGCCAGGACACCAGGGTTACACCCCTACTCTTTACGAGAAGTGCCATGGGATTTTTAATGACCACAGAGAGTCAGGACCTCGGTTTAACGTCTCATCCGAAAGACGGCGCCCACTGACAGTGTAGTGTCCCCTTCACTTTCACTGGGTCATTAGGACTCACACAGACCGCAGGTTGGGCGCCCCCTGCTGGCCTCTCTAACACCACTTCCGATGTGTTGTATGTGTTAATAAGCGAAGTTGATTTAGGTTCTGCATGGTGCCTCATACTTTCAAGTACTCCAACAACCATCTATATCAGTGCTTTAGTTTAGGTCACAACTTATGCCACTGGCTTATTACCTGCCCATTATTAACATATTCACTGTTCATTAGTAGTTATAAAGTATGATCTCATTCTGCATCCCCAATCCTACTCAATACATAAACCCAACTTCTACATCACTAACTAATAATAAGCAGCTAATTAGTAGTTTATTAAGCTAGTATTGTTGGTTAATAGTTTGTTAATACAGTAAATTGTGACCTAAAGTGTTACCAACCAGTGCTTTTTCTCTCTCCCAGACCGGCGACATGCAGTCGTCCCGCAGTGCTTCCCTCTGCATGACTTTGGCACGAAAGAAGGCGACTCTCTGGTGCCCAAATATCCCTCCATGCTTGTGTGGAGCTCCAGTGCTCTGCCATTCCCTGGGGTCTCCTCCAGCGTGTCCTGCCCCCCCACACCCCTGGACCTGAGCTCTCCATCCAGCAGCAGCAGCAGTGGAGAGGAGGATGACTGCCGCACCTCTGACCCGCCCAGTCCAGACCCCAGCGACCGCTTCCAGTGCGCACACTGCGGAAAGAGCTGCAGCAGCCCGGCTGCTCTGTCCCGCCACCAGCTCACACAGTGCAGCCCACAAGACGGCATCAGCAGAGCTACCAGCTCCAGGGCCGCCTTCCACTGCAAACACTGTCCCAAAGAGTACAACAGCCTGGGTGCGCTGAAGATGCACATCCGCTCGCACACACTGCCCTGCGTGTGCAGCACCTGCGGGAAGGCCTTCTCCAGACCATGGCTGCTGCGGGGACACATCCGCACACACACCGGTGAGTTACAGCAAAGTAGAGCAGTGTTTCTCAACCATGTTCCTGGAGGACCGCCAGCTCTGCACATTTTCCATGTCTCCTTAGGCATTCAGATCCTCAGTTCGTTAGCAGAGACTGAAACACCTGGGCTGCATCTGAAATTGGATGCTTGCAATGTATATAATATATTATAAACAGTATACATGCCGAGTCGTATGTCTGAATTCACAGTATTCGGATGATCTATACTTTTGGCGAGATTCTGAAGTGTGCTGACGATACACTATCCCACAATGACGAATTCATGAATAGGAGTGAAGCGACTCAACTGATGCGGGTACATCAAGTGATGATGGCAGATGTAGTACCGCCCAATTCCATCCATACTACTCACATTCATACACAGCAAAAAAAAACAGTGTGCATTTATCTCAATTTGAGTTTAACTTAACACTCCTGGGGAGTACATATGATTCCCTCCATTTTGGAGTTAAAATAACACTTTCTAATGTGTGAAATTTGTACATTACTCTCAGAGTTCATTTTAACACAGTAAAGCCTGGTTTATACTTCTGCATCAAGTGATCGCCGTAACCCACGGCGCAAGCCTCGTGCGTAGCCGTGCATTTATACTTCTGCGCGCTGTTTCTGTTTCTCTGCAATACACTTCTGAAACGCTAGCTGGCAGTAGGTGTTTATGTTCCTCTTTGTTGAGTTTCTTCGCTGGTGTTTTGTTTTTTCTGAACAATTCCTTAATGTACAAGTGGCTCAAACTCGCTCATTTTGAGGAGAGAACCGGCGGACGTGGAACAACTTTAATCATAAGGTAAACACAAAACAACAGTCTCCATCCGGAGCTCCTTCATGGGACTCCACACTTGTAAACACTCGCTGCATCGGGCGTGCGGCTCTCACCTCCGCCCACACTCGTCAGCGCTACCAAGCCGACCAATCACAAAGCTTGCGCTACGCGTACACTTTACATTTTTTGAGAGGTGCACGTCAACGATGCCGACAGCCACGGCGAGGGGCTATGCGTCCAAGCGTAGGCTGCGCCGTAGCATATGCGTGCGCTTGACACAGAAGTATAAATCGGCCTTAAGAGTTTATTCTTACATCGAACTGGAGTGTGTGTGTTACCCTTCAAAGTGTTAATATATTACCTTTTTTCCTATATTATCAATTGTTGTGTGCACAGCAAATTGTGAGGTGTTAAATTTCTGGTGAAGTCCCTGTAATGTTAGAGTGTTAAAATCCAAGTGTTATATATATATATATATACTGTTTTTAACACTGATGTGGGTTAAATTAAATACTTAAACACTCATTTTAGTAAGGCAACAGCAAAGAGTTTGTTGAAACTTTAAATTATTATTATTATTATTATTATTATTATTATTATTATTATTTCAGTGTGTTAAAACATTCAAATACACTTCATGTCAGTTTAAAGAAAAATTTAATTTATGCTAAATATGACCTAGCAGTGGTGATAGAGTATTTAATCTAGTATACAGTTTTTGCACTCTTCGTGTAAAATTATTTACTCTGCTTAAGTGTATATATATTCAATACTTTTTAAAGTGTAACTTATACACTGGGCTGGTAGGATGAAAGAAGAAAGTGCAATTTAAGACCTCTGGAGTTATATGTAAATTAGACACTTTGCCTTGCAGGTGTCAAAATATTTAATGTGGTGTGTATTTTTACACTCCTAGTGTAAAATATTGTACGCTGCAAAGGTGTATATATTCAACACTTTTGAAAGTGTTACCTGGGCACTTGGCTGGTGGGACTTGTGTATATATATATATATATATATCAGAAAAGTGTTTAATTCAACACCTGAGGTGTAAAATGTCAAATATGTTGAAAATAGTTTTAGTTTATAAAATGTTCATTAATATTTTCAGAAATAATTTCAATACATTCAACTCTTTGTATTTTAAAATGCAACAAGGCATGTTTCAAGTTTAAGCAAAACATACTGGTTTGATCACTGTTTGTCTGAAAGAACCGGTTCGAGTAAAAGAACTGGACTTCCCATCACTAGTGGGAAATACACTGCATATTGGGTTAAAAGTTTAACACTGAAAAAAAAAAACTTAAAAAATACTTTCACACTTGTGGATGAAAATGTACTCCAGTTTTAACAATGAACAACATCAAAAAAATCACACTGTATATTTAACACTGGAATGTCCAAACTCGGTCCTCGAGGGCCAGTGTCCTGCAAAGTTTAGTTCCAACCCCATCAGACACACCTGGGCTAGCGAATCAAGCTCTTAGTGGGCTTTCTGGAAACATTCATGCTGGTGTGTTAAGGCATGTTGGAGCTTAAATCTGCAGGACACCGGCCCTCCAGGACCGAGATTGCACACCCCTGCTCTAGAACATACTTTTCTAATAGCTGCGTAGTAAATTCAAATGTAATACACACTCGAGTAGCAGGCGATTTCGGACGCTGCCCTGAAATAGGTGTAACAGACAAAGGAGACATCTAAAACATGCAGTGCTGGTGGTCCTCCAGGAAAGTGGTTGAGAAACACTGAACTAAAATAAAGGTGTGAACAAAAGATTTAACTCACAAGTGTTTTTACTGAACAGGATGATTCTCCTAAAAATGTCCTGTAAATTTACTCACCCACTGGGGATTTTAATTTACCCACAATGACCAGGGAATGAACAATAATAATAATGATCTGCTGAAGAAAGATTTTGGATGACTTGTGGGTGAGTAAATGAATAGGAAATGTTCATTTTGGGGTAAACCGTGCCTTTAAAGCAGGCGTGTCCAAACTCGGTCCTGGAGGGCTGGTGTCCTGCGTGGTTTAGCTCCAACTCACCTTTCTTGAAGTTTATTGCTAGCTTGATTAGCTGGTTCAGGTGTGTTTAATTGGGGTTGGAACTAAAATATGCAGGACACCGGCCCTCCAGGACCGAGTTTGGACACCCCTGCTTTAAAGGGAAAGTGTAAGAAAATGATGAGGAAATGGTCATTTTTGGGTGACCTGTTCAGTTTTCTGCAGGTCAAAATAACAACAGTGCAGTGGAAATTCATCTTAAGCATGCTTAAAAATCATCAATTACAATTTAAAGCAGGGGTCTCAAAGTCAAATTGGCGGGGGGCCATTTCAGAGACTGACAAGTGATAGATGATAGGAGGGCCGTCTTAACATCCGGAAGTGATGCTTATGACTGCAGACAGAGCTGCAGTCTAGGCGCCGGAGGCTGGAGATATTTTGGTTACTGATCTAAAATAAGCTCTTTTTAAAGGTCTGGGTAACGTTTTTCCCCATTGAACACAATATATTTTACTTTAGGAAACTTGTATAATATTTGGGAACAGTAAACATGTCAGGGTGAATATTTAAAATAAACCACTGACTTCTGCTATCTTTATTAGTTACAAAAACACTAATCTCTTTACAACATAAAAAATACATTAAAAACCCTTACATATACCTTGAGAACGGTATAACAGAACATTTTAGCGATATCAAAACCTATAGAGAATTTATCGAGGGAACCAGTTTTATGCTAGCAGCTGATTAGCCTACAAGGTGATGTCATAGTTCCTCCACTCTATTCAGTGATTTATGCTAAGCTAAGCTAAAAGTGCCCCTGCCATACCCAGAGATCGGCTGATTGCATTCAAAAATGATCAAACTGTTTAACTCTAGAGGAGCTTTTTAGAGTGGAGTGTTCTTTAAACAGCTAGTTTTTCCTCTGCGATGCACTAGCAATCACCCAGAGCACTATTTGGGGTTTTCATGCATAATCCTGTTGTATTTGTACCCACCGTCTGTGTGTACACTAAAAACACATTTCTCTATCTGTGTTTGAAGGCGAGCGTCCGTTCTCCTGCCCTCACTGTAACCGTGCATTCGCTGACCGCTCGAACCTGCGGGCTCACCTGCAGACCCACTCCGAGGTGAAGAAGTACCAGTGCGGCTCGTGCTCTCGGACCTTCAGCCGCATGTCCCTCCTGCACAAGCACACACTGTCCGGCTGCTGTCCGGCGCTCTAGAGGACACACACCGCCTCAGTGACTGAATGAACTGTGTTCAACCACAAAGTGCCTTTCTTTATTCCACAAGCCAAAGGAGAGATGCTATTTTTCTGCTGGTTTTACCAAAGTCCCTTTTAGGGAGAGTCTGTTCACTTGCCATATTTGCAATGTTCAATTCATCCAAGACCAAAATCCTATCTATAAGAATGGGGGAAATCCTGAAAATTTCAAATCAGCAACAAAATCTAAAGTGAC
Organism: Danio kyathit; assembly: GCA_903798195.1. Lineage (NCBI taxonomy): Eukaryota > Metazoa > Chordata > Actinopteri > Cypriniformes > Danionidae > Danio > Danio kyathit. The sequence continues at coordinate 3,463,188 of LR812541.1, read as the reverse complement.
CTGCCTATTAAGGCTGATTTACACTTCTGCGTCAAACGGTCAAACGCTGACGCACACCTCTCAAAAACTGTAACAACACGTTGCAACGACAGGTAGCGCAAGCTCTGGGATTGGTCGACTTGGTTGCGCTGACAAGTGTGGGCGGGACCGAGAGCTGCGCGAGTCCGTTGGAGCAAGTGTTTACACTCCGTGAAGGAGCTCCAGATGGAGACTTGTTTTGTGTTTACCTTATGGTTAAAGTTGTTGCACGTCCGCCGGTTCCTGCCCCAAAATGAGGGAGTTTGATCCACTTGTACATTAAGGAAGCATTCAGAAAAAACAAAACACCATCGAAGAAACTCGACACAGAGGAACATAGAAACCTCACTGCCAGCTAGTGTTTCGCAAATGTTATTGCAGAGCAACACAAACAACGCGCAGAAGTATAAATGCACGGCGCAGAAATATAAACCAGGCTTTACTGTTGTCGCTTTAGACTTAATCACATTTAAAACACATAGTTTCCAGTTTGGTCCAGCTACTGTGTGCGTGCAACGATTGGCACAAGGCTAATCTCCCTTACGGCTGTTTCACAGATAACCAGAGGACTCTGTTATAAACACTTTAAGCAAAGACTGGAGGATGACACTAAAGCCGAGTTCAGACTGCATGATTTTAGCACTGATTTTGACTCACCGACAGGTTTTGAGAAATCGTCGATAAATGCCTGAAATCACAGGCGAATCGGTGCTCGTGCACGCGAGTGACAATCACACAGTGTGAAGTATCAAAGACACGATCTGAAAGAATCGCAGATGAGTTGCTGATGCCTGTGAGATATTTGGCGTGCTAAATATCTGGAGCTGTCGGCGATTCAAATCATGCCGTGTGAAATGAGTTTTGACTTAAAATTAACATTAGCAATCACCTACAGCCAATGAGAGAGCAGCATCCACTGATGTGGTTACCTGGAGGCCAGCAGGGGGCTGGGGGAGAAGCTAAAAGCGCTCATTTTCAGTTTATTTGAACCCAAGAAATTATTTGGTAGGAGCACCCATGTCTATTTGACGTGTCATCTGAGCAAAACCACAACCGGGTCAAAAAAAAAGTTGAGTAGAAATTACGAATTCCCTTCAAACCTAGGAGAGCAAATATGTAAATTTTCTACCCCATTCCCTGCTGAAAAAAACAGCTTAAACCAGCCTAAGCTGGTTGGCTGGTTTTAGCTGGTCGACCAGCCTGGTTTTAGAGGGGTTTTGGCCATTTCCAGGCTGGTTTCCAGCCATTTCCAGCCTGGTCTTAGCTGGTCACGTTGGGAGTTGACCAGCTAAAACCAGCTTGACCAGCCAAAACCAGCTATGTCCAGCTTAAACCAGGCTGGTCAAGTTGGGTTTAGCTGGTTTAAGCTGGTGATTTTCCAGCCTGACCAGCTAAGACCAGCTTGGAAATGGCTGGTAAACCAGCTTAGGCTGGTTTAAGCTGGATTTTTCAGCAGAGTTAAAGGCTTCTTTCTCATAATGTAGTTAATATCAAAAGATATACTACGTGTTTTTGGTTGTGAGATGTAGTTTGGACAAAGTTGTCTGCGATTCTTCCTATTTTAAAGTCATGCAGTGTGAAACCCCCTGTCGCCGATCCATCTTTCAGCGTAAACAAAGCAGCGATAAAACGCTAGCCCAGATAGTCATGCAGTGTGAAAACATCTGCAACACGACTACTTTAAAAATCCTGCAGTCTGAACTCGGCATGAAGGACAGGATGTGTGATTGGATGTGCTGTGATGATTTTCTCCTGTCGAAATCAATGCAGACACACAGTAATGGACAAACGACAGAGTGTGCCTTAACAAACAAGCAAATCTGTACAGACCCCTCCCCCACAGAACCACGTGGTTATAAAGACTGACGATTGGCTATTTTGACTGGAAGGCGGGACTGGTAGCCATACGGAGCGTTGCACTTTTTCCCATTCATAACAGTGCAACTAAACCGATGGTGTATATCAGGGGTGCTCAACCCTATTCCTGGCGATCGACCATCCTGCAGTTTTCAGTTGCAGCCCTTATCAAACACACCTGCCTGTAATTATCAAGTGCTCCTCACGTTCTAAATAATTGGTTCAGGTGTGTTTGATCAGGGTTGGAGCTGAAATCAGCTGGAAGGTCGATCGCCAGGAATAGGGTTGAGCACCCCTGGTGTATATCAATAGTAGTTTTACCTTGCATGCCTTCACACGTTGTCCTACCCAGTCTGCAGGTTTGAAGGGGGCTCGTGGCCTCTGATGGATTCCCAGGATGCACCTCGGTGCCGGCTGGTCCGGGCCTGTGAGGCACAGCTGCTGTAAAGTGTGTGTGTGTGTGTGTGGTGAAGACTCGTCTCTCAGCAAGATCTGTGGGGATGTATTGAGACAGCTGTTGCAGCGACACATGCACTGGCTCTCGACGTCCGCTTATCTCCTGAAAGGCACACCGAAGACCTGTTTTAATAAGAAGCTCAATTAGGCTGTGGAATTCTCTCTGTAATTCGAGCTTGGAGGTATTGTGTCCACCGGCGTCTCTTAAATGCAGTCTGACTCGGTGGTTCAGTGTTTTATTCTCTTAAAGGTGTCAAAAAGAGAGGCGTTTGGGATTTGGAAGAGGTTTATGTACAAAGTCTCTTCCTTAAAGGGATAGTCCAGCCCAAAATTAAAAAAAAAACTCATTATTTACTCGCCCTCGAGTGCCAAGCACTCGTTTTTTTGATTTTAAAAGATGTCTAGGGGCGTCACAGTGGCATAGTGTGTAGTATGATCGCCTCACAGCAAGAGAGTCACTGGTTCCAGCCTCGGCTGGGTCAGTTGACATTTCTGTGTGAGTTTGCATGTTCTCCCTGTGTTGGCATGGGTTTCCTCCAGGTGCCCCGGTTTCCCCCACAGTCCAAACACATGCGCTATAGGGGAATTGAATAAACTAAATTGGCCATAGTGTATGTGTGTGAATGAGAATGTATGGGTGTTTTCCAGTGATGGGTTGCAGCTGGAAGGGCATCCCTGCGTAAAACACATGCAGGATAAGTTGGCGCTTCATTCCACTGTGGCGACCCTTGAGGGGGACTAAGTGAATGAATGAGAAAATAAATGAATGAATGAATAAAATATGTCTAATAGATGTCTAATAGACATCTAGACATAGTCATCTTGGCTAAAACGAGGCTAAATTTGGGCTGTCAGTGACAATCTAATAGACGTCTAAGAATAGGCCAAAACTAGACCAGTCATCAAATAAACAGAAATGAATGACTACACATATAAGGTCTGTCTAGTCTGTTTATTTGATGACTAGTCTAGTTTTGGCCTATTCTTGGATGTCTATTAGATTTTCACTGACAGCCCAAGTTTAGGCTTGTTTTGGCCAAGCTGTCTACATTTAGATGTCTATTAGATTAAACACAAAATTGTTTGCTGGGTGGCTCCAAGTTGGCTTTCTTTCTTCTGTTGAACAAAAAATAAGATATTTTGAAGAATGTTGAATATCTGTAAATATTAACATTTATAGTACACTTTTAGAAATAAAGGTACGAGAGCTGTCACTAGGGTGGTACCTTTTCAAAAGGTACACATTTGTACTTAAAGGGTTCATATTGGTACCTCAAAAGTATATATTAGTACCTAAAAGTTTTAAGAGGAACACTTTTGCACTTTTTTAGGTACTAATATGTACCCTTGAGGTATTAATATGGACCTTTTAGGTACAAATGTGTACCAACCCAGTGACAGCTCGTAACCTTTATTTCTGAGAGTGTACTACTATTGAAGTCAACGGCTGTTTCCCCCCCATCATTATACAGAATATCTTGTTTTGTTTTTTAGAAAAAAGAAACTCAAGCGGTTTTTAAACAAGTGGAGGATGCATAAATGATGATAGAGTTTCCATTGTTGGGTGAACTGTCTCTTTAAGATCCTCCATGAAGCCTGTATCATCTTGTGCACTGAGGACATGGTTTTTTTTCCAAAGCCACAGTGCTTTATTGAAAGTGCCTTCCGTCTTCATGTTGTTAATATGTTGGATGTATAATACAAACCAAATGCTATGCAATCTTTTTTTGAGCGTTGAAGATGTTTTTTTGTATTTCTACTTCTATTTTTTACAGTTTTTTTGTCCAATAAAGTAATTTATGTTTTTTCTTTAAGAGGAAAGTTGTGTTTTTATTTATTAGAGTGGAATGTGGTAACGGATCAATAGATGAATATTTACTCTATATTGACTTTGTCAATGCAGATGAGTATAACTTGTCATTTAGTCCACAAAATAATAAATTAGATGATAAATGTTCTCATTAATTAATATTCTCAGGCTATTTTGAGCAAAAACATTAATTTTGCACACTTTCACTTTAAAAGGGAGAGAAGACTGAAAGAAACTCTGGCTTTACCAAAGAAAACCTGCTTCTGGGTACTGCACAAAAGCAAGCTGAGGGATTAAGCTGGGATTTTCTAGCTCTCTCAGCAGGATTTAGCCTTATCTCAGTTGCATGAAAGCAGGCTAAATTAGGTTAATATATAGAGATCTATTCTTTGTGGCTATCCTGGTCCAGAGAAAGCTTACAATCAGGCTAAGATTAATCAGTTTTGCTGTCAGTGTTAGTGTTTTACAGTCACTCCATGTTCTTGGCTATTTATATTTTCCAACCATCAGAAACAAAATATGTATGATAAATTGTATTAGCGGGCGTCACGAGGGCGCAGCTGTCGCCTCACAGCAAGAAGGTTGCTGGTTTGAGCCTTGGCTGGGTCAGGTGTCATTCCTCATATGTTTCCATCAGGCCTCTGAATTGAAGTAAATGCAGTTCCCAGATCAGTGTGAGTTGCCAGATTGGTGGACTTTTTTCAACTCATTAGGGTTGGGCTGTCTGGGACGGTCCTCAAATGGTTCAGATCTTACCTTGAAGGGAGAGGTTACTATGTCAGTATAGGTGACCATAGGTCAAGGTGGACACCCATGACATGTGGAGTCCCACAAGGCTCGATTCTGGCACCTCTCCTGTTCAACCTTTATATGCTTCCACTTAGCCAAATAATGAGAAAGAAACAAATCTCCTACCACAGCTATGCTGATGACACTCAGATCTACTTAGCCTTACTGCCTAATGACTACAGCCCTATTGACACCCTCTGCCAATGCATTGATGAAATGAACAGTTGGATGTGCCAAAACTTTCTTCAGTTAAACAAAGAGAAAACTGAAGTCATTGCGTTTGGGAACAGAGATGAGGTTCTCAAGGTAAATGCGTACCTTGGCTCTAAAGGTCAAACAACAAAAAATAAGGTCAAGAATCTTGGTGTGACTCTGGAGTCAGATCTGAGTTTCAATAGTCATGTCAAAGCAGTTAGTAAATCAGCATACTATCATCTCAAAAACATTGCAAGAATCAGATGCTTTGTTTCCAGTGAAGACTTAGAGAAACTTGTTGATGCTTTTATCAGCAGCAGGGTGGATTACTGTAACGGCCTCCTCACGGGCCTTCCCAAAAACACAGTCAGACAGTTGCAGCTCATCCAGAACGCTGCGGCCAGGATTCTGACCAGAACCAGGAAATCAGAGCGCATCACACCTGTCCTCAGGTCTCTACACTGGCTCCCAGTTACATTCAGATTTTAAAGTATTATTACTTGTCTATAAATCACTAAATGGCCTAGGAGCTCAATACATTATAGATATGCTCACTGAATACAAACCTAACAGATCACTCAGATCTTTAGGATCATATAAACTAGAAACTCCAAGAGTTCAGTCAAAGCAGGGTGAATCAGCTTTCAGTTACTAACAGCGCCCCCTGCTGCTGGAATCAGCTTCCAGAAATGATCAGATGTGCTCCAACATTAGGCACATTCACATCCAGACTGAAAACACATCTGTTTAGCTGTGCCTTTACTGAATGAGCACTGTGCTACATCCGACAGATCGCACTATTGTTCTTTTCTTTTTATTCTTTTATAACCCATTTTAACACATTTTTATCTGTTTTTAATCATTCTTATTATTTGTTTTTTTATTTTTTATACTTGTCTTTTTATTCTTGTTTATGTAAAGCACTTTGAATTGCCACTGTGTATGAAATGTGCTATATAAATAAACTTGCCTTGCCTTGCCTTGCCTCATTACCTGATTGGCTCACATTTGGTTATATCCATAGTTGCATCATTGATTCTGTGATCGATGCTGTAGTCAGTTTAGTAAAGCACTGAATAGTGAATAAGTGCACTTATCCCAGCTAAAGCAGCTATCTACACTTGTTCTCATCCTGAATGACCAAACATGCAACAGACTTAATCGGGGTATATGCTCAGTAAACTTGGTCAAGCTGCGCTTTTTCTGTTATCCTGGCTTTCTTAATTCTACCTTTGTGCAAACCCTTACAGTTTCCCTCAGTTTACACTGCAAAAAATGCTTTTCTTACTTAGATTTTTTGTCTTGTTTCTAGTCCAAATATCTAAAAATTCTTAAATCAAGAAAACATATTGTCTTGTTTTCAGAAATAATATGCCAATATTAAGTGAGTTTTTCCTTAAACAAGCAAAATAATCTTATGTCAAAAAGAAAAACAAGATTATTTTGCTTAGATTATTATATCTTACCCCATGGCAGATTATTTTGCTTTTGCTGAAATATAATTGGCTAAACTGGCATTGGGCAGGTTAAAAGAACATAAACATAGACAATATTCCGGTGTCATGAGAAATCGAGTCCCCCCTGACAATCGGGTCTGCCTAGGACCCTGGGTGATCCTATTCACCTTATTCTCCGCGTACGAGCAGGCGCAGCCATTTGAGTCATTTTGGCTCGAGACTTCCGGTCTCATTCACTTCCATTTATTTTTAGATGTTAAAAACAGCCCGTTCTGCTGCTTGATGTTGCAAACTGAGGTTTTCCCATTATATTATTCTATTTTGTCTGTATAATCATGCAAACAGTTGTTTGTAGAGCAAGTAGTTTGACCGTTTTCAGCCGTTTATTATTCCTAGTCACTTCTTCCATAGGCAACTGAATCGGAAGTTCTAAAACAATCGCAAAAACGAGCGCACTTCTGCATTGAAGAATAAGGTCAATTGGTTCACTGGAGTTGTATTAGGTATAGTTAGTAGCGCCTAATATATATATATATATATATATATATATATATATATATATATATATATATATATATATATATATATATATATATGCAGCGAAATCTCATTTAAATGTATGTCATTTAAAAGAGCGTTATAATGACATAAAACTTATAAAATGTTTTAAATTATGTATTTCTTACAAGTTGTTGTGTCATGGAGAATTTGTCTTTGGTGCTTTTATTTTAGATAGACTACAACTTGCTACCACTTCTTATATAAATATATAATGTTACATATAAATATAACCCAGTGGCGCAGTAGGTAGTGCTGTTGCCTCACAGCAAGAACGTCGCTGGGTCGCAGGTTCGAACCTCGGCTGGGCTGGGTCAGTTGGCGTTTCTGTGTGGAGTTTGCATGTTCTCCCTGGGTTTGCGTGGGTTTCCTCCGGGTGCTCCGGTTTCCCCCACAGTCCAAAGACATGCAGTACAGGTGAATTGGGTAAGCTAAATTGTCCATAGTGTATGAGTGTGAATGTGTGTGTGGAAGTTCCCAGAGATGGGTTGCGGCTGGAAGGGCATCCGCTGCGTAAAATCGTGCTGGATAAGTTGGCGGTTCATTCCGCTGTGGCGACCCCGCAAGGGACAAAGCCGACAAGAAAATGAATGAATGAATGACATATAAATACATAAAAACATCAAAAAGGCATCATTAAATGTTTATGACCATTTCAATTATTTTAACTATGCATGTCTTTAACTTACCGATAATAATGATACTAATATGATAAATCTTGTTAAAATAATGTTAGTAATATGATATGTTATGATAATGTCAAGACTGAGAATAAACTATAAAAAGCACTTTTTATCAGGCATTCAACGCAGACGACCCATTGGGGTCCTAAGCGGACTCGATTGCAGGGGGGACCCGATTTCTCACCACACCGGCACGGAAAAGAAATTTTCAAAGCAGAATATCTGACTTCAGCATTGTTTTTCAGATAAACAATTATGCTCACTTAGCATGTTTCTTTAATATCTGCACACATACTATGGTATTTTTTTAGTCAAAAACATACACACAGCACCTTTAAAAATAAACTTAAAAAAACTTTCAAGCTCATAACTTAAGCATGTCATAGTGGCTTTAATTTTATGACAAAGTTGTGCTTCAGGTTTTATGGCAGACTAAGATCTTACACCAGTTTTGATAGTGTCAAACCCATTTGTGCATATACAGTATGTGGCTGTTTTAAACCAACACAAGCTATTATGAACATCTAAGCAATGCTTTAAAACACAAGTAAATATTTCTTGAGCTCAGTTATTTATATCTGACTAGTAGCGTCTAGACACAGTCAGATATTTTGAGTGATGGTCCGAACACCTGCGCTCACTTTCTGCCTAGCCTGACGCTAACACAACCCTAACCCCGGCGTCTATAGCAGACACATGGCCAGCAAATGTTCAAGTCTGAGACCCTGCAGGTGGAGGACGAGCGAGAGGGAGGATGAAGTCTTGCAGAAACCGAGCAGAAGCCCATAGTCTGCACCATTAAGGCCAGTGGGTCCAGCTCCCAGATCCAGATCTGTCAAACACATAGATATCCCTCCCCGAGGGGAAATTTAATAAATGTGGGAAATGCCAGCAAGCTGTGCTTTGAATGTGGCTGAGGTTTTAGGTTCTGTAGACTCCTCCGCAAATCAGACTTTCTCCAGCAGTCTGAATCCGCAAAGCCCCTGTGACCCGCGCTGACGCCAGCCAGTCGAGCTGCAGTAATGATGCACTTCCTCTGCTGATCTGAGGAGCAGGAGGAGGAGGAGGACATGCTTAAAGAAACACTGCATTTTTTTGGAAAAGGATAATTTGATAAATTCCTAGAGTTAAACAGTTCATTTTTATCAATTTATAAAGTCCAATCTCAGGGTCTAGCGAAAATACTTTTAGCTTAGCTTAGCATAGATCATTGAATTAGACCATTAGCATCTCACTCAAAAAACTGAGTTATTATTGAAAATTAAGTTTCAACAAAACTTAAATATGTTTAAATAAATGTCCTCTTCTGTAGTTACATTGTGTAAGAGCGACTTTCCATTGGTCCAGCAGGATTATTGAACCCTTTTTTTGTGAGTATCATTAACTTTTTAAAAAAGGCGTCACGGTGGCTCAGTGGTTAGCACTGTCACCTCACATCAAGAAGGTCGCTGGTTCGATTCCTGGCTGAGCCAGTTGGCATTTCTGTGTGGAGTTTCGGGTGCTCCGATTTCCCCCACAGTCCAAAGACATGTGGTATAGGTGAATTGGACAAGTTGACCATAGTGTATGATAGTGATGGGAAGTTCATTTTACTGAGTCGGACCTTTGAGTCTCGTTCATTGAGATGAACAAATCTTTTTTAAGAGTCATTTCGTTCAATTTGCCAAAATATTATTAAAGGGCACCTATGGTGAGAAATCTACTTTTCAAGCTGATTGGACAGACATATGTGTAGTTATAGTGTATACTAGACCAGGGGTGACCGATGTCTTGCACAGTTTAGCTCCAACTCTAATCAAACACACCTGCTTATAGATTTCTAGTGATCTTGAAGACACTGATTAGCATGTTCAGGTGTGTTTGATTAGTATTGGATCAAAACTGTGCAGGACACCGGCCCTCCAGGACCGAGTTTGCCCACCCGTGGTATAGACTGTCATATTGGAGTGATATAAACACACTCAGTGATGGGCTAAAAATCTGCGAAAAATCTGCAGAATTCTGCGCGCGCAGATTCCGTGTGGGCCTACTAATATGTACCCTTGAGGTATTAATATGGACCTTTTAGGTACACATTTGTACCTTTTGAAAAGGTAGCACCCCAGTGACAGCTCGCGTAGCTTTATTTCTGAGAGTGTATAACTCACCTTCATGTTTCGGTCAAGATTATGTCAAACATTGAATGAAAATGCACATTTCAAAGCACCTCATGGGACCTTTAAAATCAGTGATTGCGGTAGTGTTTGCATCGCAAAAGGATAAAAGAAATGGAAGTGCATGGCTCAGACAAGAATTTCTGCAGATTTTGTGTGATTCAAACGTTTAGAAATGAAACGAAAGAGACAGTTGTTGTTTTATTTTGCTGTTGAACCTTAATATGAAATGTAACCGTCAGCTTGGCGAGCTATTTTAGAGAATTTGATGTTTCCCCTGCTGAAAAATCCAGCTTAAACCAGCCTAAGCTGGTCGACCAGCCTGGTTTTAGAGGGGTTTTGGCCATTTCCAGGCTGGTTTCCAGCCATTTCCAGCCTGGTCTTAGCTGGTCAGGCTGGAAAATGACCAGCTAAAATCAGCTTGACCAGCCTGGTTTAAGCTGGACATAGCTGGTTTTGGTTGGTCAAGCTGGTTTTAGCTGGTCAACTCCCAGCCTGTCCAGCTAAGACCAGGCTGGAAATGGCTGGAAACCAGCCTGGAAATGGCCAAAACCCCTCTAAAACCAGGCTGGTCGACCTGCTAAAACCAGCCAACCAGCTTAGGCTGGTTTAAGATGGATTTTTCAGCAGGGTCCCCCATTCAAAGAGTATGTCAAAAGCATACTGCCTAAAAGGTATTTCAATGATGGATGACTTGCCTTAAAGGGACTTTGCTTTAGTCTTGTATGGTTCAAAAACACTACAGTATTTACTATAGTATTTTCTTATTTTGTGGGATAGATAAAATCTATACCAACTAAAACTGTGTGTGTGCGTTTCTGTGTGTGTGTTCATATATGTGTCTCTGTGTGTGTGAGTCTGTGCATGTGTGTGCGGGCTGTATGGCCAGATCTGATTGGTGTTCAGCAGAATAGAGTGTTTGGGGCTCCTAGTTTGATGTGGTCATCCTGAGCTGGAGACACGCAGCACTGAGGGCTTGGTGGATCATGTTCACAGACAGATGACAGCGCTGTGTGGGAGTCTGGATGGGTGAAGTCATCCTCTTTCAGCCCTCAGTCTGAACTGATGCCCTGCAACACGGGCCTGTGCCTGTGAGGCCAGAGATCTGATGTCAGTGCAGTGTGGGGGCGCTGACCTCTTATCGCCACTTTGTTCTTGCTTTTCATCGGAACAAACAAAAATCCATAAAATGTGTAATAAAAACACTTATTTAAGCATTTCAAAATATGGAAAAACAGTAAAAGACATTACAAAATTACAGTAAACGACTATATTTCATTAGTTGATAGTATTAATACACCAATGTTTTGAAGTACTCTCATCTACACATCATACCTTCGAAAAAATGTTAGGAACGTAACAAAAATGTCTGCAATTTTATGGTAAATTACCGTATTTCCTATATATTTTTTGTCATATACCGATGTTTTGAAGTACTAACATCTACATATCATATATTTGTACATGAGAAAGTCAAATGATGAACCAAAGCTCATTACAAACAACTTTTTCACAAAAAACATAACATATAGGAGGCACTCAGTGTCATTTACACAACTACTAAACACCATCACGGTAACACACATGACACTAATGCAGTAAACATTATTTTCAGCATTAGACGGACACTGCAACCCCCAAAAAAACTTGCAATTTACAGTAAAAATGGCAGCTGTGGCTGCTAAAACTTTACCATTAAAAATATGATAGTATGACAGTAGGTAGTGCTGTCGCCTCACAGCAAGAAGGTCGCTGGTTCGAGCCTCGGCTGGGTCAGTTGGCATTTCTGTGTGGAGTTTGCATGTTCTCCCTGCGTTCACGTGGGTTTCCTCTGGGTGCTCCGGTTTCCCCCGCAGTCCAAAGACATGCTGTACAGGTGAATTGGGTAAGCTAAATTGTCATGGAGTTAATGAATTAACAAAAGTTCAGTAGCGGGGCCACGCCTAAACCAATCAGCTTGCCTCATCTACTATTTAGGGGAAGTGGACCCTCCCTAAACCGTTTGTCTCAGATTCTCGTTCCCTCCCATCCAATTCCCTCTAAACTCATCCCCTACACCCCCCTTACCCCTCCCTATACCTCTTAACATCCCTCTCCTCTTCCATAGGCTGCATCGGGGGGGTCTTCTAAAGGTTCCACCTTATACGAGACCAAGCCCCCACTCTGAGTCTCCCTGGACAAGACTTCCTGATCAGCCGGTTCAACGATCATCCGTACTTCTTCTCAAATCTTCATAACTATTACCTACTTCTCTCAAACAACTTGTAATAAAGTTCCACAAGCAACGGTTGTAGCGTGGTCCTCGATGGTGAACGTAGTGTATGAGTGTGTGTGGATGTTTTCCAGAGATGGGTTGGGGCTGGAAGGGCATCCGCTGCGTAAAACATATGCTGGATAAGTTGGCAGTTCATTCCGCTGTGGCGACCCCGGATTAATAAAGGGACTAAGCCGAAAAGAAAATGAATGAATGAATATGGTAGATACACACATTCACACTACTACTAAACACCATCATGGTATCACACGACACTAAAATAAAGCAGTAATACAGGCAGTGCAGAATTATTAGGCAAATGAGTATTTTGAGCACATCATCCTCTTTATGCATGTTGTCTTACTCCAAGCTGTATAGGCTCGAAAGCCTACTACCAATTAAGCATATTAGGTGATGTGCATCTCTGTAATGAGAAGGGGTGTGGTCTAATGACATCAACACCCTATATCAGGTGTGCATATTAGGCAACTTCCTTTCCTTTGGCAAAATGGGTCAAAAGAAGGACTTGACAGGCTCCGAAAAGTCAAAAATAGTGAGGTATCTTGCAGAGGGATACAGCACTCTTAAAATTGCCAAGCTTCTGAAGCGTGATCATCGAACAATCAAGCGTTTCATTCAAAATAGTCAACAGGGTCGCAAGAAGCGTGTGGAAAAACCAAGGCGCAAAATAAACTGCCCATGAACTGAGAAAAGTCAAGCGTGCAGCTGCCAAGATGCCACTTGCCACCAGTTTTGCCATATTTCAGAGCTGCAACATCACTGGAGTGCCCAAAAGCACAAGGTGTGCAATACTCAGAGACATGGCCAAGGTAAGAAAGGCTGAAAAACCACCACCACTGAACAAGACACACAAGCTGAAACGTCAAGACTGGGCCAAGAAATATCTCAAGACTGATTATTCTAAGGTTTTATGGACTGATGAAATGAGAGTGAGTCTTGATGGGCCCGTGGCTGGATCGGTAAAGGGCAGAGAGCTCCAGTCCGACTCAGACGCCAGCAAGGTGGAGGTGGAGTACTGGTTTGGGTTGGTATCATCAAAGATGAGCTTGTGGGGCCTTTTCGGGTTGACGGTGGAGTCAAGCTCAACTCCCAGTCCTACTGCCAGTTTCTGGAAGACACCTTCAAGCAGTGGTACAGGAAGAAGTCTGCATCCTTCAAGAAAAACATGATTTTCATGCAGGACAATGCTCCATCACACGCGTCCAAGTACTCCACAGCGTGGCTGGCAAGAAAGGGTCTAATAGAAGAAAAACTAATGACATGGCCTCCTTGTTCACCTTATCTGAACCCCATAGAGAACCTGTGGTCCATCATCAAATGTGAGATTTACAAGGAGGGAAAACAGTACACCTCTCTGAACAGTGTCTGGGAGGCTGTGGTTGCTGCTGCACGCAATGTTGATGGTGAACAGATCAAAACACTGACAGAATCCATGGATGGCAGGCTTTTGAGTGGCCTTGCAAAGAAAGGTGGCTATATTGGTCACTGATTTGTTTTTGTTTTGTTTTTGAATGTCAGAAATGTATCAGAAACAAGCTAAATAATCTGCCAACGGTGTAAGCAAAATAATCGTATGTCAAAAGGAGAAACAAGATTATTTTGCTTGCTTATTACCCCATTGGCAGATTATTTTGCTTGTTTTAAGATAAAACTAACTTAATTCTGGCATATGATTTCTTAAAACAAGACAATATGTTTTGCTTGTCTAGAAAACGCTTCTTGATTTAAGAATGTTTAGATATTTGGACTAGAAACAAGACAAAAACTCTAAAAAAGAAAAGCATTTTTTGCAGTGCACCTCTCTTTTCTTTTCTTCTCCTCGTCTTTGGCTCCTCCTGTCCTCTCTCTGGACTCTCGGACACAGGAAATGTCTTGTCAGCTCCATATAAACACTGGCCTCATTGCAGCACTGATAAAAAACATCTGAAGCAGAGAAACCCGTCCTGCTGGCTGGAGCTGAAAATGGCAGAAATAGTTCAACCAAAAATAAAAGCTCAGTCATCCTTTATTCACCCTCATATCCATCCAAAACCCAAATGACTCACGGAGACCTGCTTTATTAAAGGGATAATTCACCCAAAAATGAAAATTTCCTGTTAATTGACTCACCCACAGGTCATCCAAGATGTAGGGGATATTTTTTCATCAGTAGAGCATTAACAAAGGTTTTGAGCTGAATCTGTGTTGATTTATATAATGAAAGTGTAAGGTGATGGGTTTTTTTAGATTAACAAGTGAGACAAGTGAGTGTCAGTTCAGTTTTCAGTGTTGAAATTCAGTTCAGTTCAGTGTGGTTTAATATTCACTGCTGAAAGTCCAAACACTGAAGAGCAAATCCATTGATGTGCACCTCCACAAGTCCCAATCCAAGTAAGCCAGTGGCGAGGAACAAAACTTCACCCAAAGTGAAGGATTAAAAAACCTCGAGAGAAACCAGGCTCAGTTGGGCACGAGCATTTCTCCTATGGCCAAACGTCTTCTGCAGAGCTGCAGTCTAGGCGCCGGAGGCTGGAGAACGCTGGACGTCCATCGTGGAGAAGCTGCAGGTGGGAGAGGTCACCGGCTGATGTACAGGCTGGCCCTTCAGGATCAATACGAGGACTCGTCTTTCAATGGGGTCTTACAGGGATCGATCTCATGCTCTCCACTCCTCCATGACCACCACAGCAGCTGCTCAGGATACGGCCTGGTCCAGGATTATGGAAACCTCGGGAATAATAAAAAAAAGACTAACATAAGCTCAGATGCCGTTCAAATTATAATGTCTTTAGGGAAGTGTGCCTGGCTCCGGTTGCTCTAAATAATGCAGACTAAGGCCGTACTCACACTATGTAGAGTTGCCTTAAACCGGGCCAAAGCACGCTTGTCCCCCCTCCCGTCTCCCCCGACGGCCTGCACTCACATTTCATTCGGGCCTGGGCGCGCTTACGTCATCGATGATGCGCTGTTCAGTAAGCGCTGTCGCTCAGCACAGTGGAGATTTCTTTAGTTATATCGTTTAAGTCGTTTGGGGTGACACGCAGTCTAATATTTCGCCGAACAGATCAGCCACTTTTGACGCTCATAAACAATCATAAAGTTCTCGTGCTGCAGGAATTAGGAGGTTTGCTGAAGGTGCAGCTGTCGTGCAGTGAGGGGTTTGCGTCTTTAATAATCTACGACAGTTTGCGTTCATTGAATAGTGCGAATGATTAATTAATCCATATGATACAGTCCCTTAAAAGTCACATCTCGCTTTCAGTTTCGGGCTTAGGCACGCTTACACTCACACTGTAAGCGTACCGCGCCTGAGCCCAAGTGAACCGCGATCTGGCCCACCTCTTCCATCCGGGCCAGGGCTGGCCAAGTGTACCGTGCCTGAGCCCGATTCAGAGCACTCACACTTCTCAAACGATCCGGGAAACGGGCCTGGGCACGGTTCGGATAGCATAGTGTGAGTAAGCCCTAACAATCCTTTAGAGGATTTGGATTTCAACAGCATTTGTGTTTTATGTGTGTGCTAATGCAAAGAGATGTGTCTTTAATCTACTTTTACATTGACAGAGTGTGTCTGCTTCCCGAACTGTGCTAGGAAGGCTGTTCCAGAGTTTAGGTGCCAGATATGAGAAAGATCTACCACCTACAGTTGATTTTGATATTCTGGGAATAATCAATTATCCAGAATTAATTGAGTGTAGTGGACGTGATGCGCTATAATACACCAGGAGCTCTCTCAGATAATGGGGAGCTAAGCTGTTTAGGGCTTTGTAGGTAGTCAATAAAATGTAAAAATTCATACGATATTTAATCAGGAGCCAATGCAATGATGAAAGAACTGGAGTAATATGATCATATTTCTTCTAGAAAGCACTCTAGCAGCTGCATTTTGAACCAGCTGATGTTTGTTAATTAGGCTAACAGGGCAACTGCCTAGTAATGCATTACAGTAATCTAGCCGAGAGGTCATGAAAGCATGAATAAGTTTTCCGCATCAGACGTTGATAGCATATGACGAAGTTTGGCAAAATTTTTAAGATGAAAAAAAAAATGCCGTTTTACAGATGCTTGAAATCTGGCCTTCAAATGACAGGTTGCTATCAAAAATGCAATGACACACTGATTTCTTGAGAAGCGAAATCATTATTCCATGTGAGAAATGGAACATTATTTACAATATTTTTAGCTTTAATCCACAGCCTGGCCAAACAGATATGTGCGATTGTAGTCCGGTTGTAGTCCGTTTGCTTTGGATGATGAATGCGAGCCAATCACCAATATCTATTAACAAACTGTGACACCTGACCTCCCGTTCAAGCATGCTTTCACTTTTTCAAAAGCAACCGGACTACACTCAGACCACACTACATTTCATTGTACATTTAACGTTAAATTTGTTATAAGAATTATAGGGCACCTATGATGAAAATCATCTTTTGTAAGCTGTTTGGACAGGACTGTGTGTACGGTATAGTGTGTCCACTGTCATATTGGGGTCAAGCCAATAAGTCTCTTTTTTTTTAATTTCCTGATGTTAAAATAGGATCCAAATCCCTCCCATTTTGAGGCCGACCGCAACGTGACGTAGGAGTGCGTTTTTTCCCGCCCACCGAATTGATTAACAGACGTGTGTTAACATGTCGCCATTGTAACTTGTATAAACATATCAACAAGACAGAACGTGCGCAAAGCAACTGGGATTAAAAGATCTGTTCAGCTCTCTGTGATCATCAATCATCATTAAGTATGATCAAGAGTGAGTTTTACAAGTTTAAAACGTTTCTAAAACAGTGCATGTTTGTAATAAAGATAGTAAAATTTCTACGTAATTCAATCCCGCTTTAATCCCGGTTTGTGGACGTTAAATATGATTTGTTTTGTACATGAACGTAACGGATGTCCATGCAGCAGTGGATATTAATGTGTATCCTGCCATATTTGCCATGCAAAAACAGTGCAAAGCTAATGTGTGTGTGTGTGTTTGTGCATGAGAGGAAACTTTATAACGACATTGTGTGTAACTCATCGTTGCAGAAAAGCTTAAACTCCACAACAAATATATCAAATAACCGTTAATATACCTTAATTACTTGTTAATGTATAACTATGTCATGACTTTACTTGGAGGGGCACATCACCATTAACTCAAGCTTAACTACTCATAAACTCGCAACACTGCGCGAACGTTGGGCGGGGAGAACCAGCTCATTAGCATTAAAGGCACAGGCAACAAAAACAGCTACAATGTTAAAACAGCTCACATTTCCCAGATTTAAAATGGCATAATAAATAATCTGATGGGTATTTTGAGCTGGAACTTTACAGACACATGCTGGAGACACAAAAGATTTATATTAAATCTTGAAAAATGGTTCAAATTGGTGCCCTTTAAAGTGCTGCCAGTTGTGAAACCCACACAATAGAGCAGAATAACCGAAGAACAAAACAGTATTTACAGCAGGGGTGCTCAACCCTGCTCCTGGAGATCTACCTTCCTACAGAGTTCAGCTGCAACACTGATCAAACGCACCTGGACTAATTAATTAGGACCTGAACAGCACTGGATAATTACAGGCAGGTGTGTTTGATAAGGGTTGCAACTGAAATCTGCAGGAAGGTAGATCTCCAGGAACAGGGTTGACCACCCCTGATTTACAGCAATAATCTGACACTGCTCTGACCTCTAGCTCTTCATTCATCACTCTGTTCGGGAAATGCACACTTCAACAATATGCTTTCCACAGGGGTAAAGTAAACCCAAGTCCAAATTCCTCCAGTATCCATAAAAAGACAGAGACCACAAAAATACGGCCTCAGTGAAGAGAAAGATGAATGATGACTTTTGGGTGAAGTAATTTTTTAATGGCTTTTGTTGGATGTACTCAAAGACCCAGGAGCAGCTTCACATTTAGACACAAAGACATCAGTTTGAACTGGTCCTGGATTGTCTCTGTGCATGCCTTCGGATTTGGATGGTCTGTGCTCAGCAGCGGTCATGCATTGCCTTTAAAAGGGCATATTTGCGCAGTGATGCTGGTGTCTTTTCTCGCTGTGAGGTGCTGGTTTAGATAGCTGACTCATAGGGATCGTGTTTGAGCCAGGAGCTGTTATGGTGGTTTGGATTACTGACAGGGTTCTGGGTGACGGTGCTCTTGTGTGGGGATTACCCACATACTTCACATCCAGCTTTCTTTCTCCATCATTCTTTCTCTTTTTTTCCAAAAGCAGTTCCTCATTCATCTCATTGTCGGTTCTGTTTCTTCAAACACTTAAGAAACCTTAGTATTTGCCGCCTTAAGCCCAACGTGAATCGTGTCCTAGCAGGTAACTTTCTGACATCTTTCATTTTCCCTCTTGTTATTCCATACCTGCCCACATAGCAAACGGACTTGGCCTAAATGTGGCCTCCTTTTGGCACTACTGGTGTGTTGCCGGCACTGGCATGCATAATGTCAGCCGAATGTGGGCCATGCATGGCAATGATGGCACTTCATGCATGACAGCAAACTACATTTGGGCCAGTTGTGGATGGGAGGTGTGTGGCCCAGATCAGTGTAGTGATTGTTCACATTGTTTAGGCAACATTAGGCTGGGGTATGGCTCAGTTTTTGGGGTTTCTGGTTAAAGGGTGGTGTTGATATTTTTAACTTACAGCTGAGAATCGGTACCAATAATAAACCTGTTTTGGCCCAGTTCAGGGCCAGTTAAGGGTAATAAATTGGCTGAGATTCGGGCTGGCCCATGTGTGGCCCTTGTCTTATGGGCCACTTCAGGACCATCATTCTTTGCGGTACTTGGGCCATGGGAAAAGTTATTGTGTGGCCTGGAGCTGGGCCAGAAAACATTTGCTGTGTGGGTGTGTGTACAGTCAAACCAAAAATTATTCAGACAATTTCTCACATTATCAGGTGTGTTGTAATTAAAATTGTAATCAAATATGAGAAGAGCTCAAGAGTGAAGCTGTGTATAACTAATTCATCTTCAACTTCACTAGAAAGGTGCAGCATGCAGTGGATTACATGTAATGGATTAGGAGTCATGATTGTGTCAATGTCAGATTGTAGTCTCTGCTGTAAACAGACTGATTAAACCTGAACTTCAGTATTTCCAGACTGACTGCAGAAGATTCATCAGTTACAAATGCTTTTAGTGCACTGGATGAAGGGTTTTTATATCAGTTTACTTTATTTTGCTTCCCTCGTCTCTATACTAAAGCATCTTACCCACTAGTAAAATATGTCAGACATAATATCTGGTGTCTGAATACTCTTTGGTTTGATTGACTACTTATTCTGCTGAACAAAAACAATTGGTGAGCCTATTTTGACTGTCTGAGCAAATATTTCTGGAACTGAACTAGAAATTAAATCTCAGGAAAGACTAACATGTCCTTCATTTTCCGCCATGAACATGGCATTTAAAAAATTGTGAGGTCTGAGGGTTATTAAAATGTCAGCAGTATTAAAGGGCACATAGGTTACCCCTTTTTCCAGATTTAATATAAGTCTTTTGTGTCTCCAGAATGTGTCTGTAAAGTTTCAGCTTAAAACACCCGTCAGATTTTTTATTATAGCTTTCATAAGTTTCTATTTTATAGCTCTGAGCAGCAGGTAGCTGTCTTTGTGTACTGCGCCTTTAAGGCTAATCCTTCACGCCCACTGTTCCCACGTGCCTGTCAGCGTGCCTCCGCCCTCGGCTGCCTCAGACAACAGACAGACATAAAGGAAGCAGATCTCATATAACATTTGTAAGAAATACTACAGTAAGACCTTTACCAATGAGTATTTGATGCATTTGTTATGAAGTTGCAATGATGAGTCACACACAATGTCCTTACAAAGTTCTCGCGCACACGCAGATACACACACACACAGACAGCGCGCACGTTTAGCTTTGCACTCTTTTTGCATGCAAATGTGACAGGATACAGGTTAATATCCACT